>OX421289.1:996640-1458685 GCA_949125355.1 Agriopis leucophaearia
AGCAAAAATCAATGTAACTTATAGAATTGGCTTTAGGGGCATAAATAGATACATCGAATATCGCAACAAAAAAAACTCACTCATAACTACTCCAGAGTTATTTTCACTGAAAATAAAAAAGTGCCGGTTTGTCCTGTTATTAGCAAAAATCAATGTAACTTATAGAATTGGCTTAAGGGGCATAAATAGATACATCGAATATCGCAACAAAAAAAACTCACTCATAACTACTCCAGAGTTATTTTCACTAAAAATAAAAAAGTGCCGGTTTGTCCTGTTATTAGCAAAAATCAATGTAACTTATAGAATTGGCTTTAGGGGCATAAATAGATACGTCGAATATCGCAACAAAAAAAACTCACTCATAACTACTCCAGAGTTATTTTCACTGAAAATAAAAAAGTGCCGGTTTGTCCTGTTATTAGCAAAAATCAATGTTACTTATAGAATTGGCTTTAGGGGCATAAATAGATACGTCGAATATCGCAACAAAAAAAACTCACTCATAACTACTCCAGAGTCATTTTCACTGAAAATAAAAAAGTGCCGGTTTGTCCTGTTATTAGCAAAAATCAATGTTACTTATAGAATTGGCTTTAGGGGCATAAATAGATACATCGAATATCGCAACAAAAAAAACTCACTCATAACTACTCCAGAGTTATTTTCACTGAAAATAAAAAAGTCCCGGTTTGTCCTGTTATTAGCAAAAATCAATGTAACTTATAGAATTGGCTTAAGGGGCATAAATAGATACATCGAATATCGCAACAAAAAAAACTCACTCATAACTACTTCAGAGTTATTTTCACTAAAAATAAAAAAGTGCCGGTTTGTCCTGTTATTAGCAAAAATCAATGTTACTTATAGAATTGGCTTTAGGGGCATAAATAGATACATCGAATATCGCAACAAAAAAAAACTCATAACTACTCCAGAGTTATTTTCACTGAAAATAAAAAAGTGCCGGTTTGTCCTGTTATTAGCAAAAATCAATGTTACTTATAGAATTGGCTTTAGGGGCATAAATAGATACATCGAATATCGCAACAAAAAAACTCACTCATAACTACTCCAGAGTTATTTTCACTGAAAATAAAAAAGTGCCGGTTTGTCCTGTTATTAGCAAAAATCAATGTAACTTATAGAATTGGCTTAAGGGGCATAAATAGATACATCGAATATCGCAACAAAAAAAACTCACTCATAACTACTCCAGAGTTATTTTCACTAAAAATAAAAAAGTGCCGGTTTGTCCTGTTATTAGCAAAAATCAATGTAACTTATAGAATTGGCTTTAGGGGCATAAATAGATACATCGAATATCGCAACAAAAAAAACTCACTCATAACTACTCCAGAGTTATTTTCACTGAAAATAAAAAAGTGCCGGTTTGTCCTGTTATTAGCAAAAATCAATGTAACTTATAGAATTGGCTTAAGGGGCATAAATAGATACATCGAATATCACAACAAAAAAAACTCACTCATAACTACTCCAGAGTTATTTTCACTAAAAATAAAAAAGTGCCGGTTTGTCCTGTTATTAGCAAAAATCAATGTTACTTATAGAATTGGCTTTAGGGGCATAAATAGATACGTCGAATATCGCAACAAAAAAAACTCTACTCCAGAGTTATTTTCACTGAAAATAAAAAAGTGCCGGTTTGTCCTGTTATTAGCAAAAATCAATGTTACTTATAGAATTGGCTTTAGGGGCATAAATAGATACGTCGAATATCGCAACAAAAAAAACTCACTCATAACTACTCCAGAGTCATTTTCACTGAAAATAAAAAAGTGCCGGTTTGTCCTGTTATTAGCAAAAATCAATGTAACTTATAGAATTGGCTTAAGGGGCATAAATAGATACATCGAATATTGCAACAAAAAAAACTCACTCATAACTACTCCAGAGTTATTTTCACTGAAAATAAAAAAGTGCCGGTATTCCTGTTATTAGCAAAAATCAATGTAACTTATAGAATTGGCTTAAGGGGCATAAATAGATACATCGAATATCGCAACAAAAAAAACTCACTCATAACTACTCCAGAGTCATTTTCACTGAAAATAAAAAAGTGCCGGTTTGTCCTGTTATTAGCAAAAATCAATGTAACTTATAGAATTGGCTTTAGGGGCATAAATAGATACATCAAATATCGCAACAAAAAAAACTCACTCATAACTACTCCAGAGTTATTTTCACTGAAAATAAAAAAGTGCCGGTTTGTCCTGTTATTAGCAAAAATCAATGTAACTTATAGAATTGGCTTTAGGGGCATAAATAGATACATCGAATATCGCAACAAAAAAAACTCACTCATAACTACTCCAGAGTTATTTTCACTGAAAATAAAAAAGTGCCGGTTTGTCCTGTTATTAGCAAAAATCAATGTAACTTATAGAATTGGCTTTAGGGGCATAAATAGATACATCGAATATCGCAACAAAAAAAACTCACTCATAACTACTCCAGAGTTATTTTCACTGAAAATAAAAAAGTGCCGGTTTGTCCTGTTATTAGTAAAAATCAATGTTACTTATAGAATTGGCTTAAGGGGCATAAATAGATACATCGAATATCGCAACAAAAAAAACTCATAACTACTCCAGAGTTATTTTCACTGAAAATAAAAAAGTGCCGGTTTGTCCTGTTATTAGCAAAAATCAATGTTACTTATAGAATTGGCTTTAGGGGCATAAATAGATACGTCGAATATCGCAACAAAAAAAACTCACTCATAACTACTCCAGAGTTATTTTCACTGAAAATAAAAAAGTGCCGGTTTGTTCTGTTATTAGCAAAAATCAATGTAACTTATAGAATTGGCTTTAGGGGCATAAATAGATACATCGAATATCGCAACAAAAAAAACTCACTCATAACTACTCCAGAGTTATTTTCACTGAAAATAAAAAAGTGCCGGTTTGTCCTGTTATTAGCAAAAATCAATGTAACTTATAGAATTGGCTTAAGGGGCATAAATAGATACATCGAATATCACAACAAAAAAAACTCACTCATAACTACTCCAGAGTTATTTTCACTAAAAATAAAAAAGTGCCGGTTTGTCCTGTTATTAGCAAAAATCAATGTTACTTATAGAATTGGCTTTAGGGGCATAAATAGATACGTCGAATATCGCAACAAAAAAAACTCTACTCCAGAGTTATTTTCACTGAAAATAAAAAAGTGCCGGTTTGTCCTGTTATTAGCAAAAATCAATGTTACTTATAGAATTGGCTTTAGGGGCATAAATAGATACGTCGAATATCGCAACAAAAAAAACTAACTCATAACTACTCCAGAGTCATTTTCACTGAAAATAAAAAAGTGCCGGTTTGTCCTGTTATTAGCAAAAATCAATGTTACTTATAGAATTGGCTTTAGGGGCATAAATAGATACATCGAATATCGCAACAAAAAAAACTCACTCATAACTACTCCAGAGTTATTTTCACTGAAAATAAAAAAGTGCCGGTTTGTCCTGTTATTAGTAAAAATCAATGTTACTTATAGAATTGGCTTAAGGGGCATAAATAGATACATCGAATATCGCAACAAAAAAAACTCACTCATAACTACTCCAGAGTTATTTTCACTGAAAATAAAAAAGTGCCGGTTTGTCCTGTTGTTAGCAAAAATCAATGATACTTATAGAATTGGCTTTAGGGGCATAAATAGATACATCGAATATCGCAACAAAAAAAACTCACTCATAACTACTCCAGAGTTATTTTCACTAAAAATAAAAAAGTGCCGGTTTGTCCTGTTATTAGCAAAAATCAATGTTACTTATAGAATTGGCTTAAGGGGCATAAATAGATACATCGAATATCGCAACAAAAAAAAACTCACTCATAACTACTCCAGAGTTATTTTCACTAAAAATAAAAAAGTGCCGGTTTGTCCTGTTATTAGCAAAAATCAATGTTACTTATAGAATTGGCTTAAGGGGCATAAATAGATACATCGAATATCGCAACAAAAAAAAACTCACTCATAACTACTCCAGAGTCATTTTCACTGAAAATAAAAAAGTGCCGGTTTGTCCTGTTATTAGCAAAAATCAATGTAACTTATAGAATTGGCTTAAGGGGCATAAATAGATACATCGAATATCGCAACAAAAAAAACTCACTCATAACTACTCCAGAGTTATTTTCACTAAAAATAAAAAAGTGCCGGTTTGTCCTGTTATTAGCAAAAATCAATGTTACTTATAGAATTGGCTTTAGGGGCATAAATAGATACATCGAATATCGCAACAAAAAAAACTCACTCATAACTACTCCAGAGTTATTTTCACTGAAAATAAAAAAGTGCCGGTTTGTCCTGTTATTAGCAAAAATCAATGTAACTAATAGAATTAGCTTTAGGGGCATAAATAGATACATCGAATATCGCAACAAAAAAAACTCAATCATAACTACTCCAGAGTTATTTTGACTGAAAATAAAAAAGTGCCGGTTTGTTCTGTTATTAGCAAAAATCAATGTAACTTATAGAATTGGCTTAAGGGGCATAAATAGATACATCGAATATCGCAACAAAAAAAAACTCACTCATAACTACTCCAGAGTTATTTTCACTGAAAATAAAAAAGTGCCGGTTTGTCCTGTTATTAGCAAAAATCAATGTAACTTATAGAATTGGCTTAAGGGGCATAAATAGATACATCGAATATCGCATTAAAAAAAACTCACTCATAACTACTCCAGAGTCATTTTCACTGAAAATAAAAAAGTGCCGGTTTGTCCTGTTATTAGCAAAAATCAATGTTACTTATAGAATTGGCTTTAGGGGCATAAATAGATACATCGAATATCGCAACAAAAAAAACTCACTCATAACTACTCCAGAGTTATTTTCACTGAAAATAAAAAAGTGCCGGTTTGTCCTGTTATTAGCAAAAATCAATGTAACTTATAGAATTGGCTTAAGGGGCATAAATAGATACATCGAATATTGCAACAAAAAAAACTCACTCATAACTACTCCAGAGTTATTTTCACTGAAAATAAAAAAGTGCCGGTATTCCTGTTATTAGCAAAAATCAATGTAACTTATAGAATTGGCTTAAGGGGCATAAATAGATACATCGAATATCGCAACAAAAAAAACTCACTCATAACTACTACAGAGTTATTTACACTGAAAATAAAAAAGTGCCGGTTTGTTCTGTTATTAGCAAAAATCAATGTAACTTATAGAATTGGCTTTAGGGGCATAAATAGATACATCGAATATCGCAACAAAAAAAACTCAATCATAACTACTCCAGAGTTATTTTGACTGAAAATAAAAAAGTGCCGGTTTGTCCTGTTATTAGCAAAAATCAATGTAACTTATAGAATTGGCTTTAGGGGCATAAATAGATACATCAAATATCGCAACAAAAAAAACTCACTCATAACTACTCCAGAGTTATTTTCACTGAAAATAAAAAAGTGCCGGTTTGTCCTGTTATTAGCAAAAATCAATGTAACTTATAGAATTGGCTTAAGGGGCATAAATAGATACATCGAATATCACAACAAAAAAAACTCACTCATAACTACTCCAGAGTTATTTTCACTAAAAATAAAAAAGTGCCGGTTTGTCCTGTTATTAGCAAAAATCAATGTAACTTATAGAATTGGCTTTAGGGGCATAAATAGATACGTCGAATATCGCAACAAAAAAAACTCTACTCCAGAGTTATTTTCACTGAAAATAAAAAAGTGCCGGTTTGTCCTGTTATTAGCAAAAATCAATGTTACTTATAGAATTGGCTTTAGGGGCATAAATAGATACGTCGAATATCGCAACAAAAAAAACTCACTCATAACTACTCCAGAGTCATTTTCACTGAAAATAAAAAAGTGCCGGTTTGTCCTGTTATTAGCAAAAATCAATGTTACTTATAGAATTGGCTTTAGGGGCATAAATAGATACATCGAATATCGCAACAAAAAAAACTCACTCATAACTACTCCAGAGTTATTTTCACTGAAAATAAAAAAGTGCCGGTTTGTCCTGTTATTAGTAAAAATCAATGTTACTTATAGAATTGGCTTAAGGGGCATAAATAGATACATCGAATATCGCAACAAAAAAAACTCACTCATAACTACTCCAGAGTTATTTTCACTGAAAATAAAAAAGTGCCGGTTTGTCCTGTTGTTAGCAAAAATCAATGATACTTATAGAATTGGCTTTAGGGGCATAAATAGATACATCGAATATCGCAACAAAAAAAACTCACTCATAACTACTCCAGAGTCATTTTCACTGAAAATAAAAAAGTGCCGGTTTGTCCTGTTATTAGCAAAAATCAATGTAACTTATAGAATTGGCTTAAGGGGCATAAATAGATACATCGAATATCGCAACAAAAAAAACTCACTCATAACTACTCCAGAGTCATTTTCACTGAAAATAAAAAAGTGCCGGTTTGTCCTGTTATTAGCAAAAATCAATGTAACTTATAGAATTGGCTTAAGGGGCATAAATAGATACATCGAATATCGCAACAAAAAAAACTCACTCATAACTACTCCAGAGTTATTTTCACTAAAAATAAAAAAGTGCCGGTTTGTCCTGTTATTAGCAAAAATCAATGTTACTTATAGAATTGGCTTAAGGGGCATAAATAGATACATCGAATATCGCAACAAAAAAAAACTCACTCATAACTACTCCAGAGTTATTTTCACTAAAAATAAAAAAGTGCCGGTTTGTCCTGTTATTAGCAAAAATCAATGTTACTTATAGAATTGGCTTAAGGGGCATAAATAGATACATCGAATATCGCAACAAAAAAAAACTCACTCATAACTACTCCAGAGTCATTTTCACTGAAAATAAAAAAGTGCCGGTTTGTCCTGTTATTAGCAAAAATCAATGTAACTTATAGAATTGGCTTAAGGGGCATAAATAGATACATCGAATATCGCAACAAAAAAAACTCACTCATAACTACTCCAGAGTTATTTTCACTAAAAATAAAAAAGTGCCGGTTTGTCCTGTTATTAGCAAAAATCAATGTTACTTATAGAATTGGCTTTAGGGGCATAAATAGATACATCGAATATCGCAACAAAAAAAACTCACTCATAACTACTCCAGAGTTATTTTCACTGAAAATAAAAAAGTGCCGGTTTGTCCTGTTATTAGCAAAAATCAATGTAACTAATAGAATTAGCTTTAGGGGCATAAATAGATACATCGAATATCGCAACAAAAAAAACTCAATCATAACTACTCCAGAGTTATTTTGACTGAAAATAAAAAAGTGCCGGTTTGTTCTGTTATTAGCAAAAATCAATGTAACTTATAGAATTGGCTTAAGGGGCATAAATAGATACATCGAATATCGCAACAAAAAAAAACTCACTCATAACTACTCCAGAGTTATTTTCACTGAAAATAAAAAAGTGCCGGTTTGTCCTGTTATTAGCAAAAATCAATGTAACTTATAGAATTGGCTTAAGGGGCATAAATAGATACATCGAATATCGCAACAAAAAAAACTCACTCATAACTACTCCAGAGTCATTTTCACTGAAAATAAAAAAGTGCCGGTTTGTCCTGTTATTAGCAAAAATCAATGTTACTTATAGAATTGGCTTTAGGGGCATAAATAGATACATCGAATATCGCAACAAAAAAAACTCACTCATAACTACTCCAGAGTTATTTTCACTGAAAATAAAAAAGTGCCGGTTTGTCCTGTTATTAGCAAAAATCAATGTAACTTATAGAATTGGCTTAAGGGGCATAAATAGATACATCGAATATTGCAACAAAAAAAACTCACTCATAACTACTCCAGAGTTATTTTCACTGAAAATAAAAAAGTGCCGGTATTCCTGTTATTAGCAAAAATCAATGTAACTTATAGAATTGGCTTAAGGGGCATAAATAGATACATCGAATATCGCAACAAAAAAAACTCACTCATAACTACTCCAGAGTTATTTACACTGAAAATAAAAAAGTGCCGGTTTGTTCTGTTATTAGCAAAAATCAATGTAACTTATAGAATTGGCTTTAGGGGCATAAATAGATACATCGAATATCGCAACAAAAAAAACTCAATCATAACTACTCCAGAGTTATTTTGACTGAAAATAAAAAAGTGCCGGTTTGTCCTGTTATTAGCAAAAATCAATGTAACTTATAGAATTGGCTTTAGGGGCATAAATAGATACATCAAATATCGCAACAAAAAAAACTCACTCATAACTACTCCAGAGTTATTTTCACTGAAAATAAAAAAGTGCCGGTTTGTCCTGTTATTAGCAAAAATCAATGTAACTTATAGAATTGGCTTTAGGGGCATAAATAGATACATCGAATATCGCAACAAAAAAAACTCACTCATAACTACTCCAGAGTTATTTTCACTGAAAATAAAAAAGTGCCGGTTTGTCCTGTTATTAGCAAAAATCAATGTAACTTATAGAATTGGCTTTAGGGGCATAAATAGATACATCGAATATCGCAACAAAAAAAACTCACTCATAACTACTCCAGAGTTATTTTCACTGAAAATAAAAAAGTGCCGGTTTGTCCTGTTATTAGTAAAAATCAATGTTACTTATAGAATTGGCTTAAGGGGCATAAATAGATACATCGAATATCGCAACAAAAAAAAACTCACTCATAACTACTCCAGAGTCATTTTCACTGAAAATAAAAAAGTGCCGGTTTGTCCTGTTATTAGCAAAAATCAATGTAACTTATAGAATTGGCTTAAGGGGCATAAATAGATACATCGAATATCGCAACAAAAAAAACTCACTCATAACTACTCCAGAGTTATTTTCACTAAAAATAAAAAAGTGCCGGTTTGTCCTGTTATTAGCAAAAATCAATGTTACTTATAGAATTGGCTTTAGGGGCATAAATAGATACATCGAATATCGCAACAAAAAAAACTCACTCATAACTACTCCAGAGTTATTTTCACTGAAAATAAAAAAGTGCCGGTTTGTCCTGTTATTAGCAAAAATCAATGTAACTAATAGAATTAGCTTTAGGGGCATAAATAGATACATCGAATATCGCAACAAAAAAAACTCAATCATAACTACTCCAGAGTTATTTTGACTGAAAATAAAAAAGTGCCGGTTTGTTCTGTTATTAGCAAAAATCAATGTAACTTATAGAATTGGCTTAAGGGGCATAAATAGATACATCGAATATCGCAACAAAAAAAAACTCACTCATAACTACTCCAGAGTTATTTTCACTGAAAATAAAAAAGTGCCGGTTTGTCCTGTTATTAGCAAAAATCAATGTAACTTATAGAATTGGCTTAAGGGGCATAAATAGATACATCGAATATCGCAACAAAAAAAACTCACTCATAACTACTCCAGAGTCATTTTCACTGAAAATAAAAAAGTGCCGGTTTGTCCTGTTATTAGCAAAAATCAATGTTACTTATAGAATTGGCTTTAGGGGCATAAATAGATACATCGAATATCGCAACAAAAAAAAACTCACTCATAACTACTCCAGAGTTATTTTCACTGAAAATAAAAAAGTGCCGGTTTGTCCTGTTATTAGCAAAAATCAATGTAACTTATAGAATTGGCTTAAGGGGCATAAATAGATACATCGAATATTGCAACAAAAAAAACTCACTCATAACTACTCCAGAGTTATTTTCACTGAAAATAAAAAAGTGCCGGTATTCCTGTTATTAGCAAAAATCAATGTAACTTATAGAATTGGCTTAAGGGGCATAAATAGATACATCGAATATCGCAACAAAAAAAACTCACTCATAACTACTCCAGAGTTATTTACACTGAAAATAAAAAAGTGCCGGTTTGTTCTGTTATTAGCAAAAATCAATGTAACTTATAGAATTGGCTTTAGGGGCATAAATAGATACATCGAATATCGCAACAAAAAAAACTCAATCATAACTACTCCAGAGTTATTTTGACTGAAAATAAAAAAGTGCCGGTTTGTCCTGTTATTAGCAAAAATCAATGTAACTTATAGAATTGGCTTTAGGGGCATAAATAGATACATCAAATATCGCAACAAAAAAAACTCACTCATAACTACTCCAGAGTTATTTTCACTGAAAATAAAAAAGTGCCGGTTTGTCCTGTTATTAGCAAAAATCAATGTAACTTATAGAATTGGCTTTAGGGGCATAAATAGATACATCGAATATCGCAACAAAAAAAACTCACTCATAACTACTCCAGAGTTATTTTCACTGAAAATAAAAAAGTGCCGGTTTGTCCTGTTATTAGCAAAAATCAATGTAACTTATAGAATTGGCTTTAGGGGCATAAATAGATACATCGAATATCGCAACAAAAAAAACTCACTCATAACTACTCCAGAGTTATTTTCACTGAAAATAAAAAAGTGCCGGTTTGTCCTGTTATTAGTAAAAATCAATGTTACTTATAGAATTGGCTTAAGGGGCATAAATAGATACATCGAATATCGCAACAAAAAAAACTCATAACTACTCCAGAGTTATTTTCACTGAAAATAAAAAAGTGCCGGTTTGTCCTGTTATTAGCAAAAATCAATGTTACTTATAGAATTGGCTTTAGGGGCATAAATAGATACGTCGAATATCGCAACAAAAAAAACTCACTCATAACTACTCCAGAGTTATTTTCACTGAAAATAAAAAAGTGCCGGTTTGTTCTGTTATTAGCAAAAATCAATGTAACTTATAGAATTGGCTTTAGGGGCATAAATAGATACATCGAATATCGCAACAAAAAAAACTCACTCATAACTACTCCAGAGTTATTTTCACTGAAAATAAAAAAGTGCCGGTTTGTCCTGTTATTAGCAAAAATCAATGTAACTTATAGAATTGGCTTAAGGGGCATAAATAGATACATCGAATATCACAACAAAAAAAACTCACTCATAACTACTCCAGAGTTATTTTCACTAAAAATAAAAAAGTGCCGGTTTGTCCTGTTATTAGCAAAAATCAATGTTACTTATAGAATTGGCTTTAGGGGCATAAATAGATACGTCGAATATCGCAACAAAAAAAACTCTACTCCAGAGTTATTTTCACTGAAAATAAAAAAGTGCCGGTTTGTCCTGTTATTAGCAAAAATCAATGTTACTTATAGAATTGGCTTTAGGGGCATAAATAGATACGTCGAATATCGCAACAAAAAAAACTCACTCATAACTACTCCAGAGTCATTTTCACTGAAAATAAAAAAGTGCCGGTTTGTCCTGTTATTAGCAAAAATCAATGTTACTTATAGAATTGGCTTTAGGGGCATAAATAGATACATCGAATATCGCAACAAAAAAAACTCACTCATAACTACTCCAGAGTTATTTTCACTGAAAATAAAAAAGTGCCGGTTTGTCCTGTTATTAGCAAAAATCAATGTAACTTATAGAATTGGCTTAAGGGGCATAAATAGATACATCGAATATCGCAACAAAAAAAACTCACTCATAACTACTCCAGAGTTATTTTCACTAAAAATAAAAAAGTGCCGGTTTGTCCTGTTATTAGCAAAAATCAATGTTACTTATAGAATTGGCTTTAGGGGCATAAATAGATACATCGAATATCGCAACAAAAAAAAACTCATAACTACTCCAGAGTTATTTTCACTGAAAATAAAAAAGTGCCGGTTTGTCCTGTTATTAGCAAAAATCAATGTTACTTATAGAATTGGCTTTAGGGGCATAAATAGATACATCGAATATCGCAACAAAAAAAACTCACTCATAACTACTCCAGAGTTATTTTCACTGAAAATAAAAATGTTGCCGGTTTGTCCTGTTATTAGCAAAAATCAATGTAACTTATAGAATTGGCTTAAGGGGCATAAATAGATACATCGAATATTGCAACAAAAAAAACTCACTCATAACTACTCCAGAGTTATTTTAACTGAAAATAAAAAAGTGCCGGTTTGTCCTGTTATTAGCAAAAATCAATGTAACTTATAGAATTGGCTTTAGGGGCATAAATAGATACATCGAATATCGCAACAAAAAAAAACTCATAACTACTCCAGAGTTATTTTCACTGAAAATAAAAAAGTGCCGGTTTGTCCTGTTATTAGTAAAAATCAATGTTACTTATAGAATTGGCTTAAGGGGCATAAATAGATACATCGAATATCGCAACAAAAAAAACTCACTCATAACTACTCCAGAGTTATTTTCACTGAAAATAAAAAAGTGCCGGTTTGTCCTGTTATTAGCAAAAATCAATGTAACTTATAGAATTGGCTTTAGGGGCATAAATAGATACATCAAATATCGCAACAAAAAAAACTCACTCATAACTACTCCAGAGTTATTTTCACTAAAAATAAAAAAGTGCCGGTTTGTCCTGTTATTAGCAAAAATCAATGTAACTTATAGAATTGGCTTAAGGGGCATAAATAGATACATCGAATATCGCAACAAAAAAAAACTCACTCATAACTACTCCAGAGTTATTTTCACTGAAAATTAAAAAGTGCCGGTTTGTCCTGTTATTAGCAAAAATCAATGGTACTTATAGAATTGGCTTTAGGGGCATAAATAGATACATCGAATATCGCAACAAAAAAAACTCACTCATAACTACTCCAGAGTTATTTACACTGAAAATAAAAAAGTGCCGGTTTGTTCTGTTATTAGCAAAAATCAATGTTACTTATAGAATTGGCTTAAGGGGCATAAATAGATACATCGAATATCGCAACAAAAAAAACTCACTCATAACTACTCCAGAGTTATTTTCACTGAAAATAAAAAAGTGCCGGTTTGTCCTGTTATTAGTAAAAATCAATGTTACTTATAGAATTGGCTTTAGGGGCATAAATAGATACATCGAATATCGCAACAAAAAAAACTCACTCATAACTACTCCAGAGTTATTTTCACTGAAAATAAAAAAGTGCCGGTTTGTCCTGTTATTAGTAAAAATCAATGTTACTTATAGAATTGGCTTAAGGGGCATAAATAGATACATCGAATATCGCAACAAAAAAAACTCACTCATAACTACTCCAGAGTTATTTTCACTGAAAATAAAAAAGTGCCGGTTTGTCCTGTTGTTAGCAAAAATCAATGTAACTTATAGAATTGGCTTTAGGGGCATAAATAGATACATCGAATATCGCAACAAAAAAAACTCACTCATAACTACTCCAGAGTCATTTTCACTGAAAATAAAAAAGTGCCGGTTTGTCCTGTTATTAGCAAAAATCAATATAACTTATAGAATTGGCTTTAGGGGCATAAATAGATACATCGAATATCGCAACAAAAAAAACTCACTCATAACTACTCCAGAGTTATTTTCACTGAAAATAAAAAAGTGCCGGTTTGTCCTGTTATTAGCAAAAATCAATGTAACTTATAGAATTGGCTTAAGGGGCATAAATAGATACATCGAATATCGCAACAAAAAAAACTCACTCATAACTACTCCAGAGTTATTTTCACTGAAAATAAAAAAGTGCCGGTTGGTCCTGTTATTAGCAAAAATCAATGTTACTTATAGAATTGGCTTTAGGGGCATAAATAGATACATCGAATATCGCAACAAAAAAAAACTCATAACTACTCCAGAGTTATTTTCACTGAAAATAAAAAAGTGCCGGTTTGTCCTGTTATTAGCAAAATTCAATGTAACTTATAGAATTGTCTTAAAGGGCATAAATAGATACATCGAATATCGCAACAAAAAAAACTCACTCATAACTACTCCAGAGTTATTTTCACTGAAAATAAAAAAGTGCCGGTTTGTCCTGTTATTAGTAAAAATCAATGTTACTTATAGAATTGGCTTAAGGGGCATAAATAGATACATCGAATATCGCAACAAAAAAAACTCACTCATAACTACTCCAGAGTTATTTTCACTGAAAATAAAAAAGTGCCGGTTTGTCCTGTTATTAGCAAAAATCAATGTAACTTATAGAATTGGCTTTAGGGGCATAAATAGATACATCAAATATCGCAACAAAAAAAACTCACTCATAACTACTCCAGAGTTATTTTCACTAAAAATAAAAAAGTGCCGGTTTGTCCTGTTATTAGCAAAAATCAATGTAACTTATAGAATTGGCTTAAGGGGCATAAATAGATACATCGAATATCGCAACAAAAAAAAACTCACTCATAACTACTCCAGAGTTATTTTCACTGAAAATTAAAAAGTGCCGGTTTGTCCTGTTATTAGCAAAAATCAATGGTACTTATAGAATTGGCTTTAGGGGCATAAATAGATACATCGAATATCGCAACAAAAAAAACTCACTCATAACTACTCCAGAGTTATTTACACTGAAAATAAAAAAGTGCCGGTTTGTTCTGTTATTAGCAAAAATCAATGTTACTTATAGAATTGGCTTAAGGGGCATAAATAGATACATCGAATATCGCAACAAAAAAAACTCACTCATAACTACTCCAGAGTTATTTTCACTGAAAATAAAAAAGTGCCGGTTTGTCCTGTTATTAGTAAAAATCAATGTTACTTATAGAATTGGCTTTAGGGGCATAAATAGATACATCGAATATCGCAACAAAAAAAACTCACTCATAACTACTCCAGAGTTATTTTCACTGAAAATAAAAAAGTGCCGGTTTGTCCTGTTATTAGTAAAAATCAATGTTACTTATAGAATTGGCTTAAGGGGCATAAATAGATACATCGAATATCGCAACAAAAAAAACTCACTCATAACTACTCCAGAGTTATTTTCACTGAAAATAAAAAAGTGCCGGTTTGTCCTGTTGTTAGCAAAAATCAATGTAACTTATAGAATTGGCTTTAGGGGCATAAATAGATACATCGAATATCGCAACAAAAAAAACTCACTCATAACTACTCCAGAGTCATTTTCACTGAAAATAAAAAAGTGCCGGTTTGTCCTGTTATTAGCAAAAATCAATATAACTTATAGAATTGGCTTTAGGGGCATAAATAGATACATCGAATATCGCAACAAAAAAAACTCACTCATAACTACTCCAGAGTTATTTTCACTGAAAATAAAAAAGTGCCGGTTTGTCCTGTTATTAGCAAAAATCAATGTAACTTATAGAATTGGCTTAAGGGGCATAAATAGATACATCGAATATCGCAACAAAAAAAACTCACTCATAACTACTCCAGAGTTATTTTCACTGAAAATAAAAAAGTGCCGGTTGGTCCTGTTATTAGCAAAAATCAATGTTACTTATAGAATTGGCTTTAGGGGCATAAATAGATACATCGAATATCGCAACAAAAAAAAACTCATAACTACTCCAGAGTTATTTTCACTGAAAATAAAAAAGTGCCGGTTTGTCCTGTTATTAGCAAAATTCAATGTAACTTATAGAATTGTCTTAAAGGGCATAAATAGATACATCGAATATCGCAACAAAAAAAACTCACTCATAACTACTCCAGAGTTATTTTCACTGAAAATAAAAAAGTGCCGGTTTGTCCTGTTATTAGCAAAAATCAATGTAACTTATAGAATTGGCTTAAGGGGCATAAATAGATACATCGAATATCGCAACAAAAAAAACTCACTCATAACTACTCCAGAGTTATTTTCACTGAAAATAAAAAAGTGCCGGTTTGTCCTGTTATTAGCAAAAATCAATGTTACTTATAGAATTGGCTTTAGGGGCATAAATAGATACATCGAATATCGCAACAAAAAAAAACTCATAACTACTCCAGAGTTATTTTCACTGAAAATAAAAAAGTGCCGGTTTGTCCTGTTATTAGCAAAAATCAATGGTACTTATAGAATTGGCTTAAGGGGCATAAATAGATACATCGAATATCGCAACAAAAAAAACTCACTCATAACTACTCCAGAGTTATTTTCACTGAAAATAAAAAAGTGCCGGTTTGTCCTGTTATTAGCAAAAATCAATGTAACTTATAGAATTGGCTTTAGGGGCATAAATAGATACATCGAATATCGCAACAAAAAAAACTCACTCATAACTACTCCAGAGTTATTTTCACTGAAAATAAAAAAGTGCCGGTTTGTCCTGTTATTAGCAAAAATCAATGTAACTTATAGAATTGGCTTTAGGGGCATAAATAGATACATCGAATATCGCAACAAAAAAAACTCACTCATAACTACTCCAGAGTTATTTTTACTGAAAATAAAAAAGTGCCGGTTTGTCCTGTTATTAGTAAAAATCAATGTTACTTATAGAATTGGCTTAAGGGGCATAAATAGATACATCGAATATCGCAACAAAAAAAACTCACTCATAACTACTCCAGAGTTATTTTCACTGAAAATAAAAAAGTGCCGGTTTGTCCTGTTGTTAGCAAAAATCAATGTAACTTATAGAATTGGCTTTAGGGGCATAAATAGATACATCGAATATCGCAACAAAAAAAACTCACTCATAACTACTCCAGAGTCATTTTCACTGAAAATAAAAAAGTGCCGGTTTGTCCTGTTATTAGCAAAAATCAATATAACTTATAGAATTGGCTTTAGGGGCATAAATAGATACATCGAATATCGCAACAAAAAAAACTCACTCATAACTACTCCAGAGTCATTTTCACTGAAAATAAAAAAGTGCCGGTTTGTCCTGTTATTAGCAAAAATCAATATAACTTATAGAATTGGCTTTAGGGGCATAAATAGATACATCGAATATCGCAACAAAAAAAACTCACTCATAACTACTCCAGAGTTATTTTCACTGAAAATAAAAAAGTGCCGGTTTGTCCTGTTATTAGCAAAAATCAATGTAACTTATAGAATTGGCTTAAGGGGCATAAATAGATACATCGAATATCGCAACAAAAAAAACTCACTCATAACTACTCCAGAGTTATTTTCACTGAAAATAAAAAAGTGCCGGTTTGTCCTGTTATTAGCAAAAATCAATGTAACTTATAGAATTGGCTTTAGGGGCATAAATAGATACATCGAATATCGCAACAAAAAAAACTCACTCATAACTACTCCAGAGTTATTTTCACTGAAAATAAAAAAGTGCCGGTTTGTCCTGTTATTAGCAAAAATCAATGTTACTTATAGAATTGGCTTTAGGGGCATAAATAGATACATCGAATATCGCAACAAAAAAAAACTCATAACTACTCCAGAGTTATTTTCACTGAAAATAAAAAAGTGCCGGTTTGTCCTGTTATTAGCAAAAATCAATGGTACTTATAGAATTGGCTTAAGGGGCATAAATAGATACATCGAATATCGCAACAAAAAAAACTCACTCATAACTACTCCAGAGTTATTTTCACTGAAAATAAAAAAGTGCCGGTTTGTCCTGTTATTAGCAAAAATCAATGTTACTTATAGAATTGGCTTTAGGGGCATAAATAGATACATCGAATATCGCAACAAAAAAAACTCACTCATAACTACTCCAGAGTTATTTTCACTGAAAATAAAAAAGTGCCGGTTTGTCCTGTTATTAGCAAAAATCAATGTTACTTATAGAATTGGCTTTAGGGGCATAAATAGATACATCGAATATCGCAACAAAAAAAACTCACTCATAACTACTCCAGAGTTATTTTCACTGAAAATAAAAAAGTGCCGGTATTCCTGTTATTAGCAAAAATCAATGTAACTTATAGAATTGGCTTAAGGGGCATAAATAGATACATCGAATATCGCAACAAAAAAAACTCACTCATAACTACTCCAGAGTTATTTACACTGAAAATAAAAAAGTGCCGGTTTGTTCTGTTATTAGCAAAAATCAATGTAACTTATAGAATTGGCTTTAGGGGCATAAATAGATACATCGAATATCGCAACAAAAAAAACTCAATCATAACTACTCCAGAGTTATTTTGACTGAAAATAAAAAAGTGCCGGTTTGTCCTGTTATTAGCAAAAATCAATGTAACTTATAGAATTGGCTTTAGGGGCATAAATAGATACATCAAATATCGCAACAAAAAAAACTCACTCATAACTACTCCAGAGTTATTTTCACTGAAAATAAAAAAGTGCCGGTTTGTCCTGTTATTAGCAAAAATCAATGTAACTTATAGAATTGGCTTTAGGGGCATAAATAGATACATCGAATATCGCAACAAAAAAAACTCACTCATAACTACTCCAGAGTTATTTTCACTGAAAATAAAAAAGTGCCGGTTTGTCCTGTTATTAGCAAAAATCAATGTAACTTATAGAATTGGCTTTAGGGGCATAAATAGATACATCGAATATCGCAACAAAAAAAACTCACTCATAACTACTCCAGAGTTATTTTCACTGAAAATAAAAAAGTGCCGGTTTGTCCTGTTATTAGTAAAAATCAATGTTACTTATAGAATTGGCTTAAGGGGCATAAATAGATACATCGAATATCGCAACAAAAAAAACTCATAACTACTCCAAAGTTATTTTCACTGAAAATAAAAAAGTGCCGGTTTGTCCTGTTATTAGCAAAAATCAATGTTACTTATAGAATTGGCTTTAGGGGCATAAATAGATACGTCGAATATCGCAACAAAAAAAACTCACTCATAACTACTCCAGAGTTATTTTCACTGAAAATAAAAAAGTGCCGGTTTGTTCTGTTATTAGCAAAAATCAATGTAACTTATAGAATTGGCTTTAGGGGCATAAATAGATACATCGAATATCGCAACAAAAAAAACTCACTCATAACTACTCCAGAGTTATTTTCACTGAAAATAAAAAAGTGCCGGTTTGTCCTGTTATTAGCAAAAATCAATGTAACTTATAGAATTGGCTTTAGGGGCATAAATAGATACGTCGAATATCGCAACAAAAAAAACTCTACTCCAGAGTTATTTTCACTGAAAATAAAAAAGTGCCGGTTTGTCCTGTTATTAGCAAAAATCAATGTTACTTATAGAATTGGCTTTAGGGGCATAAATAGATACGTCGAATATCGCAACAAAAAAAACTCACTCATAACTACTCCAGAGTCATTTTCACTGAAAATAAAAAAGTGCCGGTTTGTCCTGTTATTAGCAAAAATCAATGTTACTTATAGAATTGGCTTTAGGGGCATAAATAGATACATCGAATATCGCAACAAAAAAAACTCACTCATAACTACTCCAGAGTTATTTTCACTGAAAATAAAAAAGTGCCGGTTTGTCCTGTTATTAGCAAAAATCAATGTAACTTATAGAATTGGCTTAAGGGGCATAAATAGATACATCGAATATCGCAACAAAAAAAACTCACTCATAACTACTCCAGAGTTATTTTCACTAAAAATAAAAAAGTGCCGGTTTGTCCTGTTATTAGCAAAAATCAATGTTACTTATAGAATTGGCTTTAGGGGCATAAATAGATACATCGAATATCGCAACAAAAAAAAACTCATAACTACTCCAGAGTTATTTTCACTGAAAATAAAAAAGTGCCGGTTTGTCCTGTTATTAGCAAAAATCAATGTTACTTATAGAATTGGCTTTAGGGGTTTAGGATATTATTACTCCTATTATTAAAACAATTTATTTTGCGGAATCGAAAACATCTATTTTTCACCTCTTGACAGATCTCTTATAAAACAAAAAACAACTCTATTGAAATAAAATAATAAAGGCGACCGCGAAGGTCGCACTGGTGAAAAAGAGTTCCGCCACACCACCCCCCCACGGAGAAAGGAAGAATAAGCTGAAAAATTTATAAATAAATAAGATAATCACATATCTAAAATATTTCTAAACTTCACCCTCCTCCCGGACCGGGTGATGACAGGAGCTGGTGTAGGTGCAGGGACCAACGCAGGCGTGAAACTGCTAGCTGGAGTTGGCGCAGGCGGCACAATTGGTTCACAATTGCCAAACGCCGAATCCAAATGGGCAGGCTTAACGCGATCTATGCTAACTGTACGTTCCCTTCCATTAATATCGAGAGTGATCGTTTTGTCTCTTCGCCCGATGATACGATGAGGACCGGAATAAGGCGGCTGCAACGGCCTTCGCACTGAATCATCGCGTAGCATGGCATGCGACGCCTTAACTAAATCTTTAAATATGAAAGTCGATGGCTGGGCGTGGCGTGTAGCAAGGACAGGACGGAGAGCTTCCATATATTTGCGCAGCTCACGGACGAAATCTACAACGTCACTTGGGCTCTGCGATGTTATTGGAGGTATGACGAGTTCTCCAGGCAAGCGAAGAGTCTCTCCATAAACGAGCTCTGCAGAAGATGCCTTCAAATCTTCTTTGAGCGCCGTTCGCATCCCTAATAAAACTAACGGCAAAGCTCTTACCCATGTGTCATTATGACACATCAAAGATGCTTTAAGCTGCCGATGCATGCGTTCCACCATACCATTTGCGCAAGGATGGTAACTAGTCGTGCGCACCCGTTTGGTACCACATACATCCATTAGACGGCGAAACAACACAGATTCAAACTGCCGGCCCTGGTCGGTTGTCAAAATGTTTGGTACCCCAAAACGGGAAACCCAACCAGTTACGAATGTATCTGCTACCTCTTCTGCTGTGATTGATGACATAGGCCATACTTCAGGCCACCGTGTGTATCTATCAATCGCAGTCAGGCAATAATTGTACCCTTTCGAGTGAGGAAGTGGTCCAATAATGTCTAAATGCACCGACCTAAATCTGTTTGACGGTAATTTAAACTCTCCAAGTGGCGAATTAATATGTCGAGTTACTTTACTGAGTTGACAGCGTAAACAAGTTCGAGCCCATTCACGGCAATTTGCGTTTACTTGAGGCCATACATAACGCTCAGTTACCAAGCGAGTGGTTGCCCGCGCGCCAGGGTGACTGAGGTTGTGACACCTGTCGAATGCAGCTCGACGGAATGCTGGTGTCAGGTATGGACGTGGTCGCTCAGTTGAAGTATCACAAATTACTGTGATATTTGTGCCAGGGATGAGGATGGGTTCGAGCTTCAAAGACGAATTCCCACGCATATTAGCTAGCTCCTCATCCGATTCTTGCGATAACGCGAGTGCAGCAAAATCCTCTTCAAGAGAAATAGACTCAACGCGCGACATGGCATCAGCTACGATGTTATCAACCCCTTTAATATACACTACATCAGTAGTAAACTGGCTGATGAAAGACAGCTGGTTTAATTGGATAGGCGGCAATTTCTCACGTCGTTGTACAAAAGCGTATATTAGCGGCTTATGGTCAGTGTAGATAGTGACGTGTTGTACCTCCAACAGGTGCCTGAAGTGTTGAACACTCTCGTACACCGCAAGGAGTTCCCGATAGTACGCCGGCCACTGAGCCTGTTTAGCAGTCAGCTTTTTACTAAAATAGGCTAGTGGCTGCCAATCATCATTATCGACGCGCTGTTGTAGGCAAGAACCAACGTGCGTTCCTGAAGCGTCAGTAAACAACCCAACCTCAGCACTGTTATTTGGGTGTGCTAAAATTGTAGCGGACGTCAAGCTTTTCTTGCATTCTTCAAAGCACTTTTCTAGCTCAGGAGTCCACACAAAAGGTTTATTGCCTTTGCCTTGAATAGCAGTGATTGCTTCAATTAACGGCGCTTGGTACTTAGCCGTACTTGGCAAAAACCGGCGGTAGTAATTGACCATGCCTATGAATCTGCGCATACCCTGAACTGTCTTTGGGGGCGGGTAATCCACCAGAGAACGAATTCTGTCCTCAGGAGGACGCGTTCCCGCAGCATTGACTCGATGCCCAAGGAAAGATACTTCTGCGGCACCAAATACGGACTTGGCTGTATTAATCACAACGCCATAGTCGAGCAATCGCTGGAACAAGATTTCCAGATGCTGCGCATGCGCTATTTGGTCTTTTGAGTAAACCAAAATGTCATCAACATAGACATAGCAAAAATCTAAGCCACGGACTACTTCATCGATAAATCTCTGAAAAGTCTGCCCAGCATTACGCAAACCAAAAGTCATATACAGAAATTCATATAATCCAAATGGAGTAGTTATCGCTGTCTTGCACACGTCGCCTGGATTCACCGGTATCTGTTGATAGGCCTTGACCAAGTCTATAGTACTAAAAACGGTACAGCCAGACAAGTTGTGCGCATAATCACCTATGTATCGGACAGGGTAGCGATCAGGAATCGTTCGGGCGTTTAATGCACGATAATCACCGCAAGGACGCCACGTTGAGTCCTTTTTAGGTGCGAGATGCAGAGGCGATGACCAAGAGCTATCAGATGGTCGGCAAGTACCAGCTCGGACCATATCTTCGAACTCTTTCTTTGCAATGCCCAGTTTTAATGGTGCCAACCGACGCGGTCTAGATGTCACAGGGGGACCGTCGGTAGTGTTTATATAATGTACGGTGCTGTGTTTAATAATTCTAGGTGCACCAGGTGGTCGCGTTATACTTGGGTATTTCTCCAAGATCGCTGTGAATGGCGAGTCAGGAAGAGATACTACCTTCACACTTTGCTGTTCCGCGGTATAAAGGTCCGCGGACGAAATAAGCCCAGTTTTACTATCGCACAGCTTACCTTTTGAGCAATCGGGTAAAAGCTGGTAATGCGACAAAAAATCTACGCCAATAATACCACTTTCCACATCCGCCACGACAAAGTTCCAGGTGAAATCCCGTCGTAGCCCTAAATTTAAGTTCAACTGTACCAGTCCATATGTGATAATCTTACTGCCATTAGCTGCAACTAAACTATATGATAATGGCTGAAGCGTACGTCCTTTTATAAAGCTACGAGGAACGCAACAAATATCCGAACCAGTGTCCACCAAAAATTTCCGGTTGGATCTCCGGTCGGTCACGAAAAGGCGGCGACTAGCTGGCGAGCAACTGGATGTCGCCTTTAACAGTTGCTGTTTTGGTTTCCCTGATCACTAGGCGGGGAACCGGACCACTTACATGGAGGCACACATTTACGTGCTTTTGTCGCAAAACGGTCATGATAAAAGCACAAATCATAGTTACGTGTACGTGATCGGCTGCGACTACGATTACGGTTACGATTGAAGTCACGACCACGCGTACCAACATGCGAGCTGTAACCAGCAGAGGAAAGTGACGCTACTAAACGGGTCAATTCATCAACTTTTTTAGTCAGCTCCTGTACAAGATCAGTATTCGAGTTAGGCGAAACCGTACATACCTCCAATGAAGTTGATTGAGCGTTAATTTCAGCCAAATTGTCCGCTAGTTCGCTTAGCTCAGCCAACGATTCTAATCGTTGAGCAGCCAAGACAGTTTGAAGATATCGTGGCAACCTGCTCATCCAAATTGTCTTCAGAATATCCTCCGGAAATGCTGCACCGGCTAATGATCTCAGATGACGCAGAAAAAACGACGGCTTTTGATCGCCGATCTGCTCCTTCTCTAGAAGACGGCGTATTTTCTGCTCCCGAGAATCTGAGAACCTAGATATTATTGCATTGCGCAATTTCGTGTAGGGTTGCTCCCTCGGAGGTTGGATTATGAAATCCTCTACTTCGCGAGTACAATTGGTATCGAGGTGCGCAACTGCGTAATTAAACTTTGTGATTTCTTGGCTAATATTATTGATGGAAAATTGCGCCTCTAAACTCGCAAACCATAGGGCCGGGCGATCTCTACAAAATGGAGGGGTACGTATAGATACTCTGTTAATCATTACCTTCTCCGTACCGCCTGTGCCAGATCTGCTGTCACTGCTTGACATTTCACGTCCACCCGTACCCGCGGAAGCTGGTTTGAAGTCTTCCTGCTCACTGTCACTCATGACGTGTGCTGTCATGAAAAACCATGCTAAGAGAAAAACAAAATTCAAAAACAAAAACTGAAAACAAAAGAAACGTGGGAGTGTGGTGTGCGAATGCCCTACAAAAAACTTTGGTATAAAAATAACTTAAAAATATGTACAAAAATTCACCAAAATAAAATAAAATTAAATACACACACAAAAACACACAACAATATAAATCACACTTAGTCTTTTTAGTCCACACTGGTTCTTCCAAAAGATACTTCGACTTTAGTCTTGACGCGCTCCATGCGATTGTTGCCAGCAGTCAGCAGCACAGCTCTCGTAGTCGAATTCACCACTTCTTTTTCTACGTTTTCGTATTCTCGTCGACGAACAATCAGACGACCGTGGTCGCTTCACTCGTACCACCAAAGAAAGTACTCGTACCTATTTGCGTACCTTTGCTCTTCTTGTGTTCGAATCGTCTTAATTTATGTTGTGTTCGTATCGGGGTCACCAATTTAGGATATTATTACTCCTATTATTAAAACAATTTATTTTGCGGAATCGAAAACATCTATTTTTCACCTCTTGACAGATCTCTTATAAAACAAAAAACAACTCTATTGAAATAAAATAATAAAGGCGACCGCGAAGGTCGCACTGGTGAAAAAGAGTTCCGCCACAGGGGCATAAATAGATACATCGAATATCGCAACAAAAAAAACTCACTCATAACTACTCCAGAGTTATTTTCACTGAAAATAAAAATGTTGCCGGTTTGTCCTGTTATTAGCAAAAATCAATGTAACTTATAGAATTGGCTTAAGGGGCATAAATAGATACATCGAATATTGCAACAAAAAAAACTCACTCATAACTACTCCAGAGTTATTTTAACTGAAAATAAAAAAGTGCCGGTTTGTCCTGTTATTAGCAAAAATCAATGTAACTTATAGAATTGGCTTTAGGGGCATAAATAGATACATCGAATATCGCAACAAAAAAAAACTCATAACTACTCCAGAGTTATTTTCACTGAAAATAAAAAAGTGCCGGTTTGTCCTGTTATTAGTAAAAATCAATGTTACTTATAGAATTGGCTTAAGGGGCATAAATAGATACATCGAATATCGCAACAAAAAAAACTCACTCATAACTACTCCAGAGTTATTTTCACTGAAAATAAAAAAGTGCCGGTTTGTCCTGTTATTAGCAAAAATCAATGTAACTTATAGAATTGGCTTTAGGGGCATAAATAGATACATCAAATATCGCAACAAAAAAAACTCACTCATAACTACTCCAGAGTTATTTTCACTAAAAATAAAAAAGTGCCGGTTTGTCCTGTTATTAGCAAAAATCAATGTAACTTATAGAATTGGCTTAAGGGGCATAAATAGATACATCGAATATCGCAACAAAAAAAAACTCACTCATAACTACTCCAGAGTTATTTTCACTGAAAATTAAAAAGTGCCGGTTTGTCCTGTTATTAGCAAAAATCAATGGTACTTATAGAATTGGCTTTAGGGGCATAAATAGATACATCGAATATCGCAACAAAAAAAACTCACTCATAACTACTCCAGAGTTATTTACACTGAAAATAAAAAAGTGCCGGTTTGTCCTGTTATTAGTAAAAATCAATGTTACTTATAGAATTGGCTTAAGGGGCATAAATAGATACATCGAATATCGCAACAAAAAAAACTCACTCATAACTACTCCAGAGTTATTTTCACTGAAAATAAAAAAGTGCCGGTTTGTCCTGTTATTAGCAAAAATCAATGTAACTTATAGAATTGGCTTTAGGGGCATAAATAGATACATCAAATATCGCAACAAAAAAAACTCACTCATAACTACTCCAGAGTTATTTTCACTAAAAATAAAAAAGTGCCGGTTTGTCCTGTTATTAGCAAAAATCAATGTTACTTATAGAATTGGCTTAAGGGGCATAAATAGATACATCGAATATCGCAACAAAAAAAAACTCACTCATAACTACTCCAGAGTTATTTTCACTGAAAATAAAAAAGTGCCGGTTTGTCCTGTTGTTAGCAAAAATCAATGTAACTTATAGAATTGGCTTTAGGGGCATAAATAGATACATCGAATATCGCAACAAAAAAAACTCACTCATAACTACTCCAGAGTCATTTTCACTGAAAATAAAAAAGTGCCGGTTTGTCCTGTTATTAGCAAAAATCAATATAACTTATAGAATTGGCTTTAGGGGCATAAATAGATACATCGAATATCGCAACAAAAAAAACTCACTCATAACTACTCCAGAGTTATTTTCACTGAAAATAAAAAAGTGCCGGTTTGTCCTGTTATTAGCAAAAATCAATGTAACTTATAGAATTGGCTTAAGGGGCATAAATAGATACATCGAATATCGCAACAAAAAAAACTCACTCATAACTACTCCAGAGTTATTTTCACTGAAAATAAAAAAGTGCCGGTTGGTCCTGTTATTAGCAAAAATCAATGTTACTTATAGAATTGGCTTTAGGGGCATAAATAGATACATCGAATATCGCAACAAAAAAAAACTCATAACTACTCCAGAGTTATTTTCACTGAAAATAAAAAAGTGCCGGTTTGTCCTGTTATTAGCAAAATTCAATGTAACTTATAGAATTGTCTTAAAGGGCATAAATAGATACATCGAATATCGCAACAAAAAAAACTCACTCATAACTACTCCAGAGTTATTTTCACTGAAAATAAAAAAGTGCCGGTTTGTCCTGTTATTAGCAAAAATCAATGTAACTTATAGAATTGGCTTAAGGGGCATAAATAGATACATCGAATATCGCAACAAAAAAAACTCACTCATAACTACTCCAGAGTTATTTTCACTGAAAATAAAAAAGTGCCGGTTTGTCCTGTTATTAGCAAAAATCAATGTTACTTATAGAATTGGCTTTAGGGGCATAAATAGATACATCGAATATCGCAACAAAAAAAAACTCATAACTACTCCAGAGTTATTTTCACTGAAAATAAAAAAGTGCCGGTTTGTCCTGTTATTAGCAAAAATCAATGGTACTTATAGAATTGGCTTAAGGGGCATAAATAGATACATCGAATATCGCAACAAAAAAAACTCACTCATAACTACTCCAGAGTTATTTTCACTGAAAATAAAAAAGTGCCGGTTTGTCCTGTTATTAGCAAAAATCAATGTAACTTATAGAATTGGCTTTAGGGGCATAAATAGATACATCGAATATCGCAACAAAAAAAACTCACTCATAACTACTCCAGAGTTATTTTCACTGAAAATAAAAAAGTGCCGGTTTGTCCTGTTATTAGCAAAAATCAATGTAACTTATAGAATTGGCTTTAGGGGCATAAATAGATACATCGAATATCGCAACAAAAAAAACTCACTCATAACTACTCCAGAGTTATTTTTACTGAAAATAAAAAAGTGCCGGTTTGTCCTGTTATTAGTAAAAATCAATGTTACTTATAGAATTGGCTTAAGGGGCATAAATAGATACATCGAATATCGCAACAAAAAAAACTCACTCATAACTACTCCAGAGTTATTTTCACTGAAAATAAAAAAGTGCCGGTTTGTCATGTTGTTAGCAAAAATCAATGTAACTTATAGAATTGGCTTTAGGGGCATAAATAGATACATCGAATATCGCAACAAAAAAAACTCACTCATAACTACTCCAGAGTCATTTTCACTGAAAATAAAAAAGTGCCGGTTTGTCCTGTTATTAGCAAAAATCAATATAACTTATAGAATTGGCTTTAGGGGCATAAATAGATACATCGAATATCGCAACAAAAAAAACTCACTCATAACTACTCCAGAGTCATTTTCACTGAAAATAAAAAAGTGCCGGTTTGTCCTGTTATTAGCAAAAATCAATATAACTTATAGAATTGGCTTTAGGGGCATAAATAGATACATCGAATATCGCAACAAAAAAAACTCACTCATAACTACTCCAGAGTTATTTTCACTGAAAATAAAAAAGTGCCGGTTTGTCCTGTTATTAGCAAAAATCAATGTAACTTATAGAATTGGCTTAAGGGGCATAAATAGATACATCGAATATCGCAACAAAAAAAACTCACTCATAACTACTCCAGAGTTATTTTCACTGAAAATAAAAAAGTGCCGGTTTGTCCTGTTATTAGCAAAAATCAATGTAACTTATAGAATTGGCTTTAGGGGCATAAATAGATACATCGAATATCGCAACAAAAAAAACTCACTCATAACTACTCCAGAGTTATTTTCACTGAAAATAAAAAAGTGCCGGTTTGTCCTGTTATTAGCAAAAATCAATGTTACTTATAGAATTGGCTTTAGGGGCATAAATAGATACATCGAATATCGCAACAAAAAAAAACTCATAACTACTCCAGAGTTATTTTCACTGAAAATAAAAAAGTGCCGGTTTGTCCTGTTATTAGCAAAAATCAATGGTACTTATAGAATTGGCTTAAGGGGCATAAATAGATACATCGAATATCGCAACAAAAAAAACTCACTCATAACTACTCCAGAGTTATTTTCACTGAAAATAAAAAAGTGCCGGTTTGTCCTGTTATTAGCAAAAATCAATGTAACTTATAGAATTGGCTTTAGGGGCATAAATAGATACATCGAATATCGCAACAAAAAAAACTCACTCATAACTACTCCAGAGTTATTTTCACTGAAAATAAAAAAGTGCCGGTTTGTCCTGTTATTAGCAAAAATCAATGTTACTTATAGAATTGGCTTTAGGGGCATAAATAGATACATCGAATATCGCAACAAAAAAAACTCACTCATAACTACTCCAGAGTTATTTTCACTGAAAATAAAAAAGTGCCGGTTTGTCCTGTTATTAGCAAAAATCAATGTAACTTATAGAATTGGCTTTAGGGGCATAAATAGATACATCGAATATCGCAACAAAAAAAACTCACTCATAACTACTCCAGAGTTATTTTCACTGAAAATAAAAAAGTGCCGGTTTGTCCTGTTATTAGTAAAAATCAATGTTACTTATAGAATTGGCTTAAGGGGCATAAATAGATACATCGAATATCGCAACAAAAAAAACTCATAACTACTCCAGAGTTATTTTCACTGAAAATAAAAAAGTGCCGGTTTGTCCTGTTATTAGCAAAAATCAATGTTACTTATAGAATTGGCTTTAGGGGCATAAATAGATACGTCGAATATCGCAACAAAAAAAACTCACTCATAACTACTCCAGAGTTATTTTCACTGAAAATAAAAAAGTGCCGGTTTGTTCTGTTATTAGCAAAAATCAATGTAACTTATAGAATTGGCTTTAGGGGCATAAATAGATACATCGAATATCGCAACAAAAAAAACTCACTCATAACTACTCCAGAGATATTTTCACTGAAAATAAAAAAGTGCCGGTTTGTCCTGTTATTAGCAAAAATCAATGTAACTTATAGAATTGGCTTAAGGGGCATAAATAGATACATCGAATATCACAACAAAAAAAACTCACTCATAACTACTCCAGAGTTATTTTCACTAAAAATAAAAAAGTGCCGGTTTGTCCTGTTATTAGCAAAAATCAATGTTACTTATAGAATTGGCTTTAGGGGCATAAATAGATACGTCGAATATCGCAACAAAAAAAACTCTACTCCAGAGTTATTTTCACTGAAAATAAAAAAGTGCCGGTTTGTCCTGTTATTAGCAAAAATCAATGTTACTTATAGAATTGGCTTTAGGGGCATAAATAGATACGTCGAATATCGCAACAAAAAAAACTCACTCATAACTACTCCAGAGTCATTTTCACTGAAAATAAAAAAGTGCCGGTTTGTCCTGTTATTAGCAAAAATCAATGTTACTTATAGAATTGGCTTTAGGGGCATAAATAGATACATCGAATATCGCAACAAAAAAAACTCACTCATAACTACTCCAGAGTTATTTTCACTGAAAATAAAAAAGTGCCGGTTTGTCCTGTTATTAGCAAAAATCAATGTAACTTATAGAATTGGCTTAAGGGGCATAAATAGATACATCGAATATCGCAACAAAAAAAACTCACTCATAACTACTCCAGAGTTATTTTCACTAAAAATAAAAAAGTGCCGGTTTGTCCTGTTATTAGCAAAAATCAATGTTACTTATAGAATTGGCTTTAGGGGCATAAATAGATACATCGAATATCGCAACAAAAAAAAACTCATAACTACTCCAGAGTTATTTTCACTGAAAATAAAAAAGTGCCGGTTTGTCCTGTTATTAGCAAAAATCAATGTAACTTATAGAATTGGCTTTAGGGGCATAAATAGATACATCGAATATCGCAACAAAAAAAACTCACTCATAACTACTCCAGAGTTATTTTCACTGAAAATAAAAAAGTGCCGGTTTGTCCTGTTATTAGCAAAAATCAATGTAACTTATAGAATTGGCTTAAGGGGCATAAATAGATACATCGAATATTGCAACAAAAAAAACTCACTCATAACTACTCCAGAGTTATTTTAACTGAAAATAAAAAAGTGCCGGTTTGTCCTGTTATTAGCAAAAATCAATGTAACTTATAGAATTGGCTTTAGGGGCATAAATAGATACATCGAATATCGCAACAAAAAAAAACTCATAACTACTCCAGAGTTATTTTCACTGAAAATAAAAAAGTGCCGGTTTGTCCTGTTATTAGTAAAAATCAATGTTACTTATAGAATTGGCTTAAGGGGCATAAATAGATACATCGAATATCGCAACAAAAAAAACTCACTCATAACTACTCCAGAGTTATTTTCACTGAAAATAAAAAAGTGCCGGTTTGTCCTGTTATTAGCAAAAATCAATGTAACTTATAGAATTGGCTTTAGGGGCATAAATAGATACATCAAATATCGCAACAAAAAAAACTCACTCATAACTACTCCAGAGTTATTTTCACTAAAAATAAAAAAGTGCCGGTTTGTCCTGTTATTAGCAAAAATCAATGTAACTTATAGAATTGGCTTTAGGGGCATAAATAGATACATCGAATATCGCAACAAAAAAAACTCACTCATAACTACTCCAGAGTTATTTTCACTGAAAATAAAAAAGTGCCGGTTTGTCCTGTTATTAGTAAAAATCAATGTTACTTATAGAATTGGCTTAAGGGGCATAAATAGATACATCGAATATCGCAACAAAAAAAAACTCACTCATAACTACTCCAGAGTTATTTTCACTGAAAATTAAAAAGTGCCGGTTTGTCCTGTTATTAGCAAAAATCAATGGTACTTATAGAATTGGCTTAAGGGGCATAAATAGATACATCGAATATCGCAACAAAAAAAACTCACTCATAACTACTCCAGAGTTATTTACACTGAAAATAAAAAAGTGCCGGTTTGTTTTGTTATTAGCAAAAATCAATGTTACTTATAGAATTGGCTTAAGGGGCATAAATAGATACATCGAATATCGCAACAAAAAAAACTCACTCATAACTACTCCAGAGTTATTTTCACTGAAAATAAAAAAGTGCCGGTTTGTCCTGTTATTAGTAAAAATCAATGTTACTTATAGAATTGGCTTTAGGGGCATAAATAGATACATCGAATATCGCAACAAAAAAAACTCACTCATAACTACTCCAGAGTTATTTTCACTGAAAATAAAAAAGTGCCGGTTTGTCCTGTTATTAGTAAAAATCAATGTTACTTATAGAATTGGCTTAAGGGGCATAAATAGATACATCGAATATCGCAACAAAAAAAACTCACTCATAACTACTCCAGAGTTATTTTCACTGAAAATAAAAAAGTGCCGGTTTGTCCTGTTGTTAGCAAAAATCAATGTAACTTATAGAATTGGCTTTAGGGGCATAAATAGATACATCGAATATCGCAACAAAAAAAACTCACTCATAACTACTCCAGAGTCATTTTCACTGAAAATAAAAAAGTGCCGGTTTGTCCTGTTATTAGCAAAAATCAATATAACTTATAGAATTGGCTTTAGGGGCATAAATAGATACATCGAATATCGCAACAAAAAAAACTCACTCATAACTACTCCAGAGTTATTTTCACTGAAAATAAAAAAGTGCCGGTTTGTCCTGTTATTAGCAAAAATCAATGTAACTTATAGAATTGGCTTAAGGGGCATAAATAGATACATCGAATATCGCAACAAAAAAAACTCACTCATAACTACTCCAGAGTTATTTTCACTGAAAATAAAAAAGTGCCGGTTGGTCCTGTTATTAGCAAAAATCAATGTTACTTATAGAATTGGCTTTAGGGGCATAAATAGATACATCGAATATCGCAACAAAAAAAAACTCATAACTACTCCAGAGTTATTTTCACTGAAAATAAAAAAGTGCCGGTTTGTCCTGTTATTAGCAAAATTCAATGTAACTTATAGAATTGTCTTAAAGGGCATAAATAGATACATCGAATATCGCAACAAAAAAAACTCACTCATAACTACTCCAGAGTTATTTTCACTGAAAATAAAAAAGTGCCGGTTTGTCCTGTTATTAGCAAAAATCAATGTAACTTATAGAATTGGCTTAAGGGGCATAAATAGATACATCGAATATCGCAACAAAAAAAACTCACTCATAACTACTCCAGAGTTATTTTCACTGAAAATAAAAAAGTGCCGGTTTGTCCTGTTATTAGCAAAAATCAATGTTACTTATAGAATTGGCTTTAGGGGCATAAATAGATACATCGAATATCGCAACAAAAAAAAAACTCATAACTACTCCAGAGTTATTTTCACTGAAAATAAAAAAGTGCCGGTTTGTCCTGTTATTAGCAAAAATCAATGGTACTTATAGAATTGGCTTAAGGGGCATAAATAGATACATCGAATATCGCAACAAAAAAAACTCACTCATAACTACTCCAGAGTTATTTTCACTGAAAATAAAAAAGTGCCGGTTTGTCCTGTTATTAGCAAAAATCAATGTAACTTATAGAATTGGCTTTAGGGGCATAAATAGATACATCGAATATCGCAACAAAAAAAACTCACTCATAACTACTCCAGAGTTATTTTCACTGAAAATAAAAAAGTGCCGGTTTGTCCTGTTATTAGCAAAAATCAATGTAACTTATAGAATTGGCTTTAGGGGCATAAATAGATACATCGAATATCGCAACAAAAAAACTCACTCATAACTACTCCAGAGTTATTTTCACTGAAAATAAAAAAGTGCCGGTTTGTCCTGTTATTAGTAAAAATCAATGTTACTTATAGAATTGGCTTAAGGGGCATAAATAGATACATCGAATATCGCAACAAAAAAAACTCACTCATAACTACTCCAGAGTTATTTTCACTGAAAATAAAAAAGTGCCGGTTTGTCCTGTTGTTAGCAAAAATCAATGTAACTTATAGAATTGGCTTTAGGGGCATAAATAGATACATCGAATATCGCAACAAAAAAAACTCACTCATAACTACTCCAGAGTCATTTTCACTGAAAATAAAAAAGTGCCGGTTTGTCCTGTTATTAGCAAAAATCAATATAACTTATAGAATTGGCTTTAGGGGCATAAATAGATACATCGAATATCGCAACAAAAAAAACTCACTCATAACTACTCCAGAGTTATTTTCACTGAAAATAAAAAAGTGCCGGTTTGTCCTGTTATTAGCAAAAATCAATGTAACTTATAGAATTGGCTTTAGGGGCATAAATAGATACATCGAATATCGCAACAAAAAAAACTCACTCATAACTACTCCAGAGTTATTTTCACTGAAAATAAAAAAGTGCCGGTTTGTCCTGTTATTAGCAAAAATCAATGTAACTTATAGAATTGGCTTTAGGGGCATAAATAGATACATCGAATATCGCAACAAAAAAAACTCACTCATAACTACTCCAGAGTTATTTTCACTGAAAATAAAAAAGTGCCGGTTTGTCCTGTTATTAGTAAAAATCAATGTTACTTATAGAATTGGCTTAAGGGGCATAAATAGATACATCGAATATCGCAACAAAAAAAACTCATAACTACTCCAGAGTTATTTTCACTGAAAATAAAAAAGTGCCGGTTTGTCCTGTTATTAGTAAAAATCAATGTTACTTATAGAATTGGCTTTAGGGGCATAAATAGATACATCGAATATCGCAACAAAAAAAAACTCATAACTACTCCAGAGTTATTTTCACTGAAAATAAAAAAGTGCCGGTTTGTCCTGTTATTAGCAAAAATCAATGGTACTTATAGAATTGGCTTAAGGGGCATAAATAGATACGTCGAATATCGCAACAAAAAAAACTCTACTCCAGAGTTATTTTCACTGAAAATAAAAAAGTGCCGGTTTGTCCTGTTATTAGTAAAAATCAATGTTACTTATAGAATTGGCTTTAGGGGCATAAATAGATACGTCGAATATCGCAACAAAAAAAACTCTACTCCAGAGTTATTTTCACTGAAAATAAAAAAGTGCCGGTTTGTCCTGTTATTAGCAAAAATCAATGTTACTTATAGAATTGGCTTTAGGGGCATAAATAGATACATCGAATATCGCAACAAAAAAAAACTCATAACTACTCCAGAGTTATTTTCACTGAAAATAAAAAAGTGCCGGTTTGTCCTGTTATTAGCAAAAATCAATGGTACTTATAGAATTGGCTTAAGGGGCATAAATAGATACATCGAATATCGCAACAAAAAAAACTCACTCATAACTACTCCAGAGTTATTTTCACTGAAAATAAAAAAGTGCCGGTTTGTCCTGTTATTAGCAAAAATCAATGTAACTTATAGAATTGGCTTTAGGGGCATAAATAGATACATCGAATATCGCAACAAAAAAAACTCACTCATAACTACTCCAGAGTTATTTTCACTGAAAATAAAAAAGTGCCGGTTTGTCCTGTTATTAGCAAAAATCAATGTAACTTATAGAATTGGCTTTAGGGGCATAAATAGATACATCGAATATCGCAACAAAAAAAACTCACTCATAACTACTCCAGAGTTATTTTCACTGAAAATAAAAAAGTGCCGGTTTGTCCTGTTATTAGTAAAAATCAATGTTACTTATAGAATTGGCTTAAGGGGCATAAATAGATACATCGAATATCGCAACAAAAAAAACTCATAACTACTCCAGAGTTATTTTCACTGAAAATAAAAAAGTGCCGGTTTGTCCTGTTATTAGCAAAAATCAATGTTACTTATAGAATTGGCTTTAGGGGCATAAATAGATACGTCGAATATCGCAACAAAAAAAACTCACTCATAACTACTCCAGAGTTATTTTCACTGAAAATAAAAAAGTGCCGGTTTGTTCTGTTATTAGCAAAAATCAATGTAACTTATAGAATTGGCTTTAGGGGCATAAATAGATACATCGAATATCGCAACAAAAAAAACTCACTCATAACTACTCCAGAGTTATTTTCACTGAAAATAAAAAAGTGCCGGTTTGTCCTGTTATTAGCAAAAATCAATGTAACTTATAGAATTGGCTTAAGGGGCATAAATAGATACATCGAATATCACAACAAAAAAAACTCACTCATAACTACTCCAGAGTTATTTTCACTAAAAATAAAAAAGTGCCGGTTTGTCCTGTTATTAGCAAAAATCAATGTTACTTATAGAATTGGCTTTAGGGGCATAAATAGATACGTCGAATATCGCAACAAAAAAAACTCTACTCCAGAGTTATTTTCACTGAAAATAAAAAAGTGCCGGTTTGTCCTGTTATTAGCAAAAATCAATGTTACTTATAGAATTGGCTTTAGGGGCATAAATAGATACGTCGAATATCGCAACAAAAAAAACTCACTCATAACTACTCCAGAGTCATTTTCACTGAAAATAAAAAAGTGCCGGTTTGTCCTGTTATTAGCAAAAATCAATGTTACTTATAGAATTGGCTTTAGGGGCATAAATAGATACATCGAATATCGCAACAAAAAAAACTCACTCATAACTACTCCAGAGTTATTTTCACTGAAAATAAAAAAGTGCCGGTTTGTCCTGTTATTAGCAAAAATCAATGTAACTTATAGAATTGGCTTAAGGGGCATAAATAGATACATCGAATATCGCAACAAAAAAAACTCACTCATAACTACTCCAGAGTTATTTTCACTAAAAATAAAAAAGTGCCGGTTTGTCCTGTTATTAGCAAAAATCAATGTTACTTATAGAATTGGCTTTAGGGGCATAAATAGATACATCGAATATCGCAACAAAAAAAAACTCATAACTACTCCAGAGTTATTTTCACTGAAAATAAAAAAGTGCCGGTTTGTCCTGTTATTAGCAAAAATCAATGTAACTTATAGAATTGGCTTTAGGGGCATAAATAGATACATCGAATATCGCAACAAAAAAAACTCACTCATAACTACTCCAGAGTTATTTTCACTGAAAATAAAAAAGTGCCGGTTTGTCCTGTTATTAGCAAAAATCAATGTAACTTATAGAATTGGCTTAAGGGGCATAAATAGATACATCGAATATTGCAACAAAAAAAACTCACTCATAACTACTCCAGAGTTATTTTAACTGAAAATAAAAAAGTGCCGGTTTGTCCTGTTATTAGCAAAAATCAATGTAACTTATAGAATTGGCTTTAGGGGCATAAATAGATACATCGAATATCGCAACAAAAAAAAACTCATAACTACTCCAGAGTTATTTTCACTGAAAATAAAAAAGTGCCGGTTTGTCCTGTTATTAGTAAAAATCAATGTTACTTATAGAATTGGCTTAAGGGGCATAAATAGATACATCGAATATCGCAACAAAAAAAACTCACTCATAACTACTCCAGAGTTATTTTCACTGAAAATAAAAAAGTGCCGGTTTGTCCTGTTATTAGCAAAAATCAATGTAACTTATAGAATTGGCTTTAGGGGCATAAATAGATACATCAAATATCGCAACAAAAAAAACTCACTCATAACTACTCCAGAGTTATTTTCACTAAAAATAAAAAAGTGCCGGTTTGTCCTGTTATTAGCAAAAATCAATGTTACTTATAGAATTGGCTTAAGGGGCATAAATAGATACATCGAATATCGCAACAAAAAAAAACTCACTCATAACTACTCCAGAGTTATTTTCACTGAAAATTAAAAAGTGCCGGTTTGTCCTGTTATTAGCAAAAATCAATGGTACTTATAGAATTGGCTTTAGGGGCATAAATAGATACATCGAATATCGCAACAAAAAAAACTCACTCATAACTACTCCAGAGTTATTTACACTGAAAATAAAAAAGTGCCGGTTTGTTCTGTTATTAGCAAAAATCAATGTTACTTATAGAATTGGCTTAAGGGGCATAAATAGATACATCGAATATCGCAACAAAAAAAACTCACTCATAACTACTCTGGAGTTATTTTCACTGAAAATAAAAAAGTGCCGGTTTGTCCTGTTATTAGTAAAAATCAATGTTACTTATAGAATTGGCTTAAGGGGCATAAATAGATACATCGAATATCGCAACAAAAAAAACTCACTCATAACTACTCCAGAGTTATTTTCACTGAAAATAAAAAAGTGCCGGTTTGTCCTGTTGTTAGCAAAAATCAATGTAACTTATAGAATTGGCTTTAGGGGCATAAATAGATACATCGAATATCGCAACAAAAAAAACTCACTCATAACTACTCCAGAGTCATTTTCACTGAAAATAAAAAAGTGCCGGTTTGTCCTGTTATTAGCAAAAATCAATATAACTTATAGAATTGGCTTTAGGGGCATAAATAGATACATCGAATATCGCAACAAAAAAAACTCACTCATAACTACTCCAGAGTTATTTTCACTGAAAATAAAAAAGTGCCGGTTTGTCCTGTTATTAGCAAAAATCAATGTAACTTATAGAATTGGCTTAAGGGGCATAAATAGATACATCGAATATCGCAACAAAAAAAACTCACTCATAACTACTCCAGAGTTATTTTCACTGAAAATAAAAAAGTGCCGGTTGGTCCTGTTATTAGCAAAAATCAATGTTACTTATAGAATTGGCTTTAGGGGCATAAATAGATACATCGAATATCGCAACAAAAAAAAACTCATAACTACTCCAGAGTTATTTTCACTGAAAATAAAAAAGTGCCGGTTTGTCCTGTTATTAGCAAAATTCAATGTAACTTATAGAATTGTCTTAAAGGGCATAAATAGATACATCGAATATCGCAACAAAAAAAACTCACTCATAACTACTCCAGAGTTATTTTCACTGAAAATAAAAAAGTGCCGGTTTGTCCTGTTATTAGCAAAAATCAATGTAACTTATAGAATTGGCTTAAGGGGCATAAATAGATACATCGAATATCGCAACAAAAAAAACTCACTCATAACTACTCCAGATTTATTTTCACTGAAAATAAAAAAGTGCCGGTTTGTCCTGTTATTAGCAAAAATCAATGTTACTTATAGAATTGGCTTTAGGGGCATAAATAGATACATCGAATATCGCAACAAAAAAAAACTCATAACTACTCCAGAGTTATTTTCACTGAAAATAAAAAAGTGCCGGTTTGTCCTGTTATTAGCAAAAATCAATGGTACTTATAGAATTGGCTTAAGGGGCATAAATAGATACATCGAATATCGCAACAAAAAAAACTCACTCATAACTACTCCAGAGTTATTTTCACTGAAAATAAAAAAGTGCCTGTTTGTCCTGTTATTAGCAAAAATCAATTTAACTTATAGAATTGGCTTTAGGGGCATAAATAGATACATCGAATATCGCAACAAAAAAAACTCACTCATAACTACTCCAGAGTTATTTTCACTGAAAATAAAAAAGTGCCGGTTTGTCCTGTTATTAGCAAAAATCAATGTAACTTATAGAATTGGCTTAAGGGGCATAAATAGATACATCGAATATCGCAACAAAAAAAACTCACTCATAACTACTCCAGAGTTATTTTCACTGAAAATAAAAAAGTGCCGGTTTGTCCTGTTATTAGTAAAAATCAATGTTACTTATAGAATTGGCTTTAGGGGCATAAATAGATACATCGAATATCGCAACAAAAAAAACTCACTCATAACTACTCCAGAGTTATTTTCACTGAAAATAAAAAAGTGCCGGTTTGTCCTGTTATTAGCAAAAATCAATGTTACTTATAGAATTGGCTTAAGGGGCATAAATAGATACATCGAATATCGCAACAAAAAAAACTCACTCATAACTACTCCAGAGTTATTTTCACTGAAAATAAAAAAGTGCCGGTTTGTCCTGTTGTTAGCAAAAATCAATGTAACTTATAGAATTGGCTTTAGGGGCATAAATAGATACATCGAATATCGCAACAAAAAAAACTCACTCATAACTACTCCAGAGTCATTTTCACTGAAAATAAAAAAGTGCCGGTTTGTCCTGTTATTAGCAAAAATCAATATAACTTATAGAATTGGCTTTAGGGGCATAAATAGATACATCGAATATCGCAACAAAAAAAACTCACTCATAACTACTCCAGAGTTATTTTCACTGAAAATAAAAAAGTGCCGGTTTGTCCTGTTATTAGCAAAAATCAATGTAACTTATAGAATTGGCTTAAGGGGCATAAATAGATACATCGAATATCGCAACAAAAAAAACTCACTCATAACTACTCCAGAGTTATTTTCACTGAAAATAAAAAAGTGCCGGTTGGTCCTGTTGTTAGCAAAAATCAATGTTACTTATAGAATTGGCTTTAGGGGCATAAATAGATACATCGAATATCGCAACAAAAAAAAAAACTCATAACTACTCCAGAGTTATTTTCACTGAAAATAAAAAAGTGCCGGTTTGTCCTGTTATTAGCAAAATTCAATGTAACTTATAGAATTGTCTTAAAGGGCATAAATAGATACATCGAATATCGCAACAAAAAAAACTCACTCATAACTACTCCAGAGTTATTTTCACTGAAAATAAAAAAGTGCCGGTTTGTCCTGTTATTAGCAAAAATCAATGTAACTTATAGAATTGGCTTAAGGGGCATAAATAGATACATCGAATATCGCAACAAAAAAAACTCACTCATAACTACTCCAGAGTTATTTTCACTGAAAATAAAAAAGTGCCGGTTTGTCCTGTTATTAGCAAAAATCAATGTTACTTATAGAATTGGCTTTAGGGGCATAAATAGATACATCGAATATCGCAACAAAAAAAAACTCATAACTACTCCAGAGTTATTTTCACTGAAAATAAAAAAGTGCCGGTTTGTCCTGTTATTAGCAAAAATCAATGGTACTTATAGAATTGGCTTAAGGGGCATAAATAGATACATCGAATATCGCAACAAAAAAAACTCACTCATAACTACTCCAGAGTTATTTTCACTGAAAATAAAAAAGTGCCGGTTTGTCCTGTTATTAGCAAAAATCAATGTAACTTATAGAATTGGCTTTAGGGGCATAAATAGATACATCGAATATCGCAACAAAAAAAACTCACTCATAACTACTCCAGAGTTATTTTCACTGAAAATAAAAAAGTGCCGGTTTGTCCTGTTATTAGCAAAAATCAATGTAACTTATAGAATTGGCTTTAGGGGCATAAATAGATACATCGAATATCGCAACAAAAAAAACTCACTCATAACTACTCCAGAGTTATTTTCACTGAAAATAAAAAAGTGCCGGTTTGTCCTGTTATTAGTAAAAATCAATGTTACTTATAGAATTGGCTTAAGGGGCATAAATAGATACATCGAATATCGCAACAAAAAAAACTCACTCATAACTACTCCAGAGTCATTTTCACTGAAAATAAAAAAGTGCCGGTTTGTCCTGTTATTAGCAAAAATCAATATAACTTATAGAATTGGCTTTAGGGGCATAAATAGATACATCGAATATCGCAACAAAAAAAACTCACTCATAACTACTCCAGAGTTATTTTCACTGAAAATAAAAAAGTGCCGGTTTGTCCTGTTATTAGCAAAAATCAATGTAACTTATAGAATTGGCTTAAGGGGCATAAATAGATACATCGAATATCGCAACAAAAAAAACTCACTCATAACTACTCCAGAGTTATTTTCACTGAAAATAAAAAAGTGCCGGTTTGTCCTGTTATTAGCAAAAATCAATGTAACTTATAGAATTGGCTTAAGGGGCATAAATAGATACATCGAATATCGCAACAAAAAAAACTCACTCATAACTACTCCAGAGTTATTTTCGCTGAAAATAAAAAAGTGCCGGTTTGTCCTGTTATTAGCAAAAATCAATGTAACTTATAGAATTGGCTTTAGGGGCATAAATAGATACATCGAATATCGCAACAAAAAAAACTCACTCATAACTACTCCAGAGTCATTTTCACTGAAAATAAAAAAGTGCCGGTTTGTCCTGTTATTAGCGAAAATCAATGTTACTTATAGAATTGGCTTTAGGGGCATAAATAGATACATCGAATATCGCAACAAAAAAAACTCACTCATAACTACTCCAGAGTTATTTTCACTGAAAATAAAAAAGTGCCGGTTTGTCCTGTTATTAGCAAAAATCAATGTAACTTATAGAATTGGCTTAAGGGGCATAAATAGATACATCGAATATCGCAACAAAAAAAACTCACTCATAATTACTCCAGAGTTATTTTCACTGAAAATAAAAAAGTGCCGGTTTGTCCTGTTATTAGCAAAAATCAATGTTACTTATAGAATTGGCTTTAGGGGCATAAATAGATACATCGAATATCGCAACAAAAAAACTCACTCATAACTACTCCAGAGTTATTTACACTGAAAATAAAAAAGTGCCGGTTTGTCCTGTTATTAGCAAAAATCAATGTAACTTATAGAATTGGCTTAAGGGGCATAAATAGATACATCGAATATCGCAACAAAAAAAACTCACTCATAACTACTCCAGAGTTATTTTCACTGAAAATAAAAAAGTGCCGGTTTGTCCTGTTATTAGCGAAAATCAATGTTACTTATAGAATTGGCTTTAGGGGCATAAATAGATACATCGAATATCACAACAAAAAAAACTCACTCATAACTACTCCAGAGTTATTTTCACTGAAAATAAAAAAGTGCCGGTTTGTCCTGTTATTAGCAAAAATCAATGTAACTTATAGAATTGGCTTTAGGGGCATAAATAGATACATCGAATATCGCAACAAAAAAACTCACTCATAACTACTCCAGAGTTATTTTCACTGAAAATAAAAAAGTGCCGGTTTGTCCTGTTATTAGCAAAAATCAATGTAACTTATAGAATTGGCTTTAGGGGCATAAATAGATACATCGAATATCGCAACAAAAAAAACTCACTCATAACTACTCCAGAGTTATTTTCACTGAAAATAAAAAAGTGCCGGTTTGTCCTGTTATTAGCAAAAATCAATGTAACTTATAGAATTGGCTTAAGGGGCATAAATAGATACATCGAATATCGCAACAAAAAAAACTCACTCATAACTACTCCAGAGTTATTTTCACTGAAAATAAAAAAGTGCCGGTTTGTCCTGTTATTAGTAAAAATCAATGTTACTTATAGAATTGGCTTTAGGGGCATAAATAGATACATCGAATATCGCAACAAAAAAAACTCACTCATAACTACTCCAGAGTTATTTTCACTGAAAATAAAAAAGTGCCGGTTTGTCCTGTTATTAGCAAAAATCAATGTTACTTATAGAATTGGCTTAAGGGGCATAAATAGATACATCGAATATCGCAACAAAAAAAACTCACTCATAACTACTCCAGAGTTATTTTCACTGAAAATAAAAAAGTGCCGGTTTGTCCTGTTGTTAGCAAAAATCAATGTAACTTATAGAATTGGCTTTAGGGGCATAAATAGATACATCGAATATCGCAACAAAAAAAACTCACTCATAACTACTCCAGAGTCATTTTCACTGAAAATAAAAAAGTGCCGGTTTGTCCTGTTATTAGCAAAAATCAATATAACTTATAGAATTGGCTTTAGGGGCATAAATAGATACATCGAATATCGCAACAAAAAAAACTCACTCATAACTACTCCAGAGTTATTTTCACTGAAAATAAAAAAGTGCCGGTTTGTCCTGTTATTAGCAAAAATCAATGTAACTTATAGAATTGGCTTAAGGGGCATAAATAGATACATCGAATATCGCAACAAAAAAAACTCACTCATAACTACTCCAGAGTTATTTTCACTGAAAATAAAAAAGTGCCGGTTGGTCCTGTTGTTAGCAAAAATCAATGTTACTTATAGAATTGGCTTTAGGGGCATAAATAGATACATCGAATATCGCAACAAAAAAAAAAACTCATAACTACTCCAGAGTTATTTTCACTGAAAATAAAAAAGTGCCGGTTTGTCCTGTTATTAGCAAAATTCAATGTAACTTATAGAATTGTCTTAAAGGGCATAAATAGATACATCGAATATCGCAACAAAAAAAACTCACTCATAACTACTCCAGAGTTATTTTCACTGAAAATAAAAAAGTGCCGGTTTGTCCTGTTATTAGCAAAAATCAATGTAACTTATAGAATTGGCTTAAGGGGCATAAATAGATACATCGAATATCGCAACAAAAAAAACTCACTCATAACTACTCCAGAGTTATTTTCACTGAAAATAAAAAAGTGCCGGTTTGTCCTGTTATTAGCAAAAATCAATGTTACTTATAGAATTGGCTTTAGGGGCATAAATAGATACATCGAATATCGCAACAAAAAAAAACTCATAACTACTCCAGAGTTATTTTCACTGAAAATAAAAAAGTGCCGGTTTGTCCTGTTATTAGCAAAAATCAATGGTACTTATAGAATTGGCTTAAGGGGCATAAATAGATACATCGAATATCGCAACAAAAAAAACTCACTCATAACTACTCCAGAGTTATTTTCACTGAAAATAAAAAAGTGCCGGTTTGTCCTGTTATTAGCAAAAATCAATGTAACTTATAGAATTGGCTTTAGGGGCATAAATAGATACATCGAATATCGCAACAAAAAAAACTCACTCATAACTACTCCAGAGTTATTTTCACTGAAAATAAAAAAGTGCCGGTTTGTCCTGTTATTAGCAAAAATCAATGTAACTTATAGAATTGGCTTTAGGGGCATAAATAGATACATCGAATATCGCAACAAAAAAAACTCACTCATAACTACTCCAGAGTTATTTTCACTGAAAATAAAAAAGTGCCGGTTTGTCCTGTTATTAGTAAAAATCAATGTTACTTATAGAATTGGCTTAAGGGGCATAAATAGATACATCGAATATCGCAACAAAAAAAACTCACTCATAACTACTCCAGAGTCATTTTCACTGAAAATAAAAAAGTGCCGGTTTGTCCTGTTATTAGCAAAAATCAATATAACTTATAGAATTGGCTTTAGGGGCATAAATAGATACATCGAATATCGCAACAAAAAAAACTCACTCATAACTACTCCAGAGTTATTTTCACTGAAAATAAAAAAGTGCCGGTTTGTCCTGTTATTAGCAAAAATCAATGTAACTTATAGAATTGGCTTAAGGGGCATAAATAGATACATCGAATATCGCAACAAAAAAAACTCACTCATAACTACTCCAGAGTTATTTTCACTGAAAATAAAAAAGTGCCGGTTTGTCCTGTTATTAGCAAAAATCAATGTAACTTATAGAATTGGCTTAAGGGGCATAAATAGATACATCGAATATCGCAACAAAAAAAACTCACTCATAACTACTCCAGAGTTATTTTCGCTGAAAATAAAAAAGTGCCGGTTTGTCCTGTTATTAGCAAAAATCAATGTAACTTATAGAATTGGCTTTAGGGGCATAAATAGATACATCGAATATCGCAACAAAAAAAACTCACTCATAACTACTCCAGAGTCATTTTCACTGAAAATAAAAAAGTGCCGGTTTGTCCTGTTATTAGCGAAAATCAATGTTACTTATAGAATTGGCTTTAGGGGCATAAATAGATACATCGAATATCGCAACAAAAAAAACTCACTCATAACTACTCCAGAGTTATTTTCACTGAAAATAAAAAAGTGCCGGTTTGTCCTGTTATTAGCAAAAATCAATGTAACTTATAGAATTGGCTTAAGGGGCATAAATAGATACATCGAATATCGCAACAAAAAAAACTCACTCATAATTACTCCAGAGTTATTTTCACTGAAAATAAAAAAGTGCCGGTTTGTCCTGTTATTAGCAAAAATCAATGTTACTTATAGAATTGGCTTTAGGGGCATAAATAGATACATCGAATATCGCAACAAAAAAACTCACTCATAACTACTCCAGAGTTATTTACACTGAAAATAAAAAAGTGCCGGTTTGTCCTGTTATTAGCAAAAATCAATGTAACTTATAGAATTGGCTTAAGGGGCATAAATAGATACATCGAATATCGCAACAAAAAAAACTCACTCATAACTACTCCAGAGTTATTTTCACTGAAAATAAAAAAGTGCCGGTTTGTCCTGTTATTAGCAAAAATCAATGTAACTTATAGAATTGGCTTAAGGGGCATAAATAGATACATCGAATATCGCAACAAAAAAAACTCACTCATAACTACTCCAGAGTTATTTTCGCTGAAAATAAAAAAGTGCCGGTTTGTCCTGTTATTAGCAAAAATCAATGTAACTTATAGAATTGGCTTTAGGGGCATAAATAGATACATCGAATATCGCAACAAAAAAAACTCACTCATAACTACTCCAGAGTCATTTTCACTGAAAATAAAAAAGTGCCGGTTTGTCCTGTTATTAGCGAAAATCAATGTTACTTATAGAATTGGCTTTAGGGGCATAAATAGATACATCGAATATCGCAACAAAAAAAACTCACTCATAACTACTCCAGAGTTATTTTCACTGAAAATAAAAAAGTGCCGGTTTGTCCTGTTATTAGCAAAAATCAATGTAACTTATAGAATTGGCTTAAGGGGCATAAATAGATACATCGAATATCGCAACAAAAAAAACTCACTCATAATTACTCCAGAGTTATTTTCACTGAAAATAAAAAAGTGCCGGTTTGTCCTGTTATTAGCAAAAATCAATGTTACTTATAGAATTGGCTTTAGGGGCATAAATAGATACATCGAATATCGCAACAAAAAAACTCACTCATAACTACTCCAGAGTTATTTACACTGAAAATAAAAAAGTGCCGGTTTGTCCTGTTATTAGCAAAAATCAATGTAACTTATAGAATTGGCTTAAGGGGCATAAATAGATACATCGAATATCGCAACAAAAAAAACTCACTCATAACTACTCCAGAGTTATTTTCACTGAAAATAAAAAAGTGCCGGTTTGTCCTGTTATTAGCGAAAATCAATGTTACTTATAGAATTGGCTTTAGGGGCATAAATAGATACATCGAATATCACAACAAAAAAAACTCACTCATAACTACTCCAGAGTTATTTTCACTGAAAATAAAAAAGTGCCGGTTTGTCCTGTTATTAGCAAAAATCAATGTAACTTATAGAATTGGCTTTAGGGGCATAAATAGATACATCGAATATCGCAACAAAAAAACTCACTCATAACTACTCCAGAGTTATTTTCACTGAAAATAAAAAAGTGCCGGTTTGTCCTGTTATTAGCAAAAATCAATGTAACTTATAGAATTGGCTTTAGGGGCATAAATAGATACATCGAATATCGCAACAACAAAAAACTCACTCATAACTACTCCAGAGTTATTTTCACTGAAAATAAAAAAGTGCCGGTTTGTCCTGTTATTAGCAAAAATCAATGTAACTTATAGAATTGGCTTAAGGGACATAAATAGATACATCGAATATCGCAACAAAAAAAACTCACTCATAACTACTCCAGAGTTATTTTCACTAAAAATAAAAAAAGTGCCGGTTTGTCCTGTTATTAGCAAAAATCAATGTAATCTATAGAATTGGCTTTAGGGGCATAAATAGATACATCAAATAAACAAAAAAAAACTCACTCATAACTGCTCGAGAGTTATTTTCATTGAAAATAAAAAAGTGCCGGTTTGTCTTGTTATAAGCAAAAATAAATGTAATCTATAGAATTGGCTTTAGGGGCATAAATAGATACATCCAATTAACAAAAAAATATTTCTCACTCATAACTGCTCCAGAGTTATTTTCACTGAAAATAAAAAAGTGCCGGTTTGTCTTGTTATTAGCAAAAATCAATGTAATCTATAGAATTGGCTTTAGGGACATAAATAGATACATCCATTTAACAAAAAAATATTTCTCACTCATAACTGCTCCAGAGTTATTTTCACTGAAAATAAAAAAGTGCCGGTTTGTTGTGTTATTAGCAAAAATCAATGTAATCTATAGAATTGGCTTTAGGGACATAAATAGATACATCGAATATCGCAAAAAAATATTTGCCACTCATAACTGCTCCAGAGTTATTATCACTGAAAATAAAATAGTGCCGGTTTGTCTTGTTATTAGCAAAAATCAATGTAATCTATAGAATTGGCTTTAGGGACATAAATAGATACATCAAATTAACAAAAAAATATTTCTCACTCATAACTGCTCCAGAGTTATTTTCACTGAAAATAAAAAAGTGCCGGTTTGTCTTGTTATTAGCTAAAATCAATGTTACTATAGAATTGGCTTTAGGGACATAAATAGATACATCAAATTAACAAAAAAATATTTCTCACTCATAACTGCTCCACAGTTATTTTCACTGAAAATAAAAAAGTGCCGGTTTGTTTTGTTATTAGCAAAAATCAATGTTATCTATAGAATTGGCTTTAGGGACATAAATAGATACATCAAATATCGCAAAAAAATATTTGCCACTCATAACTGCTCCAGAGTTGTTTCCACTGAAAATAAAAAAGTGCCGGCTTGTCTTGTTATTAGCTAAAATCAATGTTACTATAGAATTGGCTTTAGGGACATAAATAGATACATCAAATTAACAAAAAAATATTTCTCACTCATAACTGCTCCAGAGTTATTTTCATTGAAAATAAAAAAAGTCCCGGTTTGTCTTGTTATTAGCAAAAATCAATGTTATCTATAGAATTGGCTTTTGGGACATAAATAGATACATCAAATTAACAAAAAAAAAACTCACTCATAACGGCTCCAGAGTTATTATCACTGAAGTATCCGTGGCGTATAGGACATTTTTTGTAAGCTACGCAAATGTTACCTTTACCATTCGAAAGAGCTTAAAATGCTCTATCGGACTGCATTCAAAGTTCATTTTGAGCAAAATGTCCCATACACCAATTTAGATTACGGCTGTCGATATATGTCGTAGGTATTTATCAGGCCGAATAAATTACTATAGTATAGTCTTCACTAACTTTATGCATAATGGGCCTTACTTAAAAACGTTACTCAAGTTGACATACGCTTAAAAATGCTCTGTCTCGTTTTCGCATGTGACGATTGCCGTAAGCGAGAAGTTGAGAGAGCAATTTTAAGCATAGATCAACTTGAGTGACGTTTTTAAGTAAGGACCTGAATATATACTAATGACAGTTAAATACAGAGGACGAGGCGGTATAGCTTTAATGGCTTCAGCCTGCTCAGTAATGGGCGAAAAACAAAAAAAGCTCAAGATGAAAAATAAAAATAAATGCAGAATGAAAAACTTAAATTCTGGTCACTTTTCCTACGTTATGGAACGCCGTGCCGATATGATTACAGCGAAATAATGTTCCAATCTGAGTTCCCAGATGGCGCGTCCTGTCTTAATTAGGTCAGTCCATAGACTTAATTTTTTTTTGACATCCTAAATCTATGGGTCAGTTGATAATTCACAGTGCAGCGCTTTGCTATTAGTTTAAAACCAGGCGCTTGTTTAAAAACATCAATTATATTGTGTTGCGATGTGCGTTGTAGCAAATTGGTGATATTTTCTGAGAATAATAAGTTACTTGAAGCTCTTTTGTAGTGGTAGGGCTCTGTTTCAGAGTCCCTCAGGGGAAGTACTACCTACACCTTTTAGGGTTCCGTATCCAAAGGGCATAACGGGACCTTATTACTAAGACTCCGCTGTCCGTCTGTCCGTCCGTCTGTCACCAGGCTGTATCTCATGAACCGTGATAATTAGACAGTTGAAATTTTCACAGATGATGTATTTTAGTTGCCGCTATAACAACAAATACAAAAAAATATTCAAGGGGGCTCCCAAAAAAAAACGTGATTTCTTACATTCGAGTACCTTGATTTTACTACTCAACACTAGATGTCTCTTATTGCGTTCGAGGCATTAGGAGACATTGTATTATTGCCGCTACTCACTCGTAGATGTCGTGGCAATAAATTTTAATTAATAGAAAATTTTAATAACTAGGTACTATTTTGCTTATTATAGATAATGGTACGGAACCCTTCGTGTGCAGTCCGACTCGCACTTGGCTGTTTTTTTTTATACATACATTTATACTTTTAAAATTGATGTATAAGTATACTAAAACTGTAAAATTGTGCAAAGTTTCATGCATTTATCTTAATAACTAAAGAAAAAAAATTTGGACGGGCGGACAGACGGACATACAGACACGGACGGTCAAAACGAACTTATAAAGGTTCTGTACTATGGAACCCTAAAAATAAATTTGCTCGTCTCGTTCAGTTGCATAATAATTATCAATATAAAAAAACCGACTTCATAAATTTTAGAACTGGAACCACACGGAAAGTACCAGCTTTCGAATAAAAAAAGAATCATTAAAATCGGTACATCCAGTCAAAAGTTCTGAGATAACAAACATAAAAAAGTCGAATTGATAACCTCCTCCTTTTTGGAAGTCGGTTAAAAAAGAGAGTTGCAAAGCCCGCTAACCCATCCAAGAAAACCGCTGAAGCGGAGCACCCCTATAAGAAATAGCCATATCCGGTCTATGAGGGTGGCAGTCAGGCAGTTGACATATCACTTGGTTCTCACATGCATTAGTGCCGGATCATTACCGTTTTAAACCTGCTCAACTGGGCTGACTGGGCCATCTTACAATTTATGTGATGAAATAACGTAAAACATTTTCAGACAATCAAGTTTGAAGCTATAAAGAAACGATAATTATCAATATTAAAAAAACTACTTTATAAAGATGTCAGAACTAGACCAAATTGAATTGGGAAGCACCAGCTTTCAAATAAAAAAAGAATCATCAAAATTGGTTCACCCAGTCGAAAGTTATGAGGTAACCTTATATGTATAACAACATGCGTGTATGAAGAGGCTGGCGTACTAAATGTGCGTCAACTCCAGGGGCCTTACCCCTAGCTTAACTTTTGCGAGCCAACTTTTAGTAGGTACCTAAAATTAACCAACTCATTTAAGCTGCATCGTTTAAAAGCGTCTAACTTGAATGAACTAAAATCCGTTTTACTATGCGTGTGATTGTGATTATCGTTCATTCAAGTTAGATGCTTTTAAACGATGCAGCTTAAATAAGTTGGTCTATTTTAGGTACCTATCAGGTACCTACTAAAAGTTGGCTCGCAAAAGTGAAGCTAGGGGTAAGGCCCCTGCACTGAAAGCGCATAGGTCAGTGTTATCATCCCCTGACTACGAATTAATCGCTAACCGCCGAGGTTATAGAATACCCTTTCCCACCGTTAAAACAAGTTTTGCTCAGCGTTTCGGTGACTTTGTTAATGTTTTCATCTATAAGATAGTCACTAGGTTCTGTAATATCAAAAACAAGAAAGCGAATGAAGTGAAACATGTGATTGTGAAGTGGCTAAGATCACTATCATATGATGACACAGAAGATGTGTTAAGAGTAGTTAAATGAATTGTATTAAGTAATTTTTTTTTTTGTTTTCCATATATCTAGTTATTTTCCCTTTGGTAGATTAGTTATTTTAAGTGTGAAAACTGTCTTGCAAACTATTTGTAATCAGGGGCCTAACCCCTAGCTCTATTTTTGCGAGCCAACTTTTGGTAGGTACCTGATAGGTACCTAAAACTAACCAACTTATTTAAGCTGCATCGTTTAAAAGCGTCTAACTTGAATGAACGATAATCACAATCACACGCATAGTAAAACGGATTTTAGTTCATTCAAGTTAGACGCTTTTAAACGATGCAGCTTACCAAAAGTTGGCTCGCAAAAATAGAGCTAGGGGTAAGGCCCCTGGTATACGGGTTGCCTTGATACAGGCTTTGCCTAGTAAGGTAACCAGAAGGTATTATTTTAATAAATTAAGTATGTAAGTTTTTTTTTTTTTTTTTACAAACATTAAAAAACAGTCGCATTGTGAACCTCTTCCTTTTTGGAAGTCGGTAAAAATAACTCCTTTTTTGGGCAGTTCAGTTCTTAAAATTCAAATTCAATTATAAATAAACGTCTACCTATATAAAAATTATAATATCGGTTTACAATTTTAGTGTTGTATTAATTTTGGTGCCTAATCCGTAATTCCGTACATCAGGGCGTCGAACCCGCATTCGGTATACCTTCTCAACCACTGAACCATAGCGTATGAACCGTGTTGGGTTGGATACAGATTATGTGATAGTTATTGGGAGGCGGTGCGTGTCCAAATGCGAGGAAGGATGCTCTACTTTAACACAATTTTTTTCATTCCGTACCCAATGGGTAAAACGGGACCCTATTACTAAGACTCCGCTGTCTGTCTGTCCGTCCATCTGTCACCAGGCTGTATCTCATGAACCGTGATAGTTAGACAGTTGAAATTTTCACAGATTATGTATTTCTGTTGCCGCTATAACAACAAATACTAAAAACAGAATAAAATAAATATTTTAGGGGGGTAAACAACAAACTTCTTTTTTTTGCTAGTTTTAGCTCGATATTGATAACGGCAACAGGTAGACGCTTGAAGTATTCACAGAATATTGAGTTATATATTCACTATAATTGAAAAATTAATCATTAAAATAAATCAAATATTTAAGGGAGCTCCCATACAACAAACGTGATTTATTTGTCGTTTTTATCGTTTCATTTTAGTTAATTTTATTGCGACCTTTTTTATTGGTGACGGTCTAGGCGTTTGACCACAACTAGATTGATGTTAACTGATGGTGCGGTCTAAGATGGTAAACACGCATAACCTGGAATGAGAACTGTCTCTTGAGTGATGCAACTGGAACACACAGGGGCTTGGAGACTTGAGGGTGGTAGCGAGCCAGTCGAGCATCAGAAAATGTCACCATCATGCTATAGTTTCTTCACGATGTTTTCGTTCAACGGCAGCTCAAGCTCTTGCTGGGATTTGAATCCACACCCTGTTGATTGGAATTCAAAGGTGTCAACCACTGAGCTATATGAGCTATAGGATAGAGCGAGCACCTGGAGCAGTCATTTTCACTTAGCGGCTTCTTCTTGCAGCAGCGTCGTGTGGCGGGTCGCTCTCTTCCCTCAAATATGGCGAGGTGAACGATGGCTGGCACATGCGTCAACTCGTGAACGGATGCTGTTTGTGGGAGTCGGTCTGCTTTAGACTCGGTTCCTTTGTCTTGCTCATAATATACATTTAAGTTTAAAATTGTGAAGTGCGTAAAACGAGAGAAAAAAAACATGTTCAATTACACATCGTTTTATTAATATTACACGGGAATTACTCACGTAATATTAGGCCGGTTACTCCGACTATAGTTTCAACCAGATTCGGCGATCTTTATCAAGGTGAATGCGCGCGCGCGGCTGCGTCTCGCTTTGCATTGTGTGCCGCTGCGCGACGCGCACGTGAAAACAACGGATGCTGATCGGGTGAGGGGGTGGGGGTGCGTAGAGAAATATGTTGCGCCGGCGCGCACTGGAGCTCTTCCCCACTCGAATCTTCCTGTGTTTCGGGAATACTCCAGCAAACGGAGCTCACCGTCGACGACGTCACCAACAGTCTCACGGTCACTCCCACGAACTCCATGAAGACACGGTTTCCAAGTCGGTGGCAGGTTCCTTCCCTTTTGAAGGTTGGACGTCGACTGATCTCGATGGCTTCTCGGAGTTTCCGGGGCACAAAGAATCCCGCACTTTCGCTTTGTCGACCCTAATATAATACTGCGCACCGGAGCCCAGAGAATGTTCTGCCACTGCGGAACCATTGGTATCTAGCTTCTTCATGGCACGTACATGCTGCGTGAGCCTCGTGGACACGTTCCTCTTCGTTTCACCGACGTAACATTTACCGCAATTGCACACACACAGTTACACATACTTAGTTATTAGAAAAAAAAATTGATTCACTAGTATTTAAGTTTAATTTAATGTTGATATTAATTTTACGTCTGAGATTTTTTTTGTTAAATGAGCAACCAAAGGTATGGACGATTTTGTCCATGGTATAAATGTAAAAAAAAAAAAAACACTGAGCTATATCTTCATTATAGATAATTATTTGGCTGTCAATTGTCGTGTCATAGCAGAGCATCTTCCCGTTCATTTTAGTCATGCATCACCTACGGACACAATATGCGACGCGTTGCGTTGTCTCTGAACTAACTGTTATACAATCTATGTGTCTACGTCACGTCACAGAATATTTCGTACTGTTCAACGCACACATGAGAGAATTTAACAGGTGAGCGTGCACACATGTACGTAAGTATATACAGGTTGATCAGAGTTCTGAGAACAATACGTATAAGTATCTAGCTGCGCGCCGCGGTTTCACTCGCGTGGATCCGGATTATCCATAAACGCTGAGCATTTTTTTTAATGATGTATGAGTGACGAGACGAGCGAAGTCGCTCGCCTGATGGCTCTTCACGCTTGCCCATAACAGCTCAACGCCACTCAGAATTTTGAACTTCAACAGTTGAAAACCCTGGATGGTAATGCACTGCGCTCGTCACTCCGAGATATAAGATGTCAAATCTCTATCTGCCCTGTAATTTCACTGGAAACATTGCCCTTTAATCCGGAACACAGTAGTGTTTGCACACTACTGCTTGGCGGTTGAATAACTGGCAAAAGTGCGGTACTTCCCCAGGCGGACCCCTGCAAAAGAAACCTACCATAAACCCTAACCTCAAAACCTTATGGAGAAAATTGTACATTCAGAAAAAGCTTGTATTAGTTAAAGATTGCATCGTTTTCTTTTTAAAAATTCCCGTCAGCGATATCATTTTATATCTGTTTTAAATATAGTCTTAAAAGGTCGGCAACGTATTTGTGATGCCTCTGGTGTTACAGGTAGAGGCGACAGTCTGCTTATTTGCCCTATAAAAATCAGTTATCGAATGTTTTTGAATAATGGGGTACAGAATAACGATTCTGGTGTGTCCATAGGCAACAGTGACCACTTACTTTCAGATGGCCAATTTGTTTGTTTGTGTGTTGTTGTCTAAATAAAAAAAAAATGTCTGGTAAAGTCGGTTTACGTACGATAATTTTACGTGATAACGTATGCGTCACAAGCCGAACGCTTAAGCCGACCGTGCCTCTCTATCGCTTGTTCCACGCTCTCGCTTGAACGCTCGGCTCAGGCGGAACGTGACAAAGAGTCATGCTTTTTCGTGCATGCAGCCGGCGTTCATCTTTTTATAACACTTTATCACGTCTAAAAATTACACGTTTTATTTTTTATGTGTCTATTTAAACAGCCTGTATATCTTATCACTTTACCTTACCTCATTGTGTGTGCAATCTACAAACTTGTATCAAACACTTATTAGAATCTAATTTCAACTTTAAGCGCAAGTAAATAAAAGTGAGTTTTCTAACGCTGAGGTGCTAAAAGCCTTTGCATGGATACGCATCACGTCCAATAAAGTTTGACATTTCCCTCCCCTCTTTACCATACAAAGTTATAAGAAAAGAAGAGTTTTCATATTACCGGTCTGGGGTCTATTTTATTTGGACACTACGCGTTCCGATTTTGAAAAGCGAATTAAGTATTCACATTTGCGCTTTGGCCCGGTTCGGACGTCGCCATATTGTTTTTACTTTTAAAATTTTAGTTTTTTTTTCTTCTTTTTTTTTCGTGTGTACTCTGTGGTAGTGTTCCAAAGAGTTTTTAGTGATTTTCCTGGGATTTGCTTCGTGTTTTTTTTCTGTCAATTTGGTAAGTATTTGTTAATTGGCTTACGTCAGATTGATAAGGTTTTTGCTATGTTAAAATGTGCGGCAAAAGAAATACTTTGAGAAAAGGTAACCATAACAATACGTCATGTTATTTCTTTAGTTGGAGGTAAGAATTTACATTGTTTTTAATTTAATCCGTATGGTGAGTGTTTTTTTTTTATATATAGGTAGCTAGGTACCTACAGGTAAGGGTTTAACCACGGCATGGTCGAAGATGGTAGCATTCAAGCCTGTATTTTTATAAAAATAGAAGACTTTATTGAAACAACTTTTGGCAGAAAAAAAATTGTTGACTAGTGAGCCGCCTCTTTTTTAACCGACTTCCAAAAAAGAGGAAATTATCAATTCGACTGTTTTTTTTACTTGTTGTCGCAGAACTTTTGACTGGGTGAACCGATTTTGATAATTATTTTTTTATTTGAAAGCTAGTGCTTCCCATTTGGTCCCATTTCAGTTTGGTCCAGTTCTGATGAAGTCGTTTTTTTATATTGAGATTTATTTTTTTCGGTAAAAAGTGAGAAGTAACTCTCCTCTCTCTCTGTTTGTGTTTGTTACCTTTTTCTCGACTAAACGGCTGGACCGATCTTCATGAAATTTGGTTAATTGGAACTGTGTGTGCAAAGATAGACATTATCAACCGCGGGGAGTACTAGAGCTCTATTCTGTTTGTTACCTTGTTCAAAACTACTGACTGAATCAATTTAGTGACAATTTGTCAAGAACCACCGAAGGATGGGCAGCAGCGTCCTATTAGTACACGGTGAACGTACTGCGATCCCCAAGCCGCCTGCCAAGCGTGGGTATTATGGCAACACCCCTCTCTATGACCCTTGTCACCCTTGTCCAACAGTGGACGTTAATTGGCTGATGATGTTGCCAAGGTAGTTGGCGTGCATCACGAGAAAGGGCATACGAACTTTTCACACCCTTTATACCGAGCTACACGGAACATAAACCAAATAGACCATCCTTACGCCCAACTCTAAACGCGGGCCCGAATAGGTGCAGTTTGCAAAATTACGCAACCGAAATAATTAATTAATAATAATCGCCCGAAGAATCCAACTCGGATGGGCAGCGTTCGGGAAATTGCGTGACATCTTCTCGTCCAAGATACCACAGTGCCTGAAGACGAAGGTATTTGATCAGTGTGTGTTGCCAGTGATGACATATGGTACTGAGACGTGGTCCTTAACTGTTGGCCTTTTGGAAAAACTCAGTCACACAACGGGCAATGCAGAGAGCTATGCTCGGAGTTTCTTTGCGCGATAAAATCTGAAACGTAGATATTTGCCAAAGAACCAGAGTCACCGACATAGCTATTAAAATCTGCAAGTTGAAGTGGCAATGGGCAGGCCACATCGCTCGAAGAATTGTTAACCGATGGGGAAGAAAGGTTCTTGAGTGGAGACCGTGAACCGGAAGACGCAGCGTAGGTAGGCCTCCCACTAGATGGACCGACGACATTGTGAGAGTCGCGGACGTGTGGATGCAGATGGCAGGATGTCGTTCAGTGTGGAGGTTAAGTTCAGCAGTGGACGTCTTCTGGCTGATGATGATGACATATATCATCAAAAACGATAACAGAACCTTGTAACGATATTATATATATTTTTCAAAGTTAGAGCACAATTGCTTAACTTTTTTCAGATATAAATACATATTTATCGTAAAAATGACAAAAGAAGACAATTTTATTTTGACAATAGACTGACAGCATATTATTATAATATGTAATCAAAGACTGACAGATGTCAAATATAATCTATTAAATTGGCACTACGTCTGCTGTAAGTAAATGCACTATCAACAAAGTGTTAGGAACAGCTGATAATTTCGCGATTTCAGGCCTATATTTTTCGCAATGCCGCCTCTTTTTTGTCCTAATGCCGTCCATATAATCTGCCGCTTAAGAGAATAGCCCTAACGTTACGTTATCACCGTAGCAAGCCAGTTAAAAAGCAAATTCGAGACCAAATTGTGTTGATATTATTTGTTAGCGTGTTTTAGAACAACGAGAGGCCTTCAGGCGGTCTCTGACACTAGGCCTGTTCACTCAGCTTGCATGACAAGCAAGCTGGTAAGTCTCGCGTAACATACCGTTGCGTGATGCATACTCTATTATAGATGCGGCGAAAGTGTAATGAATTGGGTACTTAGACAACTTAAATCCATCGGTTTTCTGCTTTATCTGGGTCTTTCATTTTATTTTTATTCGGAAAACATCTCTTCTCTTCTCTATCTCTACATACTTAGTATAAAATAAAGTTGCTTTCTGCGCTGTCTCTTAGTCTGTCTGTACATCCGCTAACTCCCTCCTAAACCACGCAACGGATTTTGATGCGGTTTTCACCATAATTTTTTCACGGAAGGTTTAAAACTTACACCCGTGCGAAGCCGGGGTGGGTCGCTAGTATTATAATAAACATCCTAGTTTTTTTTTTTTTAATAATATATTCATCATTTATCAGTTTTCGCATTTTGAAGCTACATTTGTATTGCACGGGAAATTATTTTTTTACATCAAATATAATAATAAAAACATAAATAATATTAAAAAAACTTAAAAACTAGGGTGCCGCCGGCAGCGGGGCAGGGCTCAAGCTACCGGTGGTTAGGGCTGCAGAGTGAGGAACCTCCTGACAATGCGTGCCATGTCAAGAATTACTGCCTTCTGCATCTGACCCTTGACCCAACCGTCTAGCGATTTAATATTAATATTATTATGTATGAATAGATAAAATGTAATAAACAATGAACACAATATAATTTCTTGTGTGTTTTCATACTTTTAACGGATTTTATCTCGTGTATGTTACATTGTATTAACTCCTGAAATGTTATGCCATCTGACAGCTATCATCGATATTAACAGCGCATGTTTCAAGCTTGAAAACGTTTAACTTAACTTTAACTTTTATAAGTAGAAACTTTTAAATGGCGCCTTTGTCTCCGTAATTATTAACTCTGTAAATTAAGATCGTTGGTTTCTCTAATATAACAAAAAAAAAACTTCAATGTTTTTCAACGTTTACTGAAAAGAATAACCCTGTTAGTACTCCACTTATCACCAATGATAACATGATAATGTTATCTAAAAAAGGTTTTGATAAAACCACACATTTATGTAAAAATAACTTCAAAGAAATATTTATTTAATTGTACAATAAATAAACAAGAAAATGCTTTTACACTGAACGTTACCTACCCAGGAGAGGTAGAAGTTATCCAGGATCAAATTGTTGTCCCAACTGGGGCAAAAACAAAATACTGGCCTGTTTCCGGCTCAAGCTGTCCACCGTGATAATATCACCAGCATGCTGGGTACGCTGCCAACTAGTAATGTGGCGAGCATTTGGATTATCTTCAGATCTTCAACGGTATATGGTCAGTCTACCTGTTTTTGTAGTGTTAACTTCTTTTTCGTTAGGTTAGTAAATGGTACCAGTTAAAAAAAACATGATAATAAAGACATTAAAGTACCTGGTACCTGGACCCACCCTGGTCTATGGGCAGTCTATTTTTAACCGACTTCCAAAAAGGAGGAGGTTCTCAATTCGTTTTTTTGTTTGTTACCTCAGAACTTTCGACTGGGTGAACCGTTGTGATGATTATTTTTTAATTGTAAGTTGGTGCTTCCCGTGTGGTCCAGTTCTGTCATTTTTATGAAGTCGGATTTTTATATTTCTAATTATGCAGTGTTAATTAGCTTGTATTTTGCTTGGCTGCACTTGCCAGTAAAATACAAGAAGATAGTTATTCAAATATTTAAAACGCTATGACAACTTGAAGATCCCTGAAATCTCGATTTATAGCACAGATTTTCTCTTTAAAATTCGCGAGACCCTAAAAATTTGGACAATATTTTCAGAGTTCATACCTAAAGGGTGTAAACGGGCCCTAATACATTTTTTTTTAAGTTTGCGCTTGTTTTTCCACGATGCGGCTCCACGGTGCTCTACGATGGAGCACGCTTGCAGAAACCGATGCAGACATGTTTTGAAGACACCTCCTAGATTGTAACTATCGGGGAACACCCATTCAGGCAGCGCATTCCACAGACTAGTAATAATTAAATTTTTATGTACAAGATATTCTTAGCTCATTATGTCAATAACCTAGTAAGTATAGAAGTTACAATGGAAAAAAAAAACTGGGACATTTATGCACACACGAAAGTTTGCCCAAACTAAGCAAAGTTTGTAATATGGCTGCCAGAGAATGATATACGAGTACGTACTTGCATACATATTTTCAAAATGCATATTTAAATAGATATTAATACCCAGACATAGAACAAACACAAATGTTCGTCACATGAATGTTTGCCCTAGTTGGGAATCGAACCCACGCCTCCAAGGGCAGCATATCTATTCTGCAAGCTAAGTGAACGCGCAAGTGAAGTGATAAGCTAAGTGACTTTTTCTTGCCTATTTCTGCAGATAATTAATGTCAAAACATCGAATTATAAGGGCAAGGGACTACAATCAAGGGTGATCACTCGACATTTTGACATTTCTCTATAGTAATCGACAAGAAAAATACACGTTCACTTAGCTTATCACTTCACTTGCAGAATAGACATGCAAGGTAGGTTCACTACTAACTGAGCCACGGGGCAGTCCAATAAATAAGTCTTCCCGTGAACATGGTGCATGTAACTGCGCCGAAATATCGGGAGCTACTTCCACAACCTTACCACGGTAAATATCCCGTAAATAATCATATAACTTTAGTGAACAACCGTGATAGTTTAAAACAGTGTTTAGTCCAATAAATAGTTTTATAAATTACTTGCTGTACCCGCAGCTTCGTCCGCGATTAGTTCAGAAAAAATTGCCTATGTCCGTCCTCATGATACATACTATTACCTCGCCAAATTTTATCGAGATCGGTTAAGCCGTTTAGCTGTGATTATGTACCAAACAGACATTACTTTCGCATTTATAATATTAGTATGGATAACCCTGAAAGCATTAACACTCCTTTTCATTCACTCGTTAAAAAACATTGTTACTTCGAAGTGCGACAAACAATACAAGAATCCATATAATTTTATCATTCCATCTATTTACCACGAAAAACCTTGGAAATATTGTTAATATTAATTATACCTAACACTTGCGTAAATACAGCATGCTGTCTATTGTTCTCTTTTCGCAATGAACTTAGTACTTATAAAGCATTAGTGTGCGCTCACGGATTTACCTACATATCGCACTCTACTACCAGGCACAACTTTATATTTATTTCAATGAACTCCTTCTTCATCATCAGCCAAAAGACGTGACTGAACATAGGCCTCCCCCTTTAACCTCCACACTGAACGACATTCTGCCATCTGCATCCACTGGATGCCGCAACTCTTAACGGATTCACTTATCTCTTTATTTTTAACCGACTTCAAAAAAGGAGGACGGTTCCACTGCATTTTAAGGGTTCCGTAGCCAGACAAGGAACCCTTATAAATTCGTTCTGCCCGTCCGTCTGCCCGTCTGTCCGTCTGTCCGTCTGTCCGACTGTCCGTCTGTCCGTCTGTCCGTCTTTTCGTCTGTCCGTCTGTCCGTCTGTCCGTCTGTCCATCTGTCCGTCTGTCCGTCTGTCTGTCCGTCCGTCCTAATTTTTTAGAACCTTCTAACTTCTATAATTATTAAGATAAGTGCATGAAACTTTGTATAATAATAGTTGTTAATTAGATCTCAATTTTAAACGTATAAAAAATATATAATATTGCATTTTAGGGGTGGCTCTGGTACATGTGAAATGGGGATGAAATTATTTTTTTCACTCCACCTGCGCGTGTGGGGTATCGTTGAAACGGTCTTTTAAAATAAAGGTAAAGTTATCACTTTTTTATAAAGTTGCGAAATATGGCCCGCCAAAGTGGCAAAAAGTTGCCCCCCCTGAATTTCTAAACTATAAGACATAAAAACTCGCTACTTACAGTACGAACAGGTCATATTTAAAACCTTCATTCAAAATTATTTCGAACATTATCTGATGATGACTTTTTGAGTAACAGCGATAAAACTGTAATAAATTCAAAGCGTTCTAGCTCAAAGGTCATTGACCTTTCTGTGAAATGGTCTTTACAAATAATGTTTCTCAGTCAGTTTTCTCTATGTTCAAACCATAAAAAGTATATGTTATGTCGGGATGGTACATCTCTAAAATTTGGCTAAGTCCACAGAGCTTCGTTCGTTCGAATTTTTCTAAAACTATCAATTCTGAACTATGACTATAATTAAATAGCTTTGGTTACGGAACCCTCCCATATGCGTATCTCGACACGCTCTTGGCCAGTTATTTTTATGTATGTTCACCGATTTCTCCGCCAACTGTTGACCGATTTCAAAAATATAAATAAATAAATATAAATACGAAAAAAATGACATTACAACAATAATTAGGTATGTCAACTTCAAAATCATCCATTGTTATTTACTACAGCAGCTACCTGAAACATTCATGGGAGAATCCATGGGAAATGAGAGAAAATATTTCAGGTTAGTACCCGTTGCAGACGATGCGTGGTTCTTGCGCAAGTATTACAAGCTCCAGTTCACTTCGCATCGTCTGCAACGGGCTTAAGGCGCAAAACACTCAAAAGACGCACGCAAGCCACTCACGCTGCAATAAAAATCAAATGCCAGTGAAAATGCCGCTTCTTTTTCAATTTTTCCGATTACTTTATATCAGATTGTATTCCAAAGAAGCCGCAATTTCACTTCAGATAAGCTGTTATCAAGTCACTGATAAGAGAAATATAATTATCCGCACGGAAGCAAGGTTATGAAAGCATACCTGCGTCATTGTTGTGTATTTTTAACTGGCAACAGATGATTAATATATTTTATTAATAAATAATAAAAAATCAACTTTAACATTAGTAAGCTAAACTGTTTTTCTGATGAATTTCTAGTGTAATTCCGCTTCTACGTCGCTTCAAGTACAGTAAGGAATTTGGGATAAATTTTACTCTGATGATCCACCTGTCGGCTTAGGCCCAACGTTCTGTTTGGCCCTGTAGCACGTGGTCAGTAGTGTGCGTCGTCCATTATGGTGAAACGTTTCACTTTGGCGGGAAAATCAAATTTCAAACAGTTTTTTTGTCCTTGTAGCTAGACCGGGTAATTATTGTGAAATGGCATAGTGTTCGCCATAATTGTTGATCGTTCTTTACATTATCATGTACAGCTATTAATCAGTTACTCACCATATTACTTACATTTGGCAATAAACCGTTTGAAACAGCATAAATTTGTTTATTGACAAATGTATGTAATAATGTGCATTGGAGATAAATAAACGCGAGTTTGTAAAGAATAATAATCAATTTTCGCGAACATCATTATCGTTTACAATAATTACTCGGCCTAGCTACAAGAACAAAAAAACTGTTTGAAATTTGAATTTCCCGCCATACGTGAAACGTTTCACATTAAGCCGCGTCTCTACTGAAGTTATGCAGAATAGAACTTGCGTGTTGACAGTACGTCACACGTAATATTGCGTTTTACGTAGGTACTTGTGTCTTTGACGATTTTGACGTAACGTTACAAAGTGTTACTGTCTCAATATGAAGCTACTTGGAGGCGTAAATAGGTAATAGTAGTAATCACAAAAACGAGAAGTAAATAGAACGGAAATGAGAAGAAAAATCAAGTATTGTGACATTGTTAAGAATGTTGATTCTTATTTATGTCAACGCGTCGAACTCCGCGTCACAGTTGCTAACACAGTTGCTATGAGTATATATGGGTGCAAGTGCATTTCTTACAAAAATGCCTTGACAGCCGTTCTAAATTAAACAAAAAAAAAAATATTTTCCGTGGTAATAATGTACAATCTTCCTTTGTTTTTGTATATTTAAAAATATTAACTTTTCCTAATGGGTTGTTTTCTGACAGCTCTAGGAACATAGTTCTGGAAACATCGATAGATGGAGTTGACATGTATTTTTTATTCGCATTTGTTCAATGAAACCTACAATACAAGGAAGAGGAGACATTTTATAACACGGCTAGACAGGGCACACATATGTGTAATTAGTATTGTGTTGTGGAAAAGCAAGTACTTTGTTATTGAATTAGGACATTCCTGTAATTATAGTTGTAATTTTGATAAATAAATTATCTGTGAAAATTTCAACTGTCTAACTATCACGGTTCATAAGATACAGCCTAGTGACAGACAGACAGACGGACAGCGGAGTCTTAGTAATAGGGTCCCGTTTTACCCTTTGGGTACGAAACCTTAAAAAATCAAATAAAACAACATCCTATAATACCAGCACTAAGCTGCCGTTTCTCAATTGAGACAAAATTGTTGTAGGCAATCGTAAGATCATAAAATGGACGTCGTGAAATCGTGACAATCACAAAATATCTGTAATAGGTATACTTTCGTTTTTTTACCAATAATTTCTTGCCCTCAACAAGAAATTATTAAATGTTTAGTTATTTTTAGGGTTCCGTACCCAAAGACCTTATTACTAAGACTCTGCTGTCCGTCCGTCTGTCTGTCTGTCCGTCTGTCATCAGGTTGTTTCTCATAAACTGTGATAATTAGACAGTTGAAATTTTCACAGATGATGTATTTCTGTTGCCGCTATAACAACAAATACAAAAAAACTAAAATAATCGGTTTCCAAAAGGGCCGGTTGAAAGCGGCGCATCTAGCGTTTTCCTTCGGTCTATTTTAGGTCTATAAATTACCCCCGTATGTGGGCCGTTAAATCGGCCCTGCTTTAATTCCTGTTTCAATTGTTTATTTTTCGTCGGTTAAATAACAACTAAGTGTAAAACACCTGTTATCACATTTCATGCATCAATATACTGATTGACAGGAAGGGTCGGAACAGCTGACGTCAGCTGGCAGGCAGCGCACCTGCCGAATTGACGATAGTGTATCAGATGCCTACCAAAACTAATGGCAATAAATAATCACACTAATATCATATATGTATGTGAAAGTTTGGATGGATGGATGGATGTTTGTTACTCAATCACGCAGAAACGGCTGGATGGATTTGGATGAAATTTGGAATATACATTCCTTATGTCCTGGATTAATACATAGGCTACTTTTCATCATCATCATCATCACCACGCGGTTGAAACCGAGGGGCGCAGCTAGTTATATTATAAGTATGATATTATAATCCTGATGCATATTAATTTCTTGCTTAATTCCATTAAGATTTGTTTTTAGCATTCAGTTTGATTCTAGATATACTATAATTAATGAATAATAATAAAAAACCAGACGATCGTTGCAAAATTTTATTAATTGACATTGAGCTTTGGATCCAGTGATATGTTGCCTCTCATATTTGTATCGCTATAATTGATTATTTTATGCAAAGTGCATATGTTAACACAAAAACTACAAACTACATTGGACTGATATTTCTGGTCGTATTAAAATCTGACCATAAAGCAGTGGGCAAAGTACGAAATTTCGGTACGTAAAATACATATCAAATTCCATATAATTTTTCAAAATTTGTATAAAATTCGGTACGTAGCAAATACTTGTACGTAATTCGCCCACTGATCGCTGAAAACAAAATTACAATGTGTTCAAAATTAAGGATGATACGTATCTTGCTAGAAAGAGAACGCACTATACTTACAGATGACGTCACTCGTACGCCATACAAACTCCATAATGACACTCAATTTGCGGGAAAGGGACAGAGCATTCCTTCCCAAGCCGTCCAAATTGAAATGATCAAATCTCAAAAACTTAAATAGCCGATTGAAATAATTTATTTATTTTTTGTTACCGCAGAACTTTTGACTCGGTTCACCCGATTTCGATGTTTTTTTTTTTATTTGAAAGCTGGTGCTTCCCATTTGGTCCCATTTCAATTTGGTCCAGTTATGATGGTCGGTTGTTTATATTGAGAACTAGCCGTCCGCCCCGGCTTCGCACGAGTGTAAGTTCGGCCTTCGGCCTCGCTACAAAATATAATATAGCCTATGTTACCCGGAGATAGTGTAGCTTCCCAATAGTGAAAGAATTTTTCAAATCGGTTCAGTAGTTTCGGAGCCTATTCATTACAAACATACAAACATACAAAAATAGGTACAAATCTTTCCTCTTTATAATATTAGTGTAGATTATAAGCAAAGCAAGCATTGCCCTCTTGTTTCTTTATTATGACATAATATCACACGCACTCTCTCACACATCCCTCCCCCTCATACACTCATTCACACACTCATAACATCTCATCATACATTCAGGCAATCAAAATTATTATTTAATCTTTCTAAAACAAGTTAATTTCAATTTAGTAACTACTATCAAGGACGATCATATAGAAAATCATCCTTGCTACTATTCATTCCGCACCGCATCGATTTCAAGCAATCTTTATATTAGATAACTAGGCGTCCGCCCCGGCTTCGCACGAGTGTGGGCTCGGCCTTCGGCCTCGCTACAAAATATAATATAGCCTATGTCACCCGGGGATAGTGTAGCTTCCCAACAGTGAAAGAATTTTTCAAATCGGTTCAGTAGTTTCGGAGCCTATTCATTACAAACATACAAACATACAAAAATAGGTACAAATCTTTCCTCTTTATAATATTAGTGTAGATGTAGCCCCTGCGACACAGGCGTCTCGTGCAGGGACTACAAGCACCTGTAAACCTATATTTACCTCGTTCTCCCTTGCCTTAATTAATTTTGAGTTTTTTGAAATTAAATTTTGTAAATCGTCTAGTTGATTAAGTTAGTATGATAGATAAATTCTTTATTGTTCACACTACAAATTACATAGATGCCACAACACAAGACACGATAAAACAGTTTAATTAAACACAGCCATTTAACAGTCTAATTTAATATAATAATATACCTAATTTAATATAATACTACCTCTTAAAATGTATAATTTATTTAAGAATATTTGCACGTCTGCTTGCAGACTGAATACTATGACACCAAAAATAATTTTAAGACCTCTTTATTGTAATGTATTCTAGCAAATAAATGATTTGATTTGATTTAAAATTTGTGCAACAATCGGCGGCCTTATCGCTAAGAGAGAGTATGTGAGTGCATAGGAAAATAAAATATTTGTATAATTATTTTCTTTTTCTCGTTTAATTACAGATTTAGCAATGAAGCAGAAGACTAACAAAAGGTAAGAGAACAGATACCAACATGGCGGACGAGGGACCGGTTACTGTTGAAGACTTACCGATATCCTTTCAGGTAATGAACATAAATAAACCCATTAGTAATTACGAGTACCTACGCAATTTAACAGAATCCCCGCTATTTTTGGCACGGAATACCCCTATTTCGTGATTTTTGGTCATACGCGAATTTACAGGATTCCGCAAATTTGTATTTATTGAGGTACACAAAACAGAATATTATAGTAATAATAAAACGAAATAAGTGTTAACAATTATGAACTAAACCATATCCCAAAATATGCGTACTCATCATGGTTATTATAAAAGCAGCATTACAAATTATAATAATTAAAATTAAACACTGTTTTAAACTATCACGGTTGTTCACTAAAGTTGTTGTTTTGTCTGTACCTAACTTTGAACTTTTTCACCAACCACCCGCATTCTTCAGTCTTCCCGTGAACATGGTGCATGTAACTGCGCCGAAATATCGGGAGCTCCTTCCACAACCTTACCACGGTAAATATCCCGTAAATAATCATATAACTTTTATTAAAATTAGTTTATTGATTATAGATTTTACTTTCAATTAGCTATATTCACATGAGCCGTGAATGTAATCCTTTTTATATTTCTCTTGAATCTGGGCAGATATTGATCAAAAATGTCTATTGAGCTATAATAATTTCATAGAACGTGGGATGTACTGCAAGGTACTGAATTTTAAGCATGACCTTTTTCGACTGGGCGAATCCTAGGCTAATTGAATGAATTACTTTCTTTTGTTCTCCAATCACAAGCACCATACGATACACCCCCCTCCCCCGCAACTGACGCGGCTTACAAAACACAAAAGCAAATTATATTATCTTTACTTCCAGGCTCACTCATCTTTCCCAATTGGACTATCTAAACTTTCACATCATATTATTGTCTGATATATTATTTTGTTATAATCAGTTGGTGCCAAATTCGGGCGTGTGTTCCACATTGTAGTTGTTTAGTATGCATGTGGTACAATATTTAATCCGTGACGTCACTTCCTGTCAGTCGTCACGCTCCAGTTGGACGGCAATTTACAGTGTTTTTGTACGTACAGACAGGACAGGGCTGGAAGAACAGTTCAATTAACAAACCGGTTAAGTTTTAAGAGGCCTCTATTCGTCTGCAGCTTTCTCCCTTGCGCACGGAGTAACATGGTAACAAGAAAAAATCACTTGTTACCATTTCACTCCGTCAAATTATAAGATATCGAAACGAAACATTTTTTGTTTATAATGTTATGATAGTCAGCAAAACTTGGTTGTGTCACTTTTTGTAAATTCACATTCAGTAATTTTATATCGTCAATTATGTAAAAATGTGCGAGCGAGAAAGCTGCAGACGAATAGAGCCCCTTAAGTGCATTTCGAAACCTTTTCGGTTTTATTCGATCGTATAACGGTTTATGGCAAGAATTAATGGGATTAAAAAAGGTTATATTTGAAAAACTAGTGATGTGTCACCTAATGGTAAGTGGTCACTGCCGTCTTTAGATACCTACAATATCCGGAGTGTTGTCGGTGCGTTGGCTACCTTACGCTAGTTTAGTATAGGCAGACCTGGCGCACTCCACACTTTAGGTATGAAGCTACAAGTAGTGGTCTTGTCGGACTTGTCGTGCCCGCTGCCGCGCGATACCTCATAAAAAATCTGATCATCAATAGAGCCTATCAATGAAAACAAAATTTAAATTAGTTCAAAAATAAAAAGTTATAAGCATTTTAATTTCATGCTAGACAGAGAGCGCACTATACTGAGCTATGACGTCAAGTCTCATGCGCAGCAAACAAATGCTATACTAACACACGCTTTGCGAAAAAGGGATGGAGTATCCTCTCTCTATCCCCACCCAAAAACTTTAAATGCTCATATCTTAAAGATCAGCCCATGCAATTTATTTTCTCAGTGTATGTAATGTATTTAGTTATATTCATCGCTAAGCCTGTTATTTAATTTTATAATAAACTAGCCGTCCGCCCTGGCTTCGCACGAGTGTAAGCTCGGCCTTCGGCCTCGCTACAAAATATAATATAGCCTATGTCACCCGGGGATAGTGTAGCTTCCCAACAGTGAAAGAATTTTTCACATCGGTTCAGTAGTTTCGGAGCCTATTCATTACAAACATACAAACATACAAAAATAGGTACAAATCTTTCCTCTTTATAATATTATTATAATTATAATTATATAGTGTAGATTAAACATTAGGCCACATGCCTACTCTAGAATACGCGATAACCAAAATAAACCGGTTTTAAACTGTTTTTTCTTTAACCGCTTTCAAGCCCTGGTCACAGGTCTGGTACGAGGACTTGCAGTGGAATATCGTTTTTAGAAAATCTTTACAGTTGTAACCTACCTAGAAGCGTATATTACAGTTTTATTAATTGGGGTCAAATACTTTGACACTGTGTCCAGTGCCAGTCTCAATTGTAGGCTTTTAGTTTGTATTATAGATAGAGCGTATCTACTCAAAGATTAGCTTACTCTTTACAAACTACAGGATACTTTTCTACATAGTCTATCTATATAAACTTAAAATAAAAACTTAGAGATAAAAAAATCTGTAAAAGTGAGATATCAAAAAAAACAAACAAGGCGTCTTAAAATTAACAGCTGAACACGTTAAGATAGTTTTTAGAATTTTTCTCTGTCTGTTTGTTTGTCCACGCACATCTCCTAAACCACTGGACGGATTTATATACGGTTTTCACGAATATGCTTAGCTATGACCAGATTGAAGTCTAGGCTATGTTATTTTGCACAAGGGCCTGATTAAGGAAGGAAAAAAAGGGTTGAAAGTTTATATGAAAATCTACGCGTACGACGTCGCGGGCAACAGCTAATATGGCTGCCAGAGACTGATATACGTACATATATATATATTTAAATAAATAAATAAATATTAACACCCAGACATAGAACAAACACAAATGTTCATCACATGAATGTTTGTCATAGGTGGGAATCGAACCCACGCCCCCAAGCACAGAAGGTACGTTCACTACCAACTAAGCCACAGGGGCAGTCAACATTACGTGAATACTTTATTATGGAAGACTAATTGCCATCTTAATAAGGTCCGTCCAGCATGTAGGAGATCTGCCTCGACCTCTCTTTCCTGCTACTTGACCTTAGTCACAGAATACATAATACACACCTTAGTAGGACAATTAAAAACAATAAACGAACAGTGCACATGCAAAAAAACTTGCTTGATAGGTCATCTGCACAGTGAGTTTAATTCACGCTGGCCCTATAAGTATAGCTATAGCCGGCCCGGTTTTTATGCCATAGGTGGCAAATAAGCAGACGTGCCACCTGATGGTAAGCGATCACCGTCGCCTATGGATACCTGCACACCAGGGGCATCACAGATCTGTGATGCCCCTATATATGCAACGTATCTATACGTTGCCGACCCTTAAAGAAAGCCCTTTTGAAGAACCCCATATTATAGCTACTCGGAAATGCCGCAGTTCCACATTTTGCGGGTGTGAGGCAAGAAAGATCGTGTGAATCGAACAGTGTGCCATTTCCATGAATTTCCACGATTTCCGTGGATGAACTTTCAGGCGGTGGCGGCTGGTGCGATAATAATACCGCGATGCCGGCATCAGATCGAACAGTTCTTCAGAACATTCCCCGTTGTAAATGCGATAAAAGACACAAAGAGACCCAACGTCTCTGCACATGCTGAGCGGCTCTAGATATTCAGTGAGCTTGGGATCGTCGAAAATTCTGACAGCTCTACGCTATAATGCATCAAGTGGCTCGAGCTGATACTTGGTTAACTACTACTACTAGTTACTAGTAATTACTAGTTTTTAAACTATGCCAGAATTATTTTATTGTCCACAACTTAAAAGTTGTAATCTTTATAAACCGATTTAGCTATCTCCACTCAATATCTTACTATAAGTACTTGTGCGTGAACAACGTTGAAAATCTCTTTTTCTCGAAATGTAGTGTTTTCACCGATAAACAATAACGATAGAAGATCCATATCGTTCTGTCCGTTTGTAATAATGCTCCTATCTTATATTCCAATCTCTGTTTGAATCTACCGGTTTTACTTAAAGCTTTGAAGCTGTTTCCACGAGCGATTTCACACGACAACGTCGCACATATGTCACGTATAACGAATGATTTTTGTTTACTAAACGGAATAATAGTAGATTATACAACAAGTGAACAAAAAGAGGAATTATTCTTGCAGTAAAAAAAACTAAAAACACTTTTTGAAATCGCTGATTCTGAAGATCCTGGTACAAATATTGGTACAAAATATTTAAATTATTTATTGCATTGTCATCGGTCCTTGATAAGTGTGCAAGATTTCAATTTAATTCGACGTTTTAAAGTAGTTGAAAATCAAGTGCAAAGATTCCGTTACATACATACATAAACATACATGCGTTAAAAATATCAGCTGTTTCATAAATTTTGTCGAGTGTCAATGACCATTTTTTATGGAACAGCTGTCATTTTTTCTGAGTTGATCCCATAGTAAAAGTTGTTTATAATGATGGGTACTATGGACCCCTTTCGGCTCAGTACACCCATTCCGCGTAACCCTGTATTAGTATGTACTTACAGTTATTCCAATTAACTAACAACAGGTCGGCAAGTAGAGCGGTGACCATGAAAAACACATACTCCATACCATGACCATACCTTTGTGTGGAAAATACCTTTGAAAGGCGATTGTGTGCAGTAGGCTATGGCGAATTCATTTGGGGCATGCATCCTACACAACGAGCGATGGTGGCTGAGAGGTTGCATGTGCACTTTATAATCTGATGGCACCCGGTTCAATCCTCAACCCTGAACCAATCACTTATTTTGTGCAGTTTCGATGCTATGGCTAAACAACGATGAAGATAAACATCTTGAGGAAACCGGTTTGTTCAAGAATCTTTCCTTGGCATTCACCGACATGCACTGGGTTAGGTTAGGTTAGCCTCACTTTATTGAGACACCATCATAAAAGGTAATTTTCTTCTTTCCAGGTGAAATACTTGGGTCAGAGCGATGCACGAGGATTATGGGGCATCAAGCACACGAGGAAGCCTGTGGACCTCATGGTGGCGGCTGCCAAGGCGTTACCACCAGGTCAGAAATGTTTTTATCTGTCTTCTCGTCAGTGCCGTAATTAGGGCTGTGCCAGCGGTGCCGAGGCACAGGGCGCACACTCTGGAGGGCACTGCTTCTCGTATTCCCTTCTGCCCATTTTTCCGTCGGACTTAAAGGCGAGACACGCAAAGACACTATTTCATGTTGATACTCGAAAACCCTCAAAGTGCTTTTATGCGAATCGCTAGTGTGCGTGTGTCGCTCCTGACTGTCTCCCCGATAGTTACTATTTGGGTGTATTCAAGTTGTGAGTAAATCAGTTTCTTCTGGTAAGCCTGCTCCATCGTAAACCATCGTCGGTTTAAATTTATACTGACCCCCCGATAAATTATCTTCACACGGCTGAACCACGTGAAGACGGTATTTTTGTGTACTGTGGAGATTCCATCACAGTACATAATAAAATAAAAAAGCCTTTTATTTCTTCCAGAAAATGCTAGTTTACAAAGTTGAAATTTTTTAATAGTATCGTAAAAATATATTAGTTTAAAGTTTTTAATAGTTAGTGGTTTTAAAATTTTGGATACGTTAGTAGTTTGTAATGTAGTAAAATTATTCTGTAAAAACCTCTCTACAGGTAAAGGCCTCCTCCAAATTGAGCCAGTTTTCTCTGGATTGCGCTATTTGTATTCAGTTTGGACCCGCTATGCGTTTTTATGTATTTCATCCTCCCATCTGTTGCAAGGTCTGCCAACGTTGCGAGGTCTGTTCCTTTTGCCCACTGGCCCCCTCCATTCAGTCACTCTTTTTGTCCACCTCTTGCAGTACATACTTAGAAGCAATTCAAATTATCAGAGTATTGATGATTTTTTGCCCGTCTACCTCCCAGAAAAAAAACTGGATCCGCCCTTGACTTGGCAGCGTTCTTGCGGTGTAAGCAATGCTTACATGTTGAGCCAGGTTTTTTAGGTAATCTAATCTCGCATTTTTCAAATTCCAGGTCAAATCCTCCCCATAGTACGCCTAACGATCACCGTTGATGGAGTCCACCTGGAAACAATAAACCAAGGCACCAAGCGAGAGGAGTTCGAGCACATGGCCGTATTCTTCAACATCGAGTCCATATCGTACGGAGTCCAGGACCTGGTGTACACCAGGGTGTTTTCCATGATCATTGTGAAGGATACCGCTGATGTGAAGGGGCTGAACCCTTTCGAGTGCCATGCCTTTGTTTGTGAGAGCAGGTGAGGATCGGACAGCTACATATCATGCCGGCTGATGTAGGATAGACCATCAGTAGAGTATTTATCCCGGTTCAGACTGCCGAGAACAACTGCACTTGGCCGGTTTATTTGTTTTACTGCTACAGTGTTGGCAAACCGCGGAGCGTGCGGAGTTTAGCAATGTGTGCGTGCATTTTTCGCGCTCGCGGTTGTTCGCTAGGTACGTCTGTCTGTACACGGCATGAGTGCCATTCTGACTTTTTAACGGACTGTTATCGGTGGAGAAATACAGGACGAACTCCTTGACGTAGACCGCACAAATTAGGCCCACAGATCATTTTTTTTATTCATTAATAGGCTTGCGATTGACCGACAACTTGCTTGATGTTAAACGCGATGCGGTCTACGATGGAGCACGCTTGCCCAGAAGAAACCGATTCACTCGAGATTTCTATCGACTTCAGTTACTATTACTAAATCCATAAATCGAAGTGGACAGACTAGATTGTGAAACCATTGCCTAGATGATACCGTAACCATGTAAACTTGCAATACACTTTATTTTATCAGATGACAGTTTCGATAAAACATGTTTTTTTTATCTATAAGTACTTATATGTAAACCACAAAGTAAACAAGCTCTGGGACGGAATTTCTCAATATACGTATAAGTACTTACTCACAGTTTATCTGCTTTTCTCGTGAGAATAATCCGCCATTAGTCATAAAAATTTACTATATCTGTAGATATAGTGTGTTTTTATTGACCAAAAATCGACTCTATTATATATTTTTTTATTGTGCTTGAGTTTGACCGCCAACTTGCCTGATGTTAAGCGAAAATGCGGCCTACGATGGATCACGCTTGCCTAGTAGACGATTCACTCTTGAATTGAAGACACCCAGATTGTAACTATCGCGGAACACCCATTCCGGCAGCGCATTCCACATACTAGCAGTTCGCACAATAAAAGTGGAATCAAAGCGCTTCGTACGGGTTTTGAAATGTCAACCATAAAGCGGTGTTGATTTTTTGTGCCCGCTCTGGCAGTCCGATAGAAAAATGGGCAGGAGGGAATTAGATCATGCAGATCTGATGCACACTCTCCGAAATGTATCCGATAAAAAACTGATAGACTAGCAACTTTGCGCCGATGCTCAAGACTGAGGAGTTTGAACCAGGGATTCATTGCTGATCAGTCTTTTGGCGCGTCTCTCGATAGACTCCAAGGCCCCAAGCTGGTACTTAGCTCATCCATCTATGGCATCTTTCAAGCGACATAATAAAATATGTCTATGGCCTGCTAAAGGGACGGGGCATGATCATAGTACGCCTCTGAAGTATAACAACAAATAATTAATAATGGCCAAGTGCGAGTCGGTGTAACATTTCTGCTCATTATCTAATTAAGCAACGTATTCGGTTACTTGGACCTTATTATATCTTTCACCGAATTGAAATTGCATAGTATTTTACTAATTTTAATGTCCGTTTTTAGGGTTCCGTACCGAAAGGGTAAAACAGGACCCTATTACTAAGGCTCCGCTGTCCGTCCGTCCGTCCGTCCGTCCGTCCATCCGTCCGTCCATCCGTACGTCCGTCCATCCATCCGTCCATCCGTCAGTCTATCACCAGGCTGTATCTCATGAACCGTGACAGTTAGACAGTTGAAATTTTCACAGATGATGTATTTCCGTTGCCGCTATAACAACAAATACAAAAAAATATAATAAAATAAATATTTAAGGGGCCTCCCATACAAAAAACGTGATTTTTTGCCGTTTTTATAGATATTGGTACGGAACCTTTCGTGCGCGAGTCCGACTCACACTTTGCCGATTTTTTTTTAAACCGATAATTACAGTATTTTTATTTTTACACGTTTATACGTGGTCATATCGGTTTATGCGCGTGAGTCGGTTTTTATTTTTTGTATAAATTTCCTTTATACTTATTTCAGAAACGCAGCGCGTCGACTCACCTACTCTCTAGCGGCCGCATTTCAAGATTACTCCAGACGAGTGAAGGAAATGCAGGCGACACCAGGTGAATACCTTATATTAATGTCATGGCTGGTACAAACTGTACCTTCAGATGGATACAATATTTGAACACGAATGATAATTTTATCCTGACGTGGTGCTTAACTGTTTTTGTGCCTTTTGGAGAAACTCCGAGTCACACAACGAGCAATCGAGAGAGCTATGCTCAGAGTTTCTTTGCGCGATAGAATCCGGAACGTAGATATTCGACAAAGAACTAGAGTCACCGACATAGCTATTAAAATTTGCAAGTTGAAGTGTCAATGGGCAGGTCACAACGCTTGAAGAACCGACAACCGATGGGTAAGACGTAGCGTAGGTAGGCCTCCCACTAGATGGACCAACGACATTGTGAGAGTCGCGGGCATCCAGTGGATGCAGATGGCAGGTTGTCGTTCAGTGTGGAGGTTAAAGGGGGAGGTCTATGTTCAGCAGTGGATGTCTCATGGTTGATGATGGTGATAATTTTATTGTACTAAGCCATATCTCCGATAATAGTAGACTAGAAGTGTTTGGGCTCATTTTAATCAGCACACCGTACCGATCACTAACTTCATAAAAGATTGGTTTGAAAAAGAAACTTTTCAGTAAAAAACTTGTTTCAGAATTAGACGAACGACCCCCAAGTATGAAGAAGCGGTTTGCGATAGACCTGCGCACTCCTGAGGAAATAGAAGCAGACCTGGAGACTGAAGCATAGCCAAAGAATCAAACGTATAGTTTTAAGGAGTTTGGCTCTGTGCGGTTTGTGCATTAAGCCAGTGTTATAGTTATAATTATCAATATAAAAAACCGACTTCATATAAATTCCAGAACTGGACTAAATTGAGATGGAACTTTACGGGAAGCAGCAGCTTTCAAATAAAAAAAGAATCATCAAAATCGGTTCACCCAGTCGAAAGTTCTGAGATAATAAACATAAAAAAATATACAGTCCAATTTAGAACCTAAAAGAAAAAAATTCTTTTTAAAATGATGATAAAATGCTACAAACGCAATTTATTCATATTTTGTGATTTCAGGGTCAGTCCTATAGAAGTGAATCGCTGTGTAAATTATATTGTTAATAAATTAATACAATAATTAGCCACAACTGCATGCCTTTTCTGACTAGCCCTGTATATTGGTTAAGAAGCTATGTATCTAGACCAGAAAGTTATTATTATGAAATATTTTGAAAACCTTTTCATGTCTAGTTATTAAATATTGTATTGTGTTACTATTTAAGAAAGCGATATTGTAAAAATACTTCTGGCTTTTATATTTTACAAGCTGTTGCCAGTGACTTCGTTCGCGAATTGCAACCTCCTTTTGCTCCCTTAATGCGGCTCTTTCGCAATATCCTTTCTTAGCGGGCCTCTACACCCAATAAGGAAAAAAGGTCGAAAAATATTTCGAAAAAGCTTCTCTTTAAATTTTTTTGTTTATTAAATAAATATATCTGCATATTACTATGTGACTCTTGTCTTGGCTAACAGTATATTTAAACCTTGATGGCGCTAGACACTAAATTTAGTATAAATACAAAATTACATTTTAGTCTTTGATTATACAGGGTTATTTTTAATTCACCTAAAACCCCTCGTAGGCAGCTATCCTATATCATATCTATACCGGTCATTTTTCCATGACTCGTTATAATTCGTTTATTTTTACCCAAAAAACAGGACAAGTTTAATGTAACTAGGACTCGCACCCTGAAGGTTCCGTACAAACTTAATAACCGTAAAATCGTAGAACGCATCATCGCTTAACATCAGGCGAGTTGGCGGTCAAACTCAGGCCTATTAATACATTTAAAAAAGGTTAAAATATAGTTGGACAAACTCAAATTTGTAGTTGGCAAACAGGTGCTCCCATACATAACTACAAAATGTATGTTTGTAATAACAAAAACTTTTTTTAATATGATGTAGCTTGAAATTAACAACTTATGGATTTTTTCCTTTATATGTGCTGTGAGACATTGCTTTTTGCCAAATTTTATTATTCTAGGTCAAAGAAGTACCCTATAGGTTTTGATTCCCTTTGTCTTGACAGACAGACAGACGGACAACAAAGTGACCCTATAAGGGTTCCTTTTTTCCTTTTGAGGTACAGAGCAATAAAAACTTTTTTTGTCTATCATTGACTTGTCGAGGTCCAAGTAAGAATGAATGCTAAATTCCTAAGCAAAAATCAAAAGAAACGCAATATGTGTCTAAAAATATAAGATAAAACAACATACAAAGTTTAAACATCATTTTTGGGAGTAACTTATTACGTTTTGTGAAAAGTCATGATCAAAAGTTGTCAGCTATGCTGTGTAAACTGACTGCAAGAGGTTTTAGATGAATTAACAATAACCCTGTATACCTGTCAAATTTGTATATTTTTTATGAGGCAGATTGTACCAAATGGTTCTTGTGATGTACCTACACATAGAATTATAGTTATTAAGAGTGAGACATAATATAAATAAGTATAATATATTGTTTATAAGTTGCAACTAAATATAGCAAAGAGTTTGTTTTTTTTTTTTTTTTTTTTTTCTCAATTAAACGAGTATTTCAATTGTAAAATAAATGCGAAAGTTTGTGTATGTGTGTTTGTTCGAACTCAATAACAGCTGAACGGATTTGAGTGAAATCTGGTATACATGTAAGCGTAAAACCCGGATTAACACAAACTTTTATAATGGTAAGCGTAACCTTTTGAAAAATGTTAAGCATAACCTTTTGAAAAATGTTAACCATAACCTTTTGAAAAATGTTAAGCATAACCTTTTGAAAAATGTTAACCATAACCTTTTGAAAAATGGTAAGCATAACCTTTTGGAAAGATGCCGTAAGGTCAGACTTCAAAAGAGAAAGAATCACTGAAAAGAAGTTGCATTGCCCTTCAATACGAAACACAGTAATGTTTGCACACTACTGCTTAGCGGTTGAATATTTGGCAAAGGTGTACTTTGCCAGACGAGCCAAATAATTTTACCAAAATATTATGTAATCCGTTTTATTTCTTTTAATAATTTCAATACAAAAACAAATTCGTCCCTCGTTCTTACGACTTCTTTTTCGTGCTTGTTTACATATTCCACGAAGTTGTCTTCTAGGCCCTTTTTGGCTGATTCTTCAATCATTCCTAGTAATCTTGTTGTGCATAGATGTAATATTATCTCTAGAAGTTGTTTTCTTTTTGACTCAATGTGAATTTGTTTTAAGCTTTCGAACCATTTTTGGTTTTTGTATTTTGTGGCCATTGCTATGTATTTAAGGGCAGTGTGCAGCTGAAAATATAAAGTACAATAACATTTTATTCATATCATGCGTGACTAAAAACTAATACTTACAATTAATAAAGAGATCTGATACACTTCCATCTTACGGCCTAGTTAGGAACTAAATGTGTAGCTAGCTAAGTTTTTTTTTGTATTGCGACATGACCAATCATCAATTCTGGGGGTTATTTGGTGGTCTGCGGTGAGCATCACCAATTTCTCAGAAAAGACTTTCATGCAGCGTTGGCCCCTGGGGTATAGCGAAAGGAGCAGTTGCTATAGGCGCCAAATAGCAAGGGGCACCAAAATGACAAGAGCGAATAATATAATTATGATGGCGCCTTGTGCCTCAGGGAGGGGCAGCGTGGCAGGTGTCAAGGCACACTTACGTTGCAGACATGAAACGCGCCGACAGACAATCTTGCTCTGCCTTGATCAGAGGCAAAGAGCCGGCGTTGCTTGCAGGCAATCCAGGCTGAAGGGGACCACATCGTCGCTTACCAACAGGTGAGTCAAACGCTGACTTATGGGCAATAAAAAAACGGCCAAAGGTAAATGAACCATAGCATGAAAGTAACTTACATCATAGAGAGCCGTCTGCAGGTCCTCCAAAAACCTTCGATACTCATCCAGGTCGTCATCAAGTGCGTCCTTCGGCTGGGATGACCTGACCTGCCAGGCGCGATAGTTCAGACCAGGCTCTCTTGACAGGTATTGACTTGGTTTCTTGCCACGCGGCATGATCATATCTGTGGGGTTTAAAAGCATAATCTGCCTTTCAATAGTTCACTGCTACATAAGTCCAGCCTATCCTAGCCAGGGGGTAGGCCTAAGAGCCTACCCCCGAAAGGTTGATTGGGCCATATTCAATGTTTTTGCAGGTGTCGGAACAAATAAACGAATAGAAACAGTCTAATTACAAATTAGGGTTACTTACCTCTTAGTGCTTTCTTATGTATGCTCGGAACCATTTCATCTCGTGAGTACGTGTGGAGGTACAGGATATATTTAAGAAGTTCCAAATCAGATGGATGAAGATCTTTCTCGTTCTGGACTGATTCACTGAAAAAAAATAGCGTTACGTCTGATAGAGTCCAGCTACCAGGGCCACTTCAACCCAGGACATACCAGCTATTCTTTGATATTGGTGCTGTTTTCCTCGCGTTTAAGAGCTCTTCAAATTTTTTTTACGAAAAAGCATCGAAAGTTGTGTTTTTGCGTTCTGATTCTATCAAATAGCAAAATCTATAGAAAAATCAATTGCTATATGTTTTTTAACAGAATTCCAAAATGGAGAAGGTTCTCAATTCGACAGTTTTTTTTAAATGTTTGTTACCTCAGAACTTTCAACTGGGTGAACCGATTTTGATAAATTTGGAAGCTGATGCTTCCAGTGTCCTTTTTCAATTGGTCCAGTTCTGATATTTTTATGAAGTCGGTTTTTTATATTGATAATTATTTACTCTTTAAGCCCTTTCATTAGATACCCATACTGACAGGGTTGTCAATATACATCATTCGCTATCTTGTGGCAGCGGCCATTTTGAAAATATTTATAATTTAGGATGTTGCACCTTGTATTGTCACCAAGGTGTATGCAAAATTTCAGCAAAATCGGTTAGGAGGGACCCGTTTTAATTCAGCTTGCAAGATTTGACCTAAAGAAACATCGCAAATGTAATAAAAGGTTATAAAAACCGTAAATAACTTACGCCATATTCAGCATCTTCTGTATAGCTGATTGCAGGTCTACAGCTGTTCCTAACCAGTCATACTGTCCTAGTGCTTTGTTATTTTCTTTTATCATATCTCCCAAAACCTCTTCATAAACATCCAACTCATTTCTTACATCTGTACTTCTCCCTGCTTCTTTTTTCGCTTCATGAAGCTCCAGTTGTTCCAATTTCAAGTACATTTTCATGATTTCGTCATCATGAAGATATTTTGTAACTTCTTTAATCATATCATATTCTTTTTTTTTGTCGCCTTTTGCGTCCTTTAAAATATATTTGACGATTTCTTCATGTTCCTCTGATGATTTTCTCGATCTGGCTATGAATTTGTAATTTTTTTTAAATAATTGTTGAATATTTTTGTTGTTCTTTTCCAATACTTTTTCTGGTTTCTTATATTTGTCTAACATTTTTTGTAGTGTTTTATTGTATTTTTCTACATAAATTCTAGGACGTTTGTTATAGTTTGAATATTTGTAGTAAATTCGCTTTAAAGGATTATATTCGTAATATTTAGAATTTTCTAGCTGTCTTTTTCCGTCTGAATTGTAATTTTCGGATTGAGAATTTATATTTAGTTTATTCCCCGCCGAATTGTATTCGTCGTATTTATTGAAGTAATAATCTATGGATATGTTTTGGCCTTTTGATTTGTCTTTTCTAAATAAATCATCGTAGTCCATAGGAAATGACGAGCGGAGCTGAGTCTGTGGATCGTCATCATCGTTAACTTCTTTTTCTAAAACAAATAAATATCTAGTTTTAAAAAGCCTTCTAGTTGTTTTCGAAGCCTTTCCAGTGTTATTTAGTACGTACAAGTAATATCTAAATGAAACTGTAACCTGTTATTACAACTACTTACTAAAAAGATGGCTTTCATCATCATTTGACTTATTTTACGCACCTTGCAAATATGCGTCATATCTCGACGTGTTTAAAGGTTGGAAATGCATAAAGTGTTTCTTTTCTAACATCATGTGTCTAATTTTTGACATATTATCAACCATGGGCATAATTGTCACTTCTTCATCATCAGCATTGTCATTGGCATTAGTTTGAAATTCACTTGATTTAGGTTCTGAGTTGCACTTCACACATTTTGTTTTGTACTTACATCTCAACGCTTTTTTATTTTTGTTACTATAATTTTTATCTATATATCCTTGAAGATCTATATTCGTTTCTTTTAATATGAAATCTAAAACAGATTTTGGTAAATTTACTTCTAAAGGCTCACCTTTTTTCTTTTTTGTCAGGTCTTTTCCAACTTTAAAACTTATATGAGGGTCGTTATAGTATTGCCATTCTATATCATTTCTTTCTTTGTTTTTTTCGTCATTATTTTCCATATCATAGCTAGCGTCGTCGTATTCACTGTTGTTATCATCTTGTTTTTCATTACTGTTTTGTAAATTAGGTCCATAATAGTTGTTAGCATTGTAATAGGCGTTTTCCGGTGAATAGTAGTAGACTGGTACATGGAATGGTTCCTCATCTGTTTCAGTTTCATCTTTTTGGTTCAACTTATTTGTTGACTTTGGCATGAAAGACGGAAATTTGTAACCTAAAAATATTGTGAGAATTATCAGTCCCAGTGAATTCGTATTTGTCATAGAAAATTAATATACCTATTTTTTTAGCAAGTTTAAAAGTCGTCAGAATCGAATCCGAGTTTTACCCCTGAGTTGAGTGACTAAAATACTGACCGGTATTTTCCGCAACGCATTAGTATTTCAATATTTAAAATTGAACGCGGCGGCCCGCATTTTGGGAGCGATGCCTACCGGCAGCGGTCTCTTAGATAACTATAGTTTTATATGTTACCAGTGCTTTTGCTCACGACGTCATACGCGTAGATTTTCATATAAACATTCAATCTTTTTATCCTCCCTTAATCCGGCCCTTTCGCAAAATAACATAGCCTATACTTCAATCTGGTTATAGCTAAGCATATTCGTGAAAACCGAATTTAATTCCTTCCTGTGGTTTAGAAGATGTGCGTACAAACAAACAAACAGACAAAAATTCTAAGAACCGTCTTAACGTGTTCAGTTGTTTATTTTAAGACGCCATATGTGTTTTTTTATATCTCCCAATTACAGATTTTTATTATATGTAATATGTATTGATATTGATTTTAATTTTATTATGTTTGTTATGATTCCAAATTTATAATTTTTTTTGTTATCTATACTACTACTAATATTATAAAGAGGAAAGATTTGATTGTTTGTTTGCATTGAATAGGCTCCGAAACTACTGAACCGATTTGAAAAATTCTTTCACCGTTGGGAAGCTACACTATCCCCTGGTGACATAGGCTATACTATATTTTGTAGCGAGGCCGAAGGCCGTGCTTGCATCCGTGCGAAGCCGGGGCGGACGACTAGTAATTAATAAAAGTTACCTTCGTCGTTTTTTATAACGTATTCTACATCATCATCGGGATTCGGTCCAAGCACATTTTGAGGGTTGTAGAAAGCGTTGTTCGGCAAATAGTTGTATATCGGTACATGGTACGCTTGCTCCGACATAGTCACTGGTTTAGACTTATGTTGGTTTCTATTTGGTTTTTGCTTAGGTCGTTTATTGTCCGATTGTAATGACATAAGTTGTATAATATCAGGCTGTATAGATTTAGATTGTTTTCTTGGTTTCTGTTTAACAAATGGAGATACGTCAGGAGCTGGAAATAAATTTTAATTATGTAATTATGCGACAGTTCTATCAATCAGTTTTACAATTAAGTACATCGTTTCTCTGTACAATACACATTAATTAAATTGTAGGAATACTTGTCATAAAAAAATTCTCTGAATTATTTGATTTTATTGCTAGGATCTGCTAGTTTTTATAATCTCATTATATTGCATTACAAATTCAGATCTAGCCCGGACATTAAAATTTGAGAAGCATTTTGGCTGAAGCCATCACTAAAAGGCCTTGCTTAATATAAAATACAATAATAATAATTGAATGTGTGTGATTCTGGGCTATTGTGGTGAGCTCTTGATCATGTTGAGCTGGGTTATGGTATAAAGTACGGCACCTGCCAATTATGTCTCATGTCAAAATATTGAGGCGGGTGATGACTTGCCACACCCACTTAATGCCCTAAATTGGCACCAATGTTGACAAGCATTGTGTGGCTTAGGGTGTCCAGAGGTGTGCTGCATTTTCACTAAACACTTCTCGCGGCTTAATGCCTTAAATACTTCCACCCTGGAGCTTAGGTTCTTAGCTCTTGCTGCTTCCTCCTTCAGATGGTCGGCTTTGGCAAGCCAGGGGTCGGGTCATGCATTATCAGCCTATCATGTTCCCCACTGCTGGGACACAGACCTTCTCTCAGATAGATAGAGGATGGGCCCTAATCCACCATGCTGCCCCAGTGCATGTTGGTGAATGCCATAATATGTCCTTGAACTTTTTTTAGATTCTTGGACATACCGGTTTCCTCACGATGTTTTCCATCACCGGTTTTGAGCGATGGCATCGAAAGGATGAAGATCTAACCGAGTGCTATCAGATTGTAAAGCACAGATACTATCGCTCGGCCACCATCGCTTAGAGACAGAGTTACTTTCGTTTTATAATGTTAGTTAGGATAAGCTACTTACAGATCTCAAAAACATTGTGTTCCATAGGTTTGTTTTTCTCCGACTGAGCTTTATAATAAACATTGTCATTTAAGGTTTTGTCCATTAATTTTAATTTAAGAGCTTTGATGACGTCACTCACAAATTTTTTACTTGCTATTGACATCTGTTTACTCTTTACTTTATTCTTCTTTTCTGGTTCATTTGCATCCTTATTTTTTGTAGGTTTGAAGGTTTTATTGCGTAGTATATGTTTTTGTTTACTAGAACTAGGATTGGTAGTTTCTAGAGTAGTAGGTGTCATTAATTTAGTTTCTTCTGTAGTAGTAAGCATTGAATTACCTCTATTTTGACCTTTATTTACATTATCATTAATTTCAGTCACCAAAGGCACACCTTGAGTGACTTGAACAATTTGTTGTTGTTGAGTTGCAATCTCTATATTTATTACATCAGAATCTTTTGATTCTTTCTCTTGAGATTTATTTAGCTCTATGTTTAACTCAGAAATGTTATTACTTGATTTTAAAACTCTATCAGTAGTTTTAGGAGCTTTGGTAGTTTTAACCCTGGATATGGCATCTTCATTTGATTTGATTTCTTTCTTCTTTTCAGAAAGATTGTAGTTGATATTTTCGTATGTTTTCTGTATTACATCCAATTGTACAGGTTCTGATACTGGTTCATCTGTACGCAAACTTTGAAAACTATCTTGCGTAGTAGATTCAGTTTCTTGTTGATTATTTATATATTCTGTTGTTTTTATCAATTCATTAATCGAGTATTTTTTGTCAGTAGATATATTATCATCCTTGTTCAAATTATCTTGTATTGTAGCGACGTTTTCTTGCTTATTATCATTATAGTCTGTTGTCGCTTCTCTTTCATTATTTTGATCTTGAATTGGAGTTTCAATTTCTTCTTTATTGTTATCATTAGCAATTTTATCACTTATTGTAGTTACGTCAGCTTCTTCGGGAACTCGTGTTTCATCAGGATTATTTACACTTCTTCTAAAGTTTTTGACTTGAATATCTACATCTGATTCATTACCGTTATATTCTGATCTATTATTATTTTCAGATGAAAATCCAGTAAACACTCTACGCTTACTCTCTCTTTTAGTACGATTTTTATCCGTACGTAAAGTTAAATCAATGTAGCTTTCTCCTTTTGTCCTCTTTTCTTCTGTAAATATTCTTCCTATGTTATCTTTAATGGTCTTTTTGTTTGTATTATTAGATTGTCTTCTCAAGTTTTCTGTTTCTTCTTTCATAATTTTATGTATGAACGCATCGTGCTCATTTAATTGCTCATCTGGTATCTCACTACTTTTTTTGGGCCTGTCATCTTTAATTTGAACCTCGTCTAGTATTCTTCTAGCTATATTTTCCAGGAATTCCTGTTTTTCCTTCTCCGGCAATAGATCTATGTATTTAGTATCATTGTCATCTGCTTTTGTTATTGTATATAGAAGAATCGATATGAAAAATATGCGCATTTTTAATTTGTTTCTGTCATTTTAATTGTAATTACACATGTGAACAGCGAATGCAGTAAAATTGAAGTGGTGATTGGAAAGTCATAATTCAGTGTGAAGCCAGCCGTGTTAAAATTAATTGGTTTTTATAGATAAAGGAAATGCATGGCAATTTGTAATCAAAGTGACGCATTCAGGACAGAATCTAAATTATTTGCACAACTAATATAAAAAAACTATGCATGCTTATCGTGTTGGTAGTTTCTATATAGGTCATTTGAAAGGTTCACATGAGGGCTAAAATTGTGTCCTAAAAATAAACAACGTCTGCTGGTGTGGCTCTTATTCACAAATACGGTATTTGACTGTATTAAAAATATAGTTAATGCTGGTGTAATCCTAAAAGATATTTCTTAAAATTATTTTATTACTATAAATAAGAAAACAATGGCCTAATTCTAAACCAAAAAACTAAAACTACAAATGATATTTTAACTAAGACTCACTACGACGTACAAAGCGCTTTGATTTCACTTTTTTTGTGAACTACAAGTCTGTGCAATGCCTGAATTGGTATTCCCGATAGTTACAATCTCATTAAATCTTCTTCAAATTGTGAGTGAATCGATTCTTCAGGCGTGCTCTATCGTAGACAGCATCATCGCTTAATATAAAGCGAAGTGGCGGACAAACGCAAGCTATATAATAGTAAATTTAAAGAAAGGTAAAATAATAGACAAAAAAATGGAAGTTGACTACTTCGTACTCTGGTTATTTATTTTAATCTTCATGGTGCTGAAATATGGTCACTGAAAGTAGCAGATCGAGGAACCATCGATGCTTCTGAGATGAAAATGCTGGAGGAGAGTGCTGAGAATGTCATGGACAGCACATCGGACTAACGTAATACTGCAACAACTCAAGGTCATAACAAGATTCTTTATCATCTGTCTCCAACATGTCATCGAGTACTTCAGCCTCATTGCGAGGAAAGTCAACAGTCTGGAAAAGTGGACGGTGACAAGGAAAGTCAATGGCAAAAGATAATGACATCACAACCCAATAATGAGGTATAAATTAATTAAATTTGAAGAAATTGTTGAAAACCCCCGATAAATGTGTAGATAATCTTCAAATAACTGAGCAGATCAAGTCACAGTTAAACAAAATTTATGTTATTTCTGTAATTAGATATAAATTGAATGTTGCTACGCTATCGCATTAGGTAATATACCTGTAAAGGTAGTTGTAAGTTTGGAAAAAAAAAAAAAAAAAATAAAAAAAAAAAAAAAAACTACATCAAAATCAGTTAGACAGTTAAAATTAGTTGTAAGTTTACTAAATCAAACTATAACCTGGGCATCATTAAGGCCTGAGTGGATAAGTACCTTCTAGGTCTACGTGCTCCATCATCGACAACATCACTTTCCATCAAATGAGTTGGTGTCCAAATATAATAATAAATAAATAAATATCTGGGACATTATTGCACACATGGTCATCTGACCCCAAACTAAGCAAAGCTTGTAATATGGCTGCCAGTGACTGATATAAATACACATATATTTTTAAATACATACTTAAATAGATATTAACACCCAGACATAGAACATACACAAATGTTTCATCACACAGATGTTTGTCCTAGGTGGGAATCGAACCCACGCCCCCAAGCACAGAAGATAGGTACACTACCAACTGAGCTACCGGGGCGTCTTAATGTTTACCTATTCTATTATTTCTTTTCAACAGTTGGCTCGTTTGGGAACTATATGCCAGAGACAGACACACAGATACATATGTTTAACTTATTGCGCCAGTTTGCCCTCTGTTTGCGCCAGGGGTTAAAAACAACACACAAAATTTCATTCAATTTGTATATTTATATTCAATAGTATTTCTATTTACATATCACTAAAAATACTTCGATTGGCAACTTGAGAATTTAATTCAGAACTCTGTATTTAGATATCAGCTTTAAATCTGAACGACCTTCTTTCACCGATATTTCGTTCCAAAGCTAACCTTCCTTCTATATCTTCATCATTCATTGCATTTTCGTCTTTCTCATTTGAAAACTGAGGCTGATTGTTCGGAACCTCATCGGTTATGATTTCGGGAAAGATTTCTTCAACGTTTTCTCCAAGATCCATATCCTGAAGTTTTTCTTTCATTTCTTCGTCAACTATTTCAGTAAAAAGTTTATCGAGTATTATATTCTGCTTTCTGTTATCTTGTTTCCTTTTCTGACTAACTCGATTTCTAATTCCTTCTCTTTCTCTTTCAATTTGATCAGTGTCGTCTCTATTGTTAAATTGTATTTTATCTCTAGCGTTATTTTGAATTTGGTTTCTCTCTCTTTCATTTTGCAGTTTGTGTCGCGAATCCGTGTCGTCGATTTTCTTGGAGTCGTTTTTGGGAGGTACTTTGCCTATTTCATTGTTTACGTGGTAGAAATCAGGTGATTCTTCGCAAGGGATTGAGTCAATTGGTCTGGTGCAGGTCAGGTATTCCTGGAAGAAATTAAAATTGATGGAATGGAAAAGATCTATTATTGGGTTTGAGGAGCGAGGCTTTTGTTCAGCAGTGGACGCTTACTGGCTGATGATGATGATTATTATTGTGTTACCATCAACAATGGAATTTCACCCAACTAAGCTTAATTTATTTAATCTTGCTTGCTCCTGGTTCACTATTTGGCAAAAAAAAATAGAAATACACAAGCGAAACCAAAGTGGGCGTATTTTTTTTATAAAAAACTAGCTGCGCACCGCGGTTTCACCCACGTGGTGATGAAAATCGGTGATGATGATCTAAAGAAGCCTATGTGTTAATCCAGGACATAAGCAATGTATGTTCCAAATTTCATCCAAATCCATCCAGCCGTTTCTGCGTGATTGAGTAACAAACATCCATCCATCCATCCAAACTTTCACATATAATTATGATATTAGAGTGATGTGATTTAACTAAGTTACGGTCTTGAGAGGATAACTTTTTAACCGACTACCTACTATGTATCATTATCAACCTTTCATTTTTCTACTGCTGGGACTGCAGGCCTTCTCTCAGAGAGAGAGGGAGAGAGTATGAGCCCTGATCCATCATGCTGGTTTCCTCAAAATGTTTACCTTCACCCTTTTTGTGAGATGGCATCGATTACAAAATAATATTATTTGTGTACTAAATAAATAAGTAATTACTTCAGGACCGGGGATCGAACTGGGTCCACATGCTCAACTCGGCCACCTACCTGTCTATGTATATTTGTTTAAATTTTGTAAATAATCATCATCACCCAGAAGACGTCCACTGCTGAACATAGGCCTCCCCGTATCACCTCCACACTGAACGACATCCTGCCATCTGCATCCACTGGATGCCCGCGACTCTCACAATGTCGTCGGTCTATCTAGTGGGAGGCCTACCAACGCTGCGTCTTCCGGTTCGTGATAAATGATTTAAATATGCTTATAGCGTAAACGGCTTAATCTAGTTTGAAGTTGAACTCCTATTTATGTCCGGCCGGAGTACCATAGGTTACAGTTACAGTCGGGTTTTTGTTTTTCTTTTATATTACTTGTTTAAAATTACGTTGTTCCTAACTCCTAGCCTTTTGGAAAAACTCAGAGTCCCACAGCGGGCAATGGGGAGAGCTATGCTCGGAGTTCCTTAGCGCGATAGAATCCCTAACGTGGATAATCACCGAAGAACTAGAGTCACTGACACAGCTGCCTAGATTTGCAAGATGAAGTGGCTATGGGCAGGCCACATCGCTCGAAGAACCGATAACCAACGGGGAAGGAGGTTCTCTCCTTTGCCCGCTGTGCGACTCTTGAGTTTTTCCAAATGGCCAGCAGTTAAAGACCACATCTCGGTATTTGTCGGGGTGTGGTAGCGGGGCATGTGCCGGAAATTCTTCGCAACCTCTGGTCCACCGTTTTCTGGCCAGCTACCTTGGCCAGAGATAGAGGCCTGCTGGGGACTGGGGGCCGTACGCAAAGCTTATCTTTCATGGGGGGATTTGACATAAACTCCACGGTTGACAGCATTTCTTGGATGCAGGTGGCAAGCTGTCGTTTAGTATGGAGTTCTAAGGAGGCCTATGTTCAGTAGTGGCCGTCTTCTGACTGATGATGAATGAAGGCACTTGCCCGACAAATAAAGACCATCTAACCTGGTTAAAGATAGTCTCGTTGGGGCAGATGAAGCTCCACCTGTAGGTGACGTTGCGGCCGGAAGGCGTCTGAGAGGGGAGGCACACGTGGAACAGCTGGCAGTCATTGTCAACGTCGGCGTAGTAGCCGTAGGTTCGATTCTCGCAGCTAACAAAAAACAGAAAACGATAATTATAAAATAAACTAAAAGACCATTAGTGGAGAAAAATCTCCAGATTGCTGGCAGCATTGCCACGTTGAATGGCAATGCTGATTTTCTGTGTGAAATAAAAACCAGCATTCTAGACACCCGACGCCTCCACCAATCGCCGAAAGTCGCCGCAAGTTCCGAAAAGTAACATTAATTACCAAATTACCTAAAAGTGTCTGTGATGTTTTCTCTGATAGAAGATGCGTTGGCTGGCAGATTCAGGCTCTCTGATGCGTTTGTTTTCTTTGTCATATCCTAAAAAAGTATAATTTATTAGCGTATAATATTGACTAGAAAGTTGTCTTGGATCAAGAGTGGAATGGGACGCCTGGCATGCACAGGTGTTCGGAAACACGACAAACAAATTCGAGGATATTATATTAATATTTATGCAAACGTGGTACAAAAAATTGGTTGAAATCAAAGAAAAGAGAAGTAAATAGAACGGAAATTAGAAGGAAACTCTGTTGCCAGGTATTGTGACAGATACTTGATTGAACATTCTTATTTATGTCAACGCGTCACAGTTGCTAACACAGTTGCTATGGGTTTATATTGGTGCAAGTAGCTACAACGAATTTCTTACAAAAATGCCTTGACAGCCGTTCTAATATTATTATTTTTATTCTCTTATCACACTTGGTTAAAAATTAGGTTTACTTAATTAAATGTTGGGTACACCTTGTTAAAGTTAGGTACACTTGGTTAAAACTTTGTTGTACTTCTGTAGTGGTAGGACTCTTTTGCAGGGGTCCGCCTGGGGAAGTACCACAACTTTGCCAGTTATTCAACCGCCAAGCAGTAGTGTGCAAACACTACTGTGTTCCGGATTGAAGGGCAATGTTTCCAGCGAAATTACAGGGCATATACAGAGATTTGACATCTTATATCTCGTGGTGACGAGCGCAGTGCATTGCCATCCAGGGTTTTGAACTGTTGAAGTTCAAATTCTGAGTGGCGTTGAGCTGTTATGGGCAAGCGTGAAGAGCGATCAGGCGAGCGACTTCGCATGTTTCAGTATAATGAAATAATAATAAAAAATAATAATAACAATACTCCATTAATAACTAATTGAACATTTAATGTGTTGTAGTCACAACACCTGGTCAAAATTTGGTACACTCAGTTAAAAGTCCCGCAAAAAAATCCTGTAAATTTGGTACACTCAGTTAAAAGATGGGTACACTTACTCTAAGCATTTTGAGCATAAGTCCGTTATGTACTTCAAGATCGATGTCGTCTGCGTTCCCATAAATTGCAAGCGACAGGAGTACTAGTACTAGTATACTTCTTAATATTCGACGCATTTTAGAACCTGAAATTAATTACTTTACAATTAAAAATACGACACTTAAATGAATAAAAACATATTTTTTACAGTCACACAAGAAAAACAAAATCAGCCGGTCTATTCTACAAGCTAAGTGAACGCGCAAGTGAAGTGATAAGCTAAGTGAACTTATATTTTTCTTGTTGATTACTATAGAGAAATGTCAAAATGTCGAGTGATCCCTTGACCCTTACCCTTATAATTCGATGTTTTGACATTTATCTGCAGAAATAGGCAAGAAAAAAATCACATTCACCTAGCTTATCACTTCACTTGCGCGTTCAATTAGCTTGCAAAATAGACCGGCAGTAGGGTAGAAAATTAGGTCATTTTTGGACTGTTTTAATCCAAACGACCTAATTTTCTACCTGGTCGTTGTAATTTTTATTAACTTTGTTAGATATTTATTTAAAATTTCAATATTAGACTTTTGAAACAATCTGTTTTTTTTTTACTTTTAAGTATGTGGGAAAATAAACATCAATATATTATATTATTTCCGAATGGTTATCACATCATCAACTTACACTTAAAAAACACTTTAAAAATACAAAAACACGATATCAATAAATAAAAAAATACATTATCTCAAAATAGCACTAAACTCATTTCTTTTAAAATAATATATTTATTTAAAAGCATATAATATTCTATCATGAACAATAATTAAAAAAAACACAGCTACCTTCACGTCACAAAACTTTTCTCAGACACTTTCACAAAACACCTTAGACAATAATTCCAAAAACTTTTTTAACACAAATTAAATTGGCTAAGGCAAGGACACTTCAATCCTACAAAATACGTTGGAATGCTAAAATCTCGATTTATTTCACTCTTTTATAAACGTATCGCGAAGTGAGGAGCTAACGAGAATTTGCAATGAGGATAAAAGTACTGCACGCAACAAAATCGCAAAGTCGGAAAATACTATCCTAACCAGCCTTTCTCAACGCGAGCACAAAGTGTACACGGGTAATGGTGTTACAGAATTATTCCTTGAATGGAGTGCCTATAGGTAGAGGCTATGGGCAAAATATTAGATCCGTGAAATTTAAATCATAATCATATATTTATTTATTAACTAAAAATAAAATTAACTTACAAATCAACCAACAGCAAGATCATATTTTCAGTGCACATGAGCTAATACGTTAATACGTTTTGTCATTTTACGGGTTTTGTCCATAGCATAAATAGCCAACTAGATGCGCCCCGCGGTTTCAACTGTGTGGATTTCTACTTATAATTATCATATAGATAGCTGAAAGTCCTGTCAAAATTGGATCAGCCATTTTGGAGTCCATACATACATCACCTTTTAAATAATAATATATAAGGAGAATATAGACAAGACAAATACAAATGTTCAGTATTCGTAAAGCGTGGCATGCGCACAGCGACAAATTCTTGTGTTTTTACTCAGTTTTGTATTATATTTAAAAGCTCAACTGTTTTGCCGACGCTACTCAAAAAGCTTTGGCTCGCTTACTCTCATCAGATGTGAGCTGAAATCTTAATGACGTCAAAATCTATCCAAATATTGTACCGTATGATCAGAGACTCACGCAGGCACGTACAAAACAGTTAAATAGTTCGCGTGAGTCAGCCGGTGGGAAAATTTGGCAATAAGTGTTTTAATTTTCAACGTGCAGGTGCCGTTCTTATCGATCGACTAATTTGACAGTTGAAATCGACAAATTCGATAAAAATGCCATGGAATCGATCATAGCGAGTATGGCATTAAACCGAAGTTGTCGATTTCAACTGTCAAATTTGTTCTCAATCTCGTTCTCAATTCGTCCGTTTTTTACATATTTTGACTCATAGGTACCTACAGTTTAACACACTATGAACTTTGAACCTCCTGACAAATTACTAATGGTTTTATTTAGCTAATTGTGTGATAATATCAGACTTTATTGCCATCATTTATCAAATTAATCGACGTTATTTATGTTTATGTATCAAATTACGTTAACATAGCCATTGATGGGTAATGTAATAACTTCTTAGCATCATGGGAAAGAAAAGATAATATTTTCAAACCGATTCGTATTTTTTCGTCGATCTTGAGAGAATTTTGGCGTTGTACATTTTATGCATTTGCCAGTGTCAAGTTTTGAAATCTGTTTGAAATACATAATTATCATAATAGGTCGGGGAAAAAGTCTTTTCGTATTTTGTATGTATAAAGTTGTAGTAAAATCTCATCGGTTGTACTGTTTGTATCTGGCTGATTTTGATATTATTAAAAATATGACATTTTAAAAAAGGAATACAAAAAGTAAAAAGCAATTTCCCGCCATTTTTCAATTGTTTTTTTGTTCGATAAAATGAGTGAATCTAACGAAGAAATTCGATATAAGTATTTTGAAGTTTTATTACAAAAAAGGGAAAAATGCGACACAAGCCGCGAATAAAATATGTGACGTTTATGGACCTAATGCAGTGTCATCAAGAGTAGCACAATGTTGGTTCAAGCGTTTTCAGTCCGGGAATTTTGATGTCAAAGATGCAGCTCGCTCTGGTCGCCCTGTTACGGATAAAGTCGATGCCATTTCTGAAAAAGTGGAGCAAGATCGGCATATTAGTAGTTACGACGTAGCTGAAGAACTGGGGATCGACCACAAAACAGTTTTGACCCATTTGAAAAAGTCTGGGTATAAAAAAAAACTCGATATTTGGGTGCCACACGAGCTCACTGAAAGAAACCAAATGAATCGTGTGCTCATTTGCGATTCTCTGTTAAAACGTAACGAAACCGAACCGTTTTTGAAAAGATTGATCACTGGTGATGAAAAATGGATCACCTACGACATGAATGTGCGCAAACGATCATGGTCAAAGGGCAGTGAAGCACCACAGACTGTAGCGAAACCCGGATTAACACGTAATAAGGTGATGCTGTGTGTATGGTGGGATTGGAAGGGCATCGTTCATTATGAGCTTTTACCGCCGGGCAAAACCATCGATTCGGATCTCTACTGCCAACAGCTGATGAGACTCAAACAAGAAATTGAGAAAAAACGGCCGGAATTGATCAACAGAAAGGGCGTGGTCTTTCATCATGATAACGCCAGACCGCACGCATCTTTGGCCACTCAGCAACAATTGAGAGAGCTTGGTTGGGAAGTGTTAATGCATCCACCATATAGCCCTGACCTTGCACCCTCAGATTTCCACCTGTTTCGGTCTCTTCAGAATTCTTTGGGTAGTGTTAGATTAACATCCAGAGAGGACTGTCAAAACTACTTGTTGCATTTTTTTTATCAGAAGTCCCAAAATTTCTACAGCAATGGGATCATGTCACTACCTACAAGATGGCAACAAGTTATCGAACAACATGGCACATATATATTATAATTAAATGAAATTAAACTTGAAAAAAATATGTCTTGAATTTGTTTATAAAATACGAAGAAACTTTTTCCCCGACCTTATATTTTACTAAATAAATATCATGAATGAAGTTATACTCAGAATCACGTAAGGTAATTCACAGTCAAGTCATAGTGCCTAAATAAAATTTATTTTTGTGCTTAAAGTGTTGAAGGCTTAACTAGAGGCTTCTATGGAGATTTGGAAACAGCACGAAAATACATTATTGCTTAATTATACCTATCACTACCCAGACTCGATCATGTTCAATAATAATCCACCATTATTATACATGAATCGACAATACGCAAGATTAGAAAAATAATACAAAGAGGATCATAAATAAAGCTTGGATTTGCATTAAACTCGAGCTAGTACTGAAAAAAGTCTGCCAAAAACTGAAGGGGTCGAACAAAACACGTATTGCACACACTGTCATATTCATACTAATTTTACAAACGCACACTTCAGTATTGAGCGGCACACAACTACAAACGAGATGATGAAATGGACCAAGGGAATGTAGGGTGCTAAAGGGGAAACTGTAGCTATACACTTCCATTAATATTTTTTGAGGTAAAAAAAGTAGAAGTTAACGCCACTTTTAAAACGTTTTTAGGCCATCTCCGTTGTAAACCGATAGGTACTGCAAATTCTTGATTCCCTTTTTTATCATTTTTTTTTTTGAAGATAGTAACTAAATATAATAGTAACTAAATAATATACAAGCTAACACACTACAAAAACAGATTTTATAAAGACCGTTGATAGTCTAAAGGCAATCCAAATGCTCGTGCCCAATATCAGTTGCAGCATGCTGGCGGCATTACCATGCTGAATGGCAATGCTTATGCGTTGAGCCAGAAACACGCCAGCATTATGGTCACTTATCATATTAACTAGGCGCTCTGAAAGATTTTTGAAAATTAAGTAAGTTCCCGGTCCGCAAGGGCCCAATATCTCGAACCCAAACGCCTCAAATATGTAACCACTGCCGAGGTTAGCATATTTGCGCAGCTTGTGCTGCTCTGCCGAACTGGCAGCCGCACCAGCCCTGCCTTGTGTCTCAGGAAGATGTGACGGCGCCATTGATTTCCTGTTACATACATAGGGCCACATAGGATGAAAGGAAGGTGCTATAGTTAGGTATAGAGTTTATACATAGTACCTACAAAGTAAACTGAACTACCAAATAAGTAGAGCAAGAACTACCCGCAATTTACTGCTCGTGCAAATTGCAGTACGCTCCACTTTAGGACGTTTGCTTGCTCTAAAGTTCTAACGTACATATTTACACAAACTTTCTACCATAGACATTGTTTTTTTATTAATGGTAACTCATAGATTTGTGAAAAGCCACTTTTCCACATACTTTCACAATCACGAAAACGAACACAAAAATTACCCCAACAGTGACCATTGTTCAATTTCTGCCCGAAACTTAGAAAAATATCTACTACATTATCAAAGACCTGCATCAACGTACAAAATACAAATTCCGTCCTTCAAAAGTAGGTTATAAGCATAAAGATTAGGGTATTCCCTAACCACGGTAACAAATACCTTTTCAGCGTATAACAGTACAAGGTCGGTACCGTGCGCGTCCTAAAATTTCGGCAAAACGCGCACGGAATCCAAATCAATTTGAGCGCATTACCAGGACGACCAGCTTATCTGTAAAGGTGACCAAATGGGAGAAATAATCGACAAGTTTAGTTGCTGTCAGTTTAGTTCAGAAAATACGACGGTGGCTTCTCTTTCAACTGTATATATAAGTTGGACGCATTATAATATGTTGTGAATTACTTGAACTTTGCTTTTGACCGATTTATTGTTTTACTGTGGTATTGTTTTTCTTTGGCCCACAAGAATAATAAATTACAAAAGCACCTACATATGAGACTGTGTGCTAATTTTCTTTAAATTACCTTAGATGAACAATGATACGGGCTATTTTAGTGGCAGGGGTACCGATCTGCTAAGGATACCGCATTTATCTATTGCCGAATTAAATAGAATTTGCCCTATTGAACCTCCTCGGTTGTCTGCTTCTCTGCCTGACAAGAGGCCAATGGGATCTTCGTTTTCCATAGGAAGTAGCGGTGCTATAAGTCACAGAAAAGAGAAGGGTAAATTCTCACTTCAGTGCTATAAGTAGTGTTATCCATAGATTTAGTTTTTTTTAAGGTCTGTGGTTTTGCCGAAGCATCACCCTATCAGACATCTCCCACCACAAAAAAGCCACACCACGCTGATCCTTCCTCGGGTTTTCGGTCTTTGCCTGGCCTAGCAAGCACCATTTAAATCAGCTCTTACGACAGGCATACCGAACCATTGACTCAAAAATTACTTCTGATATTTAGGAAGTACCAGAGAAGGACTTATGGGTACGGTATACTAGGTTATACATATTATTTACCCAGACCTTACAAACGTTAGATTGAAAGGTAAGTATCTACGTTCTCATCTAACAAAACATCTATTTTACATTCACCGTGCCTGGTCATTTATTATCTAAGTTCACTGACTCTGGCATGAGAATCAGATTTATCACCTACCTAAATAATACAACTACTTCTGTACGTGGTTTGAACAAAACTTGATATATAATAGGTACCTACTAAGTAGGTACCTCTAACTATGGATAGGTCGTTAACTTATTCAAAATCTTTAATTTCAGGTAAAAATAAACTTATAAACAGGATGTTAAGACAAGCATATCAATGAGACTTTTATTTAAATTAGATTGGAGCTCATTTATCGTTGTGATAAATTCGTTGTGTCAGAAATATTAATTATTACCAAGTTAAAATTCAAACCACACTGGCAACATTAAAATAAGTAAACTAGGCAAAGAAAAAAAAAAGTCTAGATTCAGCCGTAAAGATACAGCGTAAGTGCAACGCGGTACTTACAATAATCTATCTATTTATGTGTTGTTTACTTGCAGAATCTCAATTTAAGTTAGTTTTGTGTTGAATACTAAGTACTTAATGCCATTGACCTAGGCAAAAACGTTTAAGTCCGTAATATGGGTGGTTTTTGAATGGTACGTTTCCATTGTTTTTATTTATTAGGAAGTAGGAGAGCTTAATTGACGTACCTTGCCTACCTACATAATATGCATAAAAAATATTTTCCAAGCTTTTTTATTACTGCCCCGGTGGCTCGGTTGGTAGTGAACCTAACTTCTGTGCTTTGGGTTCGATTCCCATCTAGGACAAACAATTGTGTGTGATGAACGTTTGTTCTATCTGGGTGTTAATATATATTTAAGTATGTATTTAAAGATATATAATGTACGTATATCAGTCTTTGGCAGCCATATTACAAGCTTTGCTTAGTTTGGGGTCAGATGACTGTGTTTGCAAAAATTGTCCCAGATATTTATTTATTTATGTCCCAGATATTAGAATCACGTACTTATGAAATGTGTCCGGAACCAAGTTGAGAGAACACGAATTATTACCGATCTTGAAGTCCTATGTGGGGTGAATGGGCGATTTTCTGACAGCTGAAAAAACATAGTTTTGTAACCATTTATAGATGGCGGCGACGAAACATGTTTTTTTTTTCGCGTTTGTTCAATGAAACCTACAATATAAGGAAGAGGAGACAAGGGGGATTAAAACGGGACCCTATTACTAAGACTCCGCTGTCCGTCTGTCTGTCTGTCCGTCTGGCACCAGGCTGTAGCTCATGAACAACAACAAAATGGTTAGTCAGTAGAAATTTTCACAGATGATTTATATCCGTTACCGCTATAACAACAAATATTAAAAACAGAATAAAATTTATATTTAAGGGGGCTCCCATACAATAAACGTGATTTTTAGCTATTTTTTATAGATAATGGTATGGAACCCTTCGTGTGCGAGTCCGACTCGCACTTGGCTGGTTTTTTGTGATAATATACGTACCTAAGCATCAGTAGCTACATAAAAAACACACCTGGGCCTGAGAAGTTTAAACAGGTAAGTTGCCTGAACAATATAACTTTTAGCAATAAGTCCACCAATTTGTCACACTACTTTTTTTCCTTGTATAAACAATAAAACCTTAAGTATCCATCGAAGTGTGTTCGGACAGACTATATTCACTGAATTACTAATTTTAACATTGTTTTCACGCATTCCTGACAATAAAATTAATCATTGTTTCATCCGGTCCAGACATTAGTAGAATGGAAACAACAGAATTAAGAGTCCGTAAGCGTTCTCAGTTGTCGCGCAAAAACATCTGTAACGTTTAAAATTGTGCAGATTCCAAGAAATTCGTAACAAGACCTATGTGAGCACATTGAAGTCATGAATATGTTATATTAATCTGATACAGTTTATTTTATAGGTAGTTAAAATCACGCTAATATCAATGCGAAAGTTTGTGTCTAAATGTGTGTATATGTAGTTTGTCCGTATTCAACGGTGTGGGTAACAAATTTTCAGGGGCCTTACCCCTAGCTCTATTTTTGCGAGCCAACTTTTGGTAGGTACCTGATAGGTACCTACGATTATTGCGACAACCAACTCATTTAAGCTGCACCGTTTAAAAGCGTCTAACTTGTCTCTGACTGGATGCACGGTGGTTTAAAATCTTTACTTTATCTGTGGAATCTTGGTGTGTTGTGTATATCACGCCCGGGGTACCGAGTCCTACAGATTGAATGAAAGAAAATCCGTTTTACTATGCGTGTGTGCGTGAGAATCGCAAAGCTTGGCGGCTATCAAACAACTACCGCTTATAGTAGTTGATGGTACCGTTTAGACAAATAACACCTATGCGGGTCAACTTTTTGAGCTAGGGGTAATGCCCCAGTTCACTAAAAAAAACACAAAATTTACTAAAATGGTAAAAAAATCTTCACATTTATACTTGCAGGATCATAATGGCCTTCCTTGCTAAAGTCTACAAGGTATGTATACAATGTATTACTATAATTATGTTATAAACATAGTGTGTTTATACATCACTCTACCCACATATTAAAGAAAACGAATTGGCAAAACCTCAAAATTAATGACTATATTGTTATAACACCTACCTATGCATATCGTTTTTATATCACAATTTACTCGAATTATATGCAAATAAAAGAAAGTGTTTAGTTATTTGATTAATAACTTTGAGTTTTGTTTTTGATATCATAGAAGAAAATAAACTTATGAAAAATAATAAAAGAAAATTAAAATACCATTAAAACTACTATGCTAAGGGATTTGGAATTAATCATTGACCGACCCATGCTGTCAACATTTAATTCCGCATTCCTTCAAGACACATAATTGAACTTACTTGGATTGTTGTTACTAGGGAGCGTTGGTATTTGAAATTCTAATTTATAGATTTCGATCAAATTCTAAGTTTTGCAATCAATCAATGCTTGCGTTTTGTTAAGTGCTTAGGGAACTTATTTTTTATTGTATATATATATTTTTTAAGCTATTGCATAGCTTCTATCGCGGGCCTTGAGCGTGGAGACCGAATCCAGAAATTCCGTAACGAAAATAACCTAACACCCCCACTCACTCACTCCTCTCACCGCTAGATGGCGTTGTAAAATATGTTTGATAAAAGAACGACATACATAGAGTTGTAAAACCTACATAATTTTATTTGTTACAAGTTAATAATTATAATTGCATAAGTTGATAAAAAATGCTATGCAATAGCTTTACCGCGGCAGTCCCCGAGTGGCACACGTCTTTTTTTATATATTGCTTTGGATAGATTTATTAGATTCATTTATAGATTCATTTTCATGACGTACCCAATGCACCTATCATTATGATGTAATGTAACGAATGTACCTACCTAGAGACTTAACTGTAAGAAGGTACCTTCCTACATTAACTTAATTAGGTTTCAAGTATAACTAGTACCAATCTAGTACTTAATACATGTTTATTCAAATATCTAGTTTTAGTGTCTAACCACTTATATGGTGAATGTTGTATACCTACGCCTATAAAAGGTGTTCATATCAGACGCATGCCTAATTTTTTTAAAGAATTTGTTACATGTTCACTGTTGGGGTATCTCAATAAATAAATAAATATAGTTAAAACACTTGTGGAAATACCTTGATGTCTGTCTGTCAAAGTCAAAAGAGGATCACTTTTTTTGTAATTTCTACTGTTTTCATTATTACTCTATATTCAGTAGTTTTTAAGTATCTTTACATGGCAACTCATTTGCGTCATGTCAATGTCAAAACTGCCAGGTAAACAAAAGTCAAAATGGATTTAATGGATGTTTTCCAATGAAAATTGTAAACTTTGGATTTGGAACAAATATCGCGAATAAAATTTATTTCACTATCAATAGTGTACTAAATAAAGTGTTGATCAGCAATGTGTGAGGAGGAAGAAGATTACTGCCGCCTCTGTGCCGAGCCAACGCTGAAACTCAACCTAATATCGCCCGAAGACGAGGTTGCTATTTCTTCCAAGTTTGTGACAAAAATGCTTTGGATAAACATCGACGTTACTACATCATCTCTTCTTCCAAACGGCATCTGCTTTTCATGTTTTGATCAACTAGAACGTACCTATCGTTTCCTAAACACCGTACGAACCGCACAGCAAAAACTACGGGAAATATACATTAAGAAAGACACCAATATCCCGAAGATAGATTTGTCCGAAGATGTAGGAAAACCCGTAAATAAAGACTGGGACGAGTTCCAGGAAACAAAACCTAATATCAAAGATGAGAATGAAGAATCTGAAGTGCAATTATCAGCGGTATCCACTAACATGTTGATAGAAATAGGCATGGGACCCGAAATAAAGTCTGAGAGAGATAGCTATGACGCTCTCATAGATTCTGAAGGTTTTAAATCTTCTGACGACGAGGATGAACCATTACTAGCTGTAGCAAAGAAGAAAAAGTACAAAAAAAGGGTAAAATTTGAAGAAAATGTAGATGATTTGACGTCAACTCTACCGTTTACAATTCTTACTTGGGAAGACTACACATGGCGTTGTGGTGAATGTGACGCGTTATTCCAGACTGTACAGTCACTTCGTCTCCACTCAATTCAAATACACACCGTCTGCTGTGTGTTTAAATGCAACGACTGCGGTAAAAACATATCTAACTTTAAAATGTTTGTCAAACATGTGAGAGAACACAAGAAACTGCTCCGATACTGCTGTGAATTCTGTAATAAACGCTTCAATCGAAGCACATGCTTAAAAAAACACTATTCATCTCACAAAGACGACTTATACTTAACCTGCGAGAACTGCGGATGGACTTTCGAATCCCCGGAAGAGCTCCAAGACCATATAATTCTATTCACAAAAGGTTACAAACGGAAATCTCTGAAGGAAGAAATCGTGGACCTAAAATGTGATATCTGTGATAAGGAATTCAAATCTAGAAGTAATCTACAGCAGCATAAGCTAGTCCACACGGAACGCTCAAGAGATTTTTCTTGTCATGTGTGCGGTAAAATGTTTTTCACGAAAGGGACTTTAAGCACTCACATTATGACTCACGAAGACGTTAAACCGTACAAATGTGAACACTGTTCTATGTCCTTCAGAGCTCGAGGTAACCTGCAGTCTCATGTCAGCTTACATTCCGGAGCTAAGCCGTTTGTCTGTGAGCAATGTGGAAAAAGTTTCCGCGTAAAACGCTTATTGAAATCTCATTATATCATCCACACAGACTTAATGCCGTTCATCTGTGAATATTGTAATAAAACTTTCCGTTTTAAGACTCGCTTAAACTTACATTTGAGACAGCATACAGGGGCCAAGCCCTATAACTGCATATATTGTCAACGGGACTTCACGAATGGTTCAAACTATAAAAAACATATGAAGAGGAGACATAACATTGATACTTCCAAAAAGAAATTTTTCAATATTGTGAGAGAGGACAACAATGATCTTGTTTTGGGGGATTAGATATTAACAGCCAAAAATTTTAGTTCGGTTGTCAATTTCTTAATATATAGTAAACTGTGTGAACATAATGGCTGAGGCTAATGTGCATGCAGTGTCTAACCACACATACAACTACATACATCCATATGAACACACGTTCATTTGCTAGGTCTGTACGAACTCAATCCGAGATACTCCCCTAGGTTGTTGAATTTAAAACATGACAAACTTCGGCAAGTAGTTGGGATTGTCACAGGTCACTTTTAAACAAACAACTTTTTAAAATTGGGGTTACAGACAGTCCCCTATGTAGAGGGTGTATGGAGACTGAAGAAACAGCCGCTCATTTGCTGCTGGAGTGCAGCAGTGTGGAAAAACACTATCCTCGGATCACCGAGGACGCTCCGGGAGGCCTGCACAGGCATCAGCGAGCTGCTGGCCTTTCTGGAGGAGACAGGTTGGCTGAACTAGCTGCAGCCGGGTGACGCAAAATGGGCCAATGAATGGCCTGATTGCGTAGAATAAGTAAGTACATAAGTAACTCTGTAGCCCTGATCAGCCTAAACCCTGCCCCACTGGCGGTACCTCCCTAGTTTTATAATGTTTTTATTGTTGTTGTATTTTCAAAACATTATGACTTGACGAATAAAAAACCTGAGATATCACTGTTTTAAACTATCACGGTTGTTCACTACAGTTATATGATTATTTACCGTGGTAAGGTTTTGGAAGGAGCTCCCGATATTTCGGCGTAGTTACATGCATGTGTGAACATGTTAGAACTCCACCGAAGTATCAGGAGCTCCTTCCACAACCTTACCACGGTAAATATCCCGTAAAAAAATCATATAACTGTAACCTGAGATATCATACTTGATACATACCGAGATATACTTATAATTATGAAGTAGTATCTGATTGATCTCTGACCACATCTGCACACTATCCATTTATTTAAGCTACCAGACTGTATCCTATAAAAAGGCTGAGAATAAATAGAACTGGGGCCTTACGCCCAACTCTAAACGCGGGCCCGAATAGGTGCAGTTTGCAAATTCACGCGACTGCAAACTGTATCTCGGCACGTTAAGATTTACGTTCGCTTGATTTTGTAAACTGCATCTATTCGGGCCCGCATTTAGAGTTGGGCGTAAGGCTACAGGTAAGGCCTCGAATCACAGAAAACTAAACTAAAATATGTTTAATGTTAAGGAAGATTATGATAATTTTAAGGTCTTGCTAGACAGACAGCGTACTATGCTTACAAATGAAGTCACTTTTAAGTGACGCTATTAAAATTCTATACTGATACTCGCTTTACGGGAAAGGGACAGACCATTTCTTCCTAATCCAACTGAAAACAAATGCTTATATCTCAGAACATTATCATCCGATTTAAATAATTTCTTCAATCTTCAGATACATTATAATACATAATTATATTTTTCAACAACCCTGCTCTTTTAAACCGACTTCAAAAAATCAAAATCATTTTATTTGTCAGAATATTGTCATAAGTGATGGTGTGTACAAATGTGTCTCAAATATTTTACCTTATCAAGGTGTACAAATTTTTTATTATCGGTCATGAGATATCTAACTTATACAATATATTTACTTGTTTTCAAGCCTGTCTTTTAGAAAATCTTCAACTTTATAATAACATTTGTCAATTAAAAATTTAAATAATTTACATTTCAGAGTATTATAGTTCAATTCCTTAAAACTATCTGGTAATTTATTATAAATAGTGATAGCCATACAGTATACATTTTTACTATATACACACACTCTTTGATCCGGAATTAGCAACTTATGTTTCCGTCGTTGTTGTCTGTCCCTTCCCGCTATGTCACTAAAAAGGAGGTGATTCTATGTTCCACTGTATTTTTTTATATATGTTCACCTATTTCTCCGCCAATTATGAATTGTTTTGATGATTTTTTTTTTGTTTTGTAGGCCTTACTTCAGAGGTAGTCCCATATACATTTCATCAAAATCGATTTATTAGTTTGGTTTTTAAACCAAAATAACTGAAAAAAATATGTCATCCATGTAAACGAAATAGCGTATTTACAAATTTTGAAGTCGGTTTTTAAGTTGATAATTATTAACAAATCAAATACCTGTCTGATTCTCTATTATAAACAATTAACTATGTCTCCTTATACATAGTACCTTTTCACAACAAACCGGCTGAACCAATATTGATGACATTTACCAAGGAAGTAGTTTGTAATATGTGGGCTATAAGACTAATCATTGTATAAAATTGTAAAATCCTTGTAAACCGCGGGAAGAAAGTTATGTATATACAATAAAAATTATTATAAAACTAGTTATGTGAAATATGTATATGCAATAATTATGATAATCCTATGTAAAAGTTAAGGTGATAAGTTACATGTTTGGCGGAAAATTCAAATTTCAAACAGTTTTTTTGTCCTTGTAACTAGGCCGGATAATTATTGTAAACGATAATGATGTTCGCGAAAATTTATTATTATTCTTTACAAACGCGCGTAAAGTTATTTATCACCAATGCATATTATTACATACATTTGTCAATAAACAAATTTATGCTGTTTCAAATGGTTTATTGCCAAATGTAAGTAATATGGTGAGTAACTGATTAATAGCTGTACATGATAATGTAAAGAACAACCAACAATTTTCGCAAACACTGTGTCATTTCACAATAATTACTCGGCCTAGCTACAAGGACAAAAAAACTGTTTGAAATTTGAATTTCCCGCCAAAGTGAAACGTAACACCTTAAGCTAAGATTATTTAGTTATATTATGCAATGTAAATAATTTAAATGTGCAATTTAATTATAAAAGTACCCACTATTTTGGTATAATAACTAGTTACTAGGAAAAAGACTGATTGTGCTTCAAAATTGTATTAAATAGACATACAAATACATCTTGTAATGTTTTTTAATTGTTATTTTTATTTATTTTCTGTTTCCCGACTTCTTGACCATTAGTTTTTATATAATTACTAGCGACCCGCCCCGGCTTCGCACGGGTGTATATAAGCTCGGCCTACGGCCTCGCTACTACTATGACGCTCCAGGGACACGAAATTTCATCCAAATTTGTCCAGCCGTTTTTGGAACGAAGTTCCCTTTCGCGCGTTACGAAAGGGGGCTAGACGGAAAAAATTAAGACCAAAAGTTGTAACGACACTTTTTGCTATAGTTTTAAGCCGCGCGGTGTGCGCGTGTTTCTCTGTCTGTCTCTCTCTCTCTCATAGAAAGGAACTTCGTTCCATCCGGGTGTCCCTTGACACCTCTCAAGTTTTTAAATGTAAGAACCTTCTACGAAGTATTAGAAAACATTTAAAAACACATGAATGAAAATGGTAAAGCCGTTCTCAAGTTATAGCGTGACCAGGAGAAATATGGGTTCATTTTTATAAATACCTATAGATATAGGTATATTTATCCATCCCGAAAGAGGATATTAGGCGAAGAACCAGAGTCATCGACATAGCCATTAAACTTTGCAAGTTAATTGGCAATGGGCAGGCTACATTGCTCGAATAACCGAAGGGGAAGAAAGGTTCTTGAGTGGAGACCACGAAGCGGAAGACGCAGCATAGGCCTCCCACTAGATGGACCGACGACATCGTGAGAGTCGCGGGCATCCAGTGGATGCAGATGGCAGGATGTCGTTCAGTGTGGTGTAATGGGGAGGCCTATGTTTAGCAGTGGATGTCTTCAGGCGGATGATGATATTTTTCTTTATGCCATAGGTAGCAATCAGGCTAACGGGTCGCCTGATGGTAAGCGATCACTGTCGCCTATGTATATCTGTAACACCTGGGGCCTTACGCCTAACTCTAAACGCGGGTACAAATAGGTGCAATTAGCAAAATCACGCGTCTTAAACCGTATCTCGGCGCGTTAAGGTTCGCGTTCGCGTAATTTTGCAAACTACACCTATTCGGGCCCGCGTTTAGCAACTGTGACGCGGAGTTCGACGCGTTGATCTAAATAAGAATGTTCAATCAAGGTTCTGTCTGGCGATAGATTTCCCTTCTCGTTTCCGTTCTATTTACCTACTTCTTTTTTCTGTGGTCGTGGGTCTTTGCAACCAATGCTGATTGGTTGCAAAGACAGCTTAAGATTTTGGAAGGTGACCGTAGCTTAGCGATCAGAGTGCTCGGACAACTGGCAGGAGTGACTGGCAAGTTAGCCGCCATCTTTTTTGTCATTTCATCACATGAATCTTTAACACAATGCTAGGTAACTTTAGACCGGGATACGCTCCGAAAAACATGCATTGTTACACGAGAATATAGTTTTAGGACGAATACGATACAAGCTATAACTACCTAACTAAGATATATCTACAAGGTTACGCAGTAAGGCTAAACTAAGCTAAAGAGATCCGTTATACTCATAATATTGTTTTTTTTTAAACTATGGGATCAACACTGTTAACTAGTGTTGTTGCCCTCAACTTCGTACGCGTAGATTTTCATATAAACTTTCAACCCTTTTTTCCTCCCATAATCCGGCCATTGCGCAAAATATAACAGCTTCAATCTGGTCATAGAGCATATTCGTGAAAACCGCATTTAAATCCGTCCAGTGGTTTAGGAGATGTGCGTGGACAAACAAACGGACAAAAATCGAATAAGTGTTTAGCTGGTTATTTTAAGATGCCCTGTGTTATATTTTTTTTTATCTCTACGATTTTAGTATATGTAGGTATAGAAGATATAGAATAGATCTACGTTTGGCCACCAACTCGGCTGATGGTAAGCGACGGTGTGGGCGAGGATGGAACACGTTGATCTAGAAGAAATCTATTCACTCTAGCCTTGAAGATGTCTAGATTGTAGTTCTCAGGAAACAAGGAGGATGGCAGGGAGTTCCATTATTGGGCAGTACGTATCATAAAATGTAAATTTTCTGTGGAACAGCTTATATATACTTATTTATATTTTGCGATTTCAGGGTTGGTCCCATAGTAAAACTTGTTCATGACGAGTATTATAAACCCTGGCTTAATAGTATATACCTTCCGTGTAACCCTGATACACACACCACACGAATATTGTAAAGTGTGTGATTGTGTGTTTGTACGAGGTTGGTCACTACCAACCCACCTTCTGCACTTGGGGGCGTGGGTTCGATTCCCACCTAGGACAAACATTCATGTGATGAACATTTGTGTTTGTTCTATATCTATTTAAATGTGTATTTAAAAACATAGATGTATGTATATCAGTCTCTGGAAGCCATATTACAAGATTTCAGGACAGTGTGTGCAAAAATGTCTTGAATATAATATAATATCCCATAAAAAAGCATTGCACCCTTTTCTAAAAGTATTGGTAAAAGTAAAATGAAAACCAATTTGCCTAACACTCCCTTCGAAAGCTCAGCCATTTCTATCGTTAAAGATAATTCTTATTTTTTCGTTCATGTACCTAACTATTCTATTTTTTTGCGATTGGCATAAGGGCCTACATTATTATAAAGTCCATCGTGTCGTCTTGGCTCGCGCCGCACCCATGCATACTGCCGTGCTCAACAAACCATGCACAAAACAAAAGCAACGGAAACATTACTCCAGTCGACGACAAGAAAGGCCGCGAGACAGTTTTCTAGACAAAACTACGCGTAAATATTAATTCAAATCATTAAAATATTCACAATAATCATATTTCATGCCGCAAGCATGTTTCGTCATCGACCACGGAATTAAAATAATCAAAAGTCAAAAGTTCCCGCCTAAAAAGTAGCCAGTTGATTCTGTCTAATTAACATTTAATTTATGGTAACGCAATCCGCATGTGTTAAACGCGTTGCAATAAAAAAATGGATTAAACAATTAACAAAATAAATATGCGTTGATAATTATTTTCCAAAGTATCAGAATGTTTCATTAAATTATTGGAAAGTGCGTCGACAGTTTTAATTTTTATATATTTTTTCTTCTATAAAATGGACGCTGCACAGTTTGTGCATTTTGCATTTATTGCGTTCCTAACACAGAATGCGTGTTGTCAAGACTACTTTAGGATGGTAAGTGAGATAAATCGACAATTAATCACTTTCAGATGGCGCGATAGCTGTCTAATTGGATTCTAGACGTGAAAGGAGAGTGGCATTTTATTCTCACTTAGCTATAAATGCATGTATTATAAGATGTAAGAGGTAGATAGGGCAATTATCCAAGCACTAGATACCTATTAAGTTTACTGAAAAATCCTACAGCCAAGCCCTAGTGATTTCAGCTTTTCGGATTTTCATTATTATATATATATATATAGGCTTGCGCTTGGCCGCCAACTCGCCTGGTGTTAAGCGATAATGCGGCCTACGATGGATCACGCTTGCCTAGAAAAAAACGATTTTATCTATACCGAAAACTATCGGGGAACACCCATTCAGCGCATTCCATAGACTAGGTACATTAAATACTTACTATAAATCCTATAAGATAAGTTTATAAGTCGTGGTGTACAGGGGCCTTACCCCTAGCTCTATTTTTGCGAGCCAACTTTTGGTAGGTACCTGATAGGTACCTAAAATTAACCAACTTATTTAAGCTGCATCGTTTAAAAGCGTCTAACTTGAATGAACTAAAATCCGTTTTACTATGCGTGTGATTGTGATTATCGTTCATTCAAGTTAGACGCTTTTAAACGATGCAGCTTAAATAAGTTGGTTAATTTTCGGTACCTATCAAGTACCTACCAAAAGTTGGCTCGCAAAAATAGAGCTAGGGGTAAGGCCCCAGGGGCCTTACCTCTAGCTCGAAAAGTTGACTCGCATACCTAGGTGTTATTTGTCTAAACGGTACCATCAACTACGATAAGCGGTAGTTATTTGATAGCCGCCAAGCTTTGCTATTTTCACGCACACACGCATAGTAAAACGGATTTTCGTTCATTCAAGCTAGACGCTTTTAAACGATCCAGCTTAAATGAGTTGGTTAATTTTAGATACCTATCAGGTACCTACTAAAAGTTGGCTCGCAAAAGTGAAGCTAGGGGTAAGGCCCCAGAGGTCTTGCAGTTCTGCGCCGAGTTTTAGTCCATTGAAATGTTACAATTTAAGGACTGAATATTGCATTTTTTCGAGGTCGCAATTTTATTTTTGGGACATGTTTGGGTGGTCAATAGAAGCTTAACCTCAAGTTTGTGGGGTCGCGACTCTTGTCCCCCGTAGTATAGTATACTAATCGACCGTCCCGGCTTCGCACGGGTGTAAGCTCGGCCTTCGGCCTCGCTACAAAATATAATATAGCCTATGTCACCCGGGGATAGTGTAGCTTCCCAACAGTGAAATAATTTTTCAAATCGGTCCAGTAGTTTCGGAGCCTATTCAATGCAAACAAACAAACAATCAAATCTTTCCTCTTTATAATATTAGTATAGATTAATAGTATTGAATATAGATAATAAGTGAAATCCTATGGCGCTTACTCGCTTGCCATGTATGTTAATTAGCCAGCCCTAATGTCAAGTATTTAGGCCACCCATATGCCTCAGACAGGGCCCCATCATAATTGTCCGTGACGACTATCTTATTAGAACAATGGAAATGTAAACAAAAAAGGCAATTTTTGGAAACATTGCTCATGACGAGCAATTTGTGTCGACTGTCATGCAATCTTGCACACAAGGCTGACACAAAAACTGTCGTTAAGTGTATGGTACCATGACCAGTCAACGAGGGCACAATGGGCCTCAACCACGCTGTATCTTCATCAGCGATTCATCGATATTACTGCCGCGTATCTTCCTGCGAGTTGTGGATCGGCTTACCACCTTCGATATTATCTCCGAAGATATAATAATCCTAATCTGGGACCTTACAGCTACCTCGACGCTGGAGCGAAACAGCGCTGAAACATCAGTTAGGAAAATCACGTGAACGCGCGCCGAAATGTTTATGAGATGACCTATCACGGTTCATGAGATAGACTGGTGACAGATGGACAGACAGACAGAGAGACAGACAGCGGAGTCTTAGTAACAAGGTCACGTTTTACCTTTGGGTACGGAACCCTAAAAAATTGAGACATTTGAACACGAACGATAATTATATTAAAGCATATCTCTCTTGTCTGATCCGCGATGTAACCGACCATAAAAAACACATCAGGCATAGGACTGCACGTCAGAAGTGAAAACTTAAGTAGTAATTCACCTAATCAAGAGATGGCGCTGTTTTAAAATACACGGAACAGTGTGACCATGACGCGAGTTCTATGATTTTTGTCCACCCAAAAAGTACCTACTCAACGCGCCTAAAGAAGTTTTCACTTCATAAACATGTTTAGCAAACACTAAACACAATATTTTGTTAGTTTGTTTTGTTAGATTTTGCGTGTGGTGGTGCGAATATGGTCGGACCAATGCATCGAGCTACTACCTCAAGACCATTTGCCATCAACATATAACCTAGCGCCTGAAAAATGTAGAGCATTTTTAACACTTAACTAGTTTTGCTCAGTTTGAAACAAAACCACAGACATGGTATTATATGTCTGTGAACAAAACTCACTTTTCGAACACTGGACCAGTGAAAGTGTCACCCATTGTTCAATTTCCGTCCCGTCTGTCTGTCAGTTAAACAATAGCTCATGGGATATTGTTCATTTTGTATTATTTAATCATCATCATCAGCCAGAAGACGTCCACTGCTGAACATAGGCCTCCCTCTTTAACCTCCACACTGAACGACATCCTGCCATCTGCATCCACTGGATGCCCGCGACTCTCGCAATGTCGTCGGTCCATTTAGTGGGAGGCCTACCTACGCTGCGTCTTCCGGTTCGCGGTCTCCACTTAAGAACCTTTCTTCCCCATAGGTTATTAGTTCTTCGAGCGATGTGGCCTGCCCATTGCCACTTCAACTTGCAGATTTTAATAGCTATGTTAGTGACTCTGTTTTCTTGGCGAATATCTACGTTCCCAATTTTATCGCGCAAAGAAACTCCGAGCATAGCTCTCTCCATTGCCCGTTGTGTGACTCTTGAGTTTTTCCAAAAGGCCAACGTTAAGGCTCAGTACCATACGTCATCTCTGGCAACACACACTGTTAACAAACTCGCACGAAATCCCTAGTAAAGAAGGTTAAAGCCACCATCATACAACTACAGATTTAATTTAGATACAAGAAAATGACAGGAAATCCAGGTATTAAATAAATTACAACCGTTTCAAACTAAAGTTATTGTTTCGCGACCTTCATCTTACCTATGTACCTACTTACTGACACATAATATGACAACCATACAAGTAGCTACTATTCATGGTACTACTTGATAATAAAGTTATATGATTATTTATGGGATATTTACCGTGGTAAGGTTGTGGAAGGAGCTCCCGATATTTCGGCGCAGTCACACGGGTCTTCCCGTGAACATGGTGCATGTAACTGCGCCGAAATATCGGGAGCTCCTTCCACAACCTTACCACGGTATATTTCCCATAAATAATCATATAACTTTAGTGTACAACCGTGATAGTTTAAAACAGTACTTGATAATAACCATAATTGTTTATGCTTCTATATCTATATATCATCATCATCAGCCATAAGATGTCCACAGCTGAACATAGGCCTCCCCCTTTAACCTCCACACTGAACGACAACCTGACATCTGCATCCACTGGATGCCCGCGACTCTCACGATGTCGTCGGTCTATCTAGTGCGAGGCCTACCTACGCTGCGTCTTCCGTTTCGTGGTCTCCACTCGAGAACCTTTCGGCCCCATAGGCCATCTGTTCTACGTGCTATGTGCCCTGCCCACTGCCACTTCAACTTGCTAATCCGGTGGGCTATGTCGGTAACTTTCGTTCAACTACGGATCTCGTAATTTCTTCTTTCGTCATTCGATCTTGTAGAGAAACTCCGAGCATAGCCCTCTCCAGAGCTCCTTGTACGACTTTGAGCTTGCTTATGAGACCCATGACCACGTTTCAGTCCTACCTTTATGTAACATTTTTTTTTGTATTTGTTGAAATGATACCTTACACATGTAGCTTTGATGCAAGTTCATCTTTTTATCCCTCGTCGCAAATACAAGCGTGTTATGGTTATACGTGTATATTTTCGTGTTATCCATCTGTGCCATCGTATATATGTACGGTTCGCGCAAAACTTTATGAGCCCTCTGAAGTTAGGCCCAGTGGCTGCGCAGTACGCATATTATAGGTATCCGAGGGACTTTACAGGGCGTCGGGGAGGCCTCGGGCCTAACTTCAGAGGGCTCATAAAGTTTTGCGCGAACCGTAGCTCCCAAATGAATGATCCTATTTTGTATATTTTTTGTCTGAACGGCCATTTGATGAGAGTGTTCTTAGCTTTGCTTCAAGAAAATATGTTCCGCTGTTAGAAGATTATCAGGGTTTTTTTTGTTCTTGTCAACATTTTGCTTTCTATTCACAGGGATCCAACACAAACGCGATGGAAGCGGCCCAGTTCCTTCGAGAATACGACAGAGAAGCTTCTGGAATGTGCTATAGGTAGGTATGCAGAGTAAAGCCCGTTACAGACGTAGCTAGTAACTATAATATATATTATAGCTGGGCATAGAAAATTGATGTACGGACGGGTCTGGATGGATTTGGATGAAATTTTGAATTTAGAAAGCTTATGTTCCGCAGCCGTATTATGGATCTTTGATTGGGATCGCGAGTGTCAAAAAAAGCGTTGTCTATTTCCAATTTTCGCTTTTTTTGACAAAATTTTGACACTCGCGATCCCGATCAAAGATCCATAATAAGGCAGCTGGATTAACACATAGGCTATTTTTCATCATCATCTCAAGTTTTCATTACTAAGCGGGTGAAACCGCGGGGTGCAGCTAGTATTAATATATATCATAGCGGCGTGTGTTGTAACACAAAGAAAGTATTGAAAAAATATCGTAATATGTTTAGCTATGAGTCATATTAATATATATTATAGCTACGTGTGTGATGGGCTTTAGGTAGAGATCTTTCATTCTAAATGTGCGCGCCCCTCCACCACACTACACATACAAAATCCTATAACAAGTGGATCACATTAAAAACCGACTTAACATAGAAACGCCCCCTTTTTTGAAGTCGGTTCTAATAGCCTGAATGAATACAACTATCGGTCCATATGTACGTATAATTTTGAAAGAATTTTCTTTCAACTCCAAACCGTTGAGTTGTACCCTTCATCATCAGCTCATCCATATGAGATGATGATATCAGACGCAGTAGCAATGGGCAGGCCACATCGCTCGAAGAACTGTTAACCGATGGGGAAGAAAGGTTCTTGAGTGGAGACCGCGAACCGGAAGACGCAGCGTAGGTAGGCCTCCCACTAGATGGACCGACGACATTGTGAGAGTCGCGGGCATCCAGTGGATGCAGATGGCAGGATGTCGTTCAGTGTGGAGGTTAAAGGGGGAGGCCTATGTTCAGCAGTGGACGTCTTCTGGCTGATGATGCTTACAAAAACTCGAACAGCTTTTAGTTAACATTATAAAAAAAATAGTTTAGTAGTAGTCACAAATTATGAAATTAGTCCAAAATATACAATGTTAAGCAACGTATGCCGCGGTCGGTACTTGGATAGGTGACTGCCTGAGCGTGATGTAGTCTTTTTGCACTATTTTTTCTACTTTTGTATTTTTTGTACTTTGTGGTCATACGGAACCCTCAGTGCATGAACCCGACTCGCACTTAGCCGGTTTTATTTATTGAATGATAGACTTGCGTTTGACCGCCAACGCACCTGATGTTTTGCGATAATGCTGTACGATGGAGCACGTTTGCCAAGACGAAACCAATTTATTCGCGACTCAGACCATAATACTCTAATCTGTCTAAGTATTTTGGTTCTATTTCGCTGGAATCCCTGGTGACGATCATTTTTAGGGTTCCGTACCCAAAGGGTAAAACGGGACTGTATTACTAAGACTCCGCTGTCCGTCCGTCTGTCTGTCCGTCTGTCTCCAGGCTGTACCTATCTCATGAACCGTGATAGTTAGACAGTTGAAATTTTCACAGATGATGTATTTCTGTTGCCGCTATAACAACAAATACTAAAACACACAACAAAATAAATATTTAAGGGGGCTCCCACACAACAAACGTGATTTTTTTTCCGTTTTTATAGATAATGGTACGGAACCCTTCGTGCGCGAGTCCGACTCGCACATGGCCGGTTTTTATGAGATTGTAGCTGTAATTGCGGACTATGTGACAAAAAAAAACAAATATCGCCGCTCATTTGACCTAAAAGACTAAGCAGTATTTGATGTTATCTATTTCCAGAGTAACCATGTCCCAATGGAAGTTCGTAACCAACATCACGGAGTACAACCGCCGAAGAATGTCTGAGGAGTTGGCTCTTAGCTCCAAGTTCGAGCGTCTGTCTTGGAGGAAGGCGGCTGCTTTCGATGGCTCTAGGCTTTCTGACCCTCAGGTATTCAATATATAAGCGGCCATTACTTTTACCTACACGCAAAGCCTAAAAAAGGGTATTGTGTTTAGGAGCCCCAAAATCTTATCAATGTTCAATCATTTAGTGAATCAATTTTGTAGTGGTAGGACTCATTTGCAGGGATCCGCCTGGGGAAGTACCACATCTTTGCCAGTTATTCAACCGCCAAGCAGTAGGGTGCAAACACTACTGTGTTCCGAATTGAAGGGCAATGTTTTCAACGAAGTTACAGGGCACACAGAGATTTGACACCTTATATCTCGGGGTGACGAGCGCAGTGTATTGCCATCCAGGGTTTTGAACTGTTGAAATTCAAAATTCTGAGTGGCGTTGAGCTGTTATGGGCAAACGTGAAGAGCCATCAGGCGAGCGACTTCGCTTGTCTCGTCACTCAGTATCATAAAAAAATATATAACTTGTTTTCTTCTGTTTTCAGTATTTCAGTAATTTTTCATGAATTTTAATTGAATACGCCTTGTTAAAATAATTTCTAGGCTGTCTTAATAATCCTGTAATAAACCGTTTAATAAAATCTCCAGAATAGTTTTTTTTCTGTGCTCCATTAATGATTCACCCGTAAACAGCATATGTAGTTTGTAAGTTAATCATTTAAAAGAATCAAACTTGCCTGTAGATATAATTATAACAACTATTTATATATAGGTACCCCATATATTCTCTTTATAAATGTATATATTTTTTGCAGCTGTTTTGCAATCGTTATGAAATTAAATTTTTATTTAAGGGTCGTCGGCAGTTGATGAAAATCGTCCAGGCCAGCAGAGCTGCATTGCCTGATGACAAGTTTTCCGAAGTGAGTATGTATTTTCAAAATAGATTAATAATAAGCCTTCTTTCTACTCTGAGGTTTTGACATATTCACTTACATCCATCCATCCATCCATCTATCCATCCATCTATCCATCCATCCATCCATCCATCCATCCACCCATCCATCCATCCAAACTTTCACATATATGGTTCTATATACTAGCGATCCGCCCCGGCTTCGCACGGGTGTTAGGTCGGCCTTCGGCCTCCCTACTATGACCCGCTCCGGACACACCTAATGTCATCCAAATTGGTCCAGCTGTTTTTAAAGTAGGCTATGTGCTATTCCAGACTATAATCTATCTCTGTGCCAAATTTCATCTAGATCCATTCAGCCGTTCTGGCTTGATTGAGTAACAAACATCCATCCATCCAAACTTTCACATATATAATATTATTATATATGTGAATATTATTATATAAAATCATTAGACAGGTGTTCTCTCCGACTCTTGGGTTCGCCGATATTAGATGAGTCTTTTTTACCTTTTGTTGAAGAAAAAATTCAAAATTTTATGAGTGCTTCTGACAGGTTACTCAAAATAAACGCCCATATGGCGTTTACAATTATCAGATACTGTTTGTTTGTTCCTAAATTTATGTACGCTTTACGATGTAGTCCACTGTGGAAACACGGTGAGCTCCTTTCGAGCTTAGACAATGTCGTAAAGGAAACTCTAATATCGGTTTTGAATGTTGATTTGAATGACAGGACATGGTCACAAGCCTCACTACCGATAAGGTTAGGAGGCTTAGGGATCCGCCAAATTTCAAGTGTTGCATTACCGGCGTTCTTGTCCTCATTTCATAGTACTCATAATTTAATAGAAAAAATCCTTGCACCCTCTTTAGGCCCTTCCGATGTAGTTGTTTCTCATTCGAAAGAGGCAATGAATGCTTGGAGGCTGGCGTGTCCAAATACCGATTTTCCCAGGAAGTTGTCAGAGTCTGTGGGATCGGCCGATCTGCGAACTAGCACGGAAATCGCTCTTAGATACGTGTTCTAGTATTGCAGATCGTGCTCGTATTCTTGCAGTCTCTGTTTGGGAATCGGGACTTTGGTTGCAAGCCATGCCCTCTTTTAATACCGGTAACATTTTAGACCTAACCGCATTTCGTCTAGCTGTCAGCTTACGCTTGGGTGCAAGGTGCTGTGAGGCTCACCGCTGTCAGTGTGGTACTGCAGTTGACCAGCTCGGTCACCATGGTCTCTCTTGCTCGAGAAGCGCTGGTCGTATTGGCCGACACGCCAGCCTGAACGACATCATACGCAGGGCTTTTTCCACCGCCAATGTCGCAGCTGTGCTCGAACCGAGCGGTCTTGCGCGTGACGATGGAAGGAGGCCTGATGGTATGACACTTGTTCCCTGGAAGTTGGGGCGGCCCCTTGTATGGGACGCGACTTGTGTCGATACTTTGGCACCGTCACATCTTCCTGAGACACAGGGTAGGGCTGGTGCAGCTGCCAATTCGGCAGAGCAGCACAAGCGGCGCAAATATGCTAACCTCGGCAGTGGTTACATATTTGAGGCGTTTGGTGTCGAGACATTGGGCCCTTGGGGACCGGGAGCTCACCTCATTTTCAAAAATCTTTCAGAGCGTCTGATTAACGCGACGCGTGACCAAAATGCTGGCGTGTATCTGGCTCAACGTATAAGCATTGCCATTCAACGTGGTAATGCTGCCAGCATGCTGGGTACGCTGCCGACTGATAGTGGGTTTGAGCATTTGGATTGTCTTTAGATCTTCAACGGTCTATGGACAGTCTAACTGTTTATTTAGTGTTAGTTTTGGCTAGTATTTTGTTTATTTAATAAAGGCACAGAGTATAATATTATTATATAGTGAGATTAGTGTGATTCTTATTTCTCTTCGCCAGCTGCAGCAGTTGATATCGGAGATGAAGGAGATCTACAACGGAGCCAAGATCTGTCCGTACGGGCACAAGGCCTACGACCCTCATATACCGAGGATGCCGTTTGAGTACCAGGAGAATAGTTACCCTCAGGCGCAGTACCAGGTATTACTGACATAAACACAATTTTCATCATCAGCAAGAAGACGTCCATTCCTGAACATAGGCCTGCCCCTTAGAACTCCACACTGAACGACAGCCACTCATCTGCTTCCACTGGATGCCCACGACCCCGATTAGAGAGCCCCGTTGGTCCAGTTGGTAGTGAACCGGCCTTCTGCGCCTGGGGGCGCATGGTTCGATTCCCATCTAGGGCAAAACCTCATGTGATGAACATTTGTGTGGTAATATCTATTTAAGTATGTATTTAAATATATATATGTACCTATGTGTATCAGGTTCTGGCAGCCACAGTACAAACCTTGCTTAGTTTGGAGTCAGATGACCGTGTGTGCCAAAATGTCTGCATATTTATGTATTTATTAATTACTCTCACGGTGTCGTCGGTCCATCTAGTGGGAGGGGAGGCCTACCTGCGCTTTGTCGCCCGGTACGTGTTCTCCACTCAAGAAACTTTCTTCCCCATCGGTTCTCGGTTCTTCGAGCGACGTGGCATGCTATAATTGCCACTTCCACTTGCAAATTTTTAATAGCTATTTCGTTGACTCTGGTTCTTCGGCGAATATTACGTTTCGGATTCTATCGCACAAAGAAACTCCGAGCATTGCTAAATTATAATAATTACGTATTATAAAAGTGGATTTGGTTATACCAATGTCTGGTTATAGTACACATCACCCAACGGTGTGTCCCGGTAGACTAATTTGGAAGCTAGTTCCCATAACATAGGTGTGTTTACCACTTTCAACCACTTTCATCCACCACCCCGATAATGCGGTCTGCGGTGAAGCAGAAGAAACCGATTCACTCTCAACCTAAGATGTCCAGATTTCTCAGCAACGCATTCTCTACCGGAACGGTCAAACGCATGCCTCAGTACAGCACAAAAAACCTCTATCGATGCTCAAAGCTTTGGCACGCGAGATTTGACTAAAGTGTCGCTGCTCATCAGCCTTTTCAAAACTATTAAACCATACTTTCCCCAGAATACATACCAGCTAACCAACCAGCCGTACCAGCACTACCAGCCGTATACCGAGTCTCCCGACTCCAACTACTGCGACATGCAGCTCGACCCGGAGATATCCAGGTATTTAACATAATTTGACGCCACAACCGACAAATTACCTACCGAACTGTATATTTGCGCCTTTTGAGGCCTTCTGCGGATGCAGCCGCTGCACTAGTCTTGTTTTGCGTAGCGGGAAGATGAGGCGGCGCAAGGGTAACAAGGCAAGTAGCATCCCATAGATGCATCTTCCAAGGAATCAAGGTCATACCATCTGGTCTTTTACCATCGCTACGTACGAGACCGCTCGGCTCGAGTACAGCCGCGCATTTATCAGTGGTACAAGCCTGGAACATGATGTCGTGGTTGGCGTGGCTAGGAATCTTAACTGCACTCCTTATGCAGGAAAGTCCGTGGTGACCGAGCCATGACTATCTGGAGATGCAAATCTTGGCGATAAATGTTCAATTATGAACTCACGCATGCACATCTTCATGTTGCAGTTATTTACAATACCTCACATCACATCATCAGCCAATTAACATCCACTGTTGGACAAAGGCATCCCTCATAGAGAGGGGTGTTGCCATAATCCCCACGCTTGGCAGGCGGCTTGGGGATCGCATTACGTTCACCGTGTACTATTAGGACGCTGCTGCCTATCCTTCGGTGGTACTGGTCGCAGTATTAGGACATACCCGGGTCCAATACCTACTTATGCCAAACTGACGTGGTTTTCAATCATTTTATTTATATTACACGGGAATTACTCGCGTGAGACTAAGTCGGTTACTCCTGCTATAGTTTCAATCGCATTCGGCAGTCTTTATCAAGGTGAATGCGCGCGCGCGGCTGCGTCTCGCTTTGCACTGCGGGCCGCGCGCGACGCGCACGTGACGACAACGGATGCTACCGACCTAATCTTACGTGAGTAATTCCCGTGTAATATAAATAAAACCTTCTTATGCCTCTTCTTCTTTGTATTCTTCTTTCCTCAGGATTTTAGCCCACTCCAGAATAGAGAGCGAGCTACTATACGTGTGGAGAAGCTTCCGTGAACAGACTGGACCCAAGCTGAAGAACCGATTCATGAGATACGTGCAGCTGGCTAACCAAGCAGCGCAGGCCACAGGTATGGATTACTCTTTGACCACGTGAGCTGTGGTCAACAAGCCTACCGTATCTTCTATAAAGAAATAAGACCTTGAACAGAAATCGAACTCGGCAAGATACCATTGTTTTTAGGATTCCATACCCAATGGGTAAAACGGGACCCTATTACTAAGAGTCCGCTGTCCGATTAGAAACGTAGAATCGAAACGTTCGGTACGTATCCAAGGAAAGTAAGTCCACAATGTATGGGTGGTAATGGGCCGTTTTCCTACTTGTCCTGTAGTAGAAAGGGGATGGTAGGATAAGGTCATGTAGCTCCGATGCACATTCTCCGAAATGAATCCTATAGATATAGAAAATTGACAGACTCGCTACTTTACGGCGATGTTCTAGACTGAGAAGTTTCTTAGCCACTAACTTCTCATCATATAGACTTATTATAGCCGTATTTGATTACCTGACTTTAGAACTAACCAGTGATATGTCCTTCAAAATGTTCAATGACGTTTTGCCTCTAGACTTTTAGTCCATTTAGCTAGAGTCAAGTGAAAAAAAAAACTAATCGTAGATAATATCAAATTGTTTAAGATCAAACAAGTCATGGTCAAAATCAAACCAGCCAATATCAAGTCAAGTCCCGCTAAAGTGATAAGCATAAAATGATCATCTCTGACTCAAATCTTCAATTTTTTCGAGTAGGGCCGCTCCTACATTTAATATGGCTTGAAGCAGCCTGTAGCGAAAGGAGGTGTTAGTTTTATAAACAAGGTAGAATGAGGCTGATGAAGATGATGATTGAGCTGATCATTACAAGTAATCTACCAATAAACACATGTAGGATAATTATCAATTTAAAAACTCAACTTCAAAACTAGTAAATACGCAATTTTGTTTATTTGGAAGGCATATTTTTTTCAGTTGTTTTGAATTAAGAACCAAACTACAAAACCGATTTTGACGAAATTTATATGGGACCACCTCTGAAGTATGGCCTACCAAACAAAAAAGGAATCATCAAAATCAATTCATAATTGGCGGAGAAATTAATGAACATAAAAAAAACCGTGTAACATAGAATCACCTCTATTATTGAAGTCGAATGATGTGACATGATTTTCACACGTTGGCGCTTAAAAAAACAATTTCTTCTTCAGGTTACAGAGACGCTGGTGAACAAATGCGGCTGGCGTACGAAGACTCATCCTTCCGAGCGAGTGTGGAGGAGATGTACAATCAGATAGTTCCGTTATACAAGCAGCTATTTACTTACGTACGACGGAGGCTGGTGCAGCGGTACGGAGAGACCAACGTGAGGAGTGATGGTCCCGTGCCGGCACATTTATTGGGTTAGAGAGCTTTTAGTACAGTTATAATATGATTATTTACGGGATGCTTACAGTTTTTTTTATGATACTGAGTGACGAGACAAGCGAAGTCACTTGCCTGATGGCTCTTCACGCCTGCCCATAACAGCACAATGCCACTCGGAATTTTGAACTTCAACAGTTCAAAACCCTGGATGGCAATGCACTGCGCTCGTCACCCCGAGATATAAGATGTCAAATCTCTGTGTGCCTTGTAATTTCGCTGGAAACATGGCCCTTCAATCCGGAACACAGTAGTGTTTGCACACTACTGCTTGGCGGTTGAATAACTGGCAAAGGTGTGGTACTTCCCCAGGCGGACCCCTGCAAAAGAGTCCTAACACTATAAGAACAGTTATATGATTATTTACGGGATATTTACCGTGGTAAGGTTGTGGAAGGAGCTCCCGTTATTTCAACGCAGTCTTCCCGTGAACATGGTGCATGTAACTGCGCTGTATCAGGAGCTCTTTCCACAACCTTACCACGGTAAATATCCCGTAAATAATCATATAACTGTAGTGAACAACCGTGATAGTTTAAAACAGCTTTTTAGTATAATAGTTTTCTTCAAACTTTATGTCTCCCACTTTCAAGCCACTATCCGCTGCTTACTTGCTTCGTTGACGGAACAACCCAAAGTCTTGGACTTCGCCACATGAGAATGGTCCCAATCTCGTGCTATCTCTAGCCAGGCAGCGACTTGGAGCTCGCGCAGTTTGATTCTACGGCATCTTTCTAGAGATGTATGTTATAGCATCGACAAAAAACCATCCATCCTTGGTAATAGTAGCCAAGGCTTTTGAACCATGAAGCGGTATCACCTTTCCGTGCCCACTCTGACAATCCGATAGACAAATGGCCAGGAGAGAATTAGATTATACCGTTTTTTTTTATATATAGTATAAAATAGATCTACATTTTTCCCACCAACTCGCCTGGTGGTAAGCGACGGTGTGGTCGAGGATGGAAAACAATGTTGATCTAAAAGAAATCTATTCACTGTAGCCTTGAAGATGCCTAGATTGTAGTTCTCAGGAAACAAGGACGAATCATAAAAGACGACCCAAATCGTTGTGTACGAATCTTTGATCGGAGAATCTTCTCGAAATGTAACTAAGAATGTTCGTATCGCAGGCAACATGTGGGCTCAGAACTGGAAGTCAATAATGGACCTGGTGATGCCGTTTCCGCAGGCTCCCAACGTGGACGCCACGGCAGAGATGTTGAGACAAGGATTCACTCCACTAAGGTAAGATTTTATCTACAGGGTTACGCGGAAGGAGTATACTTAGCCGAAATGTTTCCATAATAACCTTCATAATAGGTCGGGGAAAAAGTCTTTTCGTATTTTGTATGTATAAAGTTGTAGTAAAAATTTTATCCGTTGTACTGTTTGTATCTGGCTGGTTTTGATACCATTAAAAATATGACATTTTAAAAAAGGAATACAAAAAGTAAAAAGCAATTTCCCGCCATTTTTCAATTGTTTTTTTTTGTTCGATAAAATGAGTGAATCTAACGAAGAAATTCGATATATTGTGAAATTTTATTACAAAAAACTGAAAAATGCGACACAAGCCGCGAATAAAATTGGTGACGTTTATGGACCTAATGCAGTGTTATCAAGAGTAGCACAATGTTGGTTCAAGCGTTTTCATTCCGGGAATTTTGATGTCAAAGATGCAGCTCGCTCTGGTCGCCCTGTTACGGATAAAGTCGATGCCATTTCTGAAAAAGTGGACCAAGATCGGCATATTAGTAGTTACGACGTAGCTGAAGACCTGGGGATTGACCACAAAACAGTTTTGACCCATTTGAAAAAAAACTGGGTATACAAAAAAACTCGATATTTGGGTGCCACACGAGCTCACTGAAAGAAACCAAATGAATCGTGTACTCATTTGCGATTCTCTATTGAAACGTAACGAAACCGAACCGTTTTTGAAAAGATTGATCACTGGTGATGAAAAATGGATCACCTACGACAAGAATGTGCGCAAACGATCATGGTCAAAGCGCAGTGAAGCACCACAGACTGTAGCGAAACCCGGATTAACACGTAATAAGGTGATGCTGTGTGTATGGTGGGATTGGCAGGGCATCGTTCATTATGAGCTTTTACCGCCGGGCAAAACCATCGATTCGGATCTCTACTGCCAACAACAGATGAGACTCAAACAAGAAATTGAGAAAAAACGGCCGGAATTGATCAACAGAAAGAGTGTGGTCTTTCATCATGATAACGCCAGACCGCACACATCTTTGGCCACTCAGCAAAAATTTAGAGAGCTTGGTTGGGAAGTGTTAATGCATCAACCACATAGCCCTGACTTTGCACCCTCAGATTTCCACCTGTTTCGATCTCTTCAGAATTCTTTGGGTAGTGTTAGATTAACATCAAGAGAGGACTGTCAAAACTACTTGTTGCATTTTTTTGATCAGAAGTCCCAAAATTTCTACAGCAACGGGGTCATGTCACTACCTACAAAATGGCAACAAGTTATCGAACAACATGGCACATATATATTATAATTAAATGTAATTAAACTTGAAAAAAATATGTCTTGAATTTGTTTATAAAATACGAAGAAACTTTTTCCCCGACCTTATATGTTAATGAACAACTTTTACTAACTTTTACTTTAGTATCTATTTAGATATGAATAAAAAAAAAATGTATGTATATCAGTCTCTGGCTGCCATATTACAAGCTTTGCTTAGTTTGGGGTCAGATGACCATATGTGCAATAATGTCCCAGATATTTATTTTTATTTTATTTATATAAATAAATATCTGGGGGATTCCGCAAAATAGATTTTTCTACCATTATTCCAGAATGTTTCAAATGGCGGAGGAGTTCTATACGTCCATGGGGCTGAAGCCAGCGCCCCCAGAGTTCTGGCGCGGCTCCATGCTGGCTCGTCCCCAGCAGCGTAGTGTGCAGTGCACCGCCAGCGCCTGGGACTTTTGCAATAGAATCGACTATAGGTACGTAATACTCACTGAAGTGAGAATTTTTTTCGTTTAGATTTCTCTTTTCTTTGGTAATACTGAACATTATAGACTCTTGACACTGGTCATTCTTGACATAATACATTCTTGACACCAAAGAAAAGAAATATTTTTTTTGTTTAAATAAAAACGGCTGTCAAGGCATTTTTGTAATAAATTTGCTGTAGCCACTTGCACCCATGTAAACCCACAGCAACTGTGACGCGGAGTTCGACGCGTTGACATAAATAAGAATATTCTATCACATATCTGTCACAATACCTGGCGACAGAGGTTCCTTCTCATTTCCGTTCTATTTACATCTCTTTTCTGTGATTTAGTCCGGTCAAATTAGACGGAAAAAAAATAGGAGTGAAAGTACAATAATTCGCACCCAGCTCAAAATTGGATTGGTAGGATTGTTCAAAACACTAATAAATAAATAAAAAAAATAAAAAAAGCCATTTATTTCAAAACACTACCATACATGAAATCTGAAAAATCCTCATCGATCCGATACTACTGGACCAAATATGCGCCCTCTATCCCATAGCGCGTGCATTTAGGCACTATCGGTTTTAGAGCGCATGCCTGATTTAGTACAGAGGTGTTCCGACAGATGTCTCTTATAATAGTTTTTGTGTGGAAATGACTTTTTTAATCGTTAAAAATTAAACATAGTAGAACTGGACCAAATTTTGGAAGTCAGTTAAAAATTCTAAAAACTGTCTTAAGGGGGCGTCCATAACGTGAGGTGTTTTTTTAATAACTCGCAATTACAGATATTTTTATCTCTACGTTTTTATTATATGTTTAGATAGATAGTTTTAAGTCGTACTATGTGCTTGGTTTTATAGAATAAAGCAGTGCACAGAAGTGACAATGCCGGACCTCATATCAACCCACCATGAGATGGCGCACATTCAGTACTACTTGCAGTACGCAGAACAACCGCAGCTGTTTAGGGATGGAGCTAACCCGGGTAAGATAAGATAATACGTCATACAAACATGTTAATTAAAGTCTGAAAGGGTCGGCAACGTATCTGCAGGCTAAAACTGGCCGTGGAAAAATTGTCTTTCCACCGTTATTATCCACGCGTAGACGCGTATCCATATTCTAGCTCTGTCTATACTTGCAGGAGGCTTAGTGTTGCAAATTGAATTTATAAAATGTCGGGTTTTTGAAAAAAAAAACATGAAAAAAATCTGACGCGTCGTTTTTATTTTTTCTAAATTATTTTTTTATTTTTTTCGGATAAACTACATTTGATAAAATACTGTTTTATTTATGAAATTAAAATTTTGAATCATAATCGTCTTACATAATGATCGATAAATGTACCTACCTCTCTGGGTAACTTCAGTCAATGTTGCCAATGTTTTCAGGAAAGAGTTTTTGTTTCACTGTGACCTTATTACGAGCACTTGCGAAAAAGTTATCATTACGAACGATGGCAAAATATATGAAAAATTGGACAGCGCCTCTATTGGACGTGAAAGGAAACTGAATTTTTCATATATTTGCTATCGTTTACGAAACAATAACTTTTTCGCAAGTTCTCGTACTAAGCCCACTGATAGGTACACATTTTAAATTAAAGTATTGTTAAATTGTTATTATTAATCTGTTTTGTTTTGGCATAATGTTTACTGTGTTATAGATATAGGAGATGCCTCTGATGGCTCTGAAACACAGTGAAAACTAGCTCCGAACCAATGGGTTCTAATTTACTTTGTGTATAATATAATTATGTCAAATAAATTTATTTTGTATTTTTACTTTGATAATATATAGTTTGAATCTACCTTTAAACTCGAGCTAGTACCGAAAAAAGTCTGTCAAAAACTGAAGGGGGCGAGGTAACACGTATTGCACACACTGACATATTCTTACTGGTTCTACAAACGCACACTTCAATATTGAGCGCACACAACTGCAAATGATGTGATCAAAATGTATACGAATGGACGACCGAGGGGGGGTGTAAATGACAAAGGGGAGACAGTAGGTATAACGCTTCCATTTATTTATTTTTTCTGAGTGTTTGTATAAATTAAAAACCCTCTGTTTACGTCGGAGAGTAAAAATACGAATTATTCAAAAATGGTTTTCTTTTCTTCAGCTTTCCACGAAGCAGTTGCAAATGCAGCCACGCTGTCTGTGTACAACCTGCAACACTTACAACGTGTTGGACTTTATCAGAACAAGTGAGCTATAACTATTCTTATGCTTAGGGGCGATAAGTTCTGCACTGACGTCCCGCTTGGTGTGTATTGTGCATTTCCCCCTACCAGAAACTACCCGAGCCAACCCAACTCCTTGAAATATCGGAGTGAGACTCTGGGGCGCTGGCACAGTTGCTCCAGTGGCGTAGATGGAATTGTGCGTAATTACGATGAAAAGCAGTCAAGCTGATGTGGTGACGTGGATGATGAAGGTAGCGAAGCCTCATGCAACCCGGTAGCAATTCTAGTTTCCTCTGTGGCTTCACAATGCCACAGCACATTCTCTACAGTATCTTTCTCCTTCATGCAGCCACGACACAGTGGACTGTCCGTGGCGCCCAGTTTATACAAGTGGCTATTCAAGTTGCAATGACCGGTTATGAGGCCTACAATCAGCCGAAGTTCCTGTCGTTGCAACTTCAATAGATTGTTCGTGATCTTCCTGTCAAGAATTGGGAAAGCACCTTTTGCATGCTTGCAGTCATCATTCTTGTCCCATAGGTTCTGTAGTTCTTTTTCGGTGTGACAACGCAGTAGCTCTCGCACTCTATTCTCGTAGTTTAAAAACTAAAAATACGCTCTAAAATCGCTAATCCTGAAAATCCTGTTTAGGATATTGGGACGAACTATTTAAATTATTGCATTGTCATCGGTTCTTGATTAGTGTGCAAAGTTTCAAATCAATCCGTTAGAAAGAGGTGAAAATCACGTTCAAAGATTCCGTTACATAGATACATACCAAGCTAATAAAAGCGTGTTAAAAAGACATCAGGCCCTTCCAAGTACCGAGCGCGCCTGACATTGCTTCGGTGAAAAGAAATAAGTATGTCACCGATTCGCACTTGGCCATTATTTATTATTTGTTGTTTTATTTATTTATTTATTGAGACAAAAACGAATTATACAGTTACATTTATCTCACATATTAAAATTAAATCCATCTAATGTCACATATCTAATTTAAACAAGAACAAATACATACAAATAAATAATTGTCAAATAATTAATACAACAAATGTCAAACAGTTAATTTATCAAAATTCATAAATTAATGTCATAGATCGTCAAAACAGTCACAAAATTCTGTTGATGTAACAGACTTTTTGCACCTGTCCCATTGATCAATTAAATTCTCACAATAGGTCAAAAAAACTGTCATGATAGTTTTCCAATTATCAAACATGAAGTCGCAATCAGAGTTGGCAGCAAGGAGTGCATTGAAGATGGTGCAGATTGGATTGTTATACTTTAGAGTGTGTATTATAATAATACCAAGTTTGACGCTTGTGCGTAGGTATTATCGATTATACACTAGAACAATTACAAAAATAATACGTTTAAAAAAACGTTTGTTTTATGTGAAACCCCTTTTAGTTATAACTTTTGGACTTTATTATTATATTATTTTAGTTAATCCGCCGTAACATGACATATTCTGTGAAAATTTCAACTGGCTGTCTATAACGGTTCGAAAGTTACAGCTGTTAAAAGGAATGACGGACAGACGGACGCACGGACAGACAGACAGACAGCGTAAGCTTAGTAATAGGGTCCCATTTGCATCCTTAGGGTACGGAAACCTAAAAGCAGAACGGATGGACCAATAGACAGACAACGTAGGCTTAGTAATAGGGTACCGTTTTCACCCCTTGGGTACGGAACTTTAAAAAGCTTTTATGCGTGCGTTGATGTCGCTGTTGTTTTTTTAACTTTAGAGAATCCGTTTTTTTTTCAGAACTCATGATCCTTATGAAGTCAGCATGAATTTCCTGATGAGCATGGCTTTGGAGAAGGTAGCCTATCTGCCCTTCGCTTACATGGTCGATCAGGTAAATCTTTTTAAAGTATAATCAACATTGTAAGGGTACTAAAGTCGACGTAGCCTTGGCAAGACATGAAGTCAAGATACGAAGGATAGATTAATAATTATCAAGATAAAAAACAGACTTCTTAAAAATGTCAGAACTGGACCAAATTGAAAGGGAACCACACGGGCAGCACCATTTTTCAAATAAAAAAAGAATCATCAAAATCGGTTCACCCAGACGTAAGTTCTGGGGTAACAAACATGGGCCTAATTAGCAAGCTCAAAGTCGCACAACGAGCTATGGAGGTGGCTATGCTCGGGGTTTCTCTGCGAGATCGAATCAGAAATGGGGAGATCCGTAGACAAACGAAAGTTACCGACATAGCCCACCGGATTAGCAAGTTGAAGTGGCAGTGGGCAGGGCACATAGCACGCAGAGCAGATGGTTGATGGGGCCGCAAGCTTCTCTAATAGAGACCAGGGATCGGTAAGCGCAGCGTAGGACGTCCATCAAGATGGACAGACGACCTAAAAGAGACCGCAAGAAAACGCTAGATGCAGGCCGCTTCCAACTGGCCCTTTTGGAAATCGATGGGGGAGGCCTACTCGTATGTCCAGCAGTGGACGTCCTATGGCTGAAATGATGATGTAAAAACAAGTTGTTTTAATTCCCCAGTGGCGATGGTCAGTGTTCGAAGAAGGAGTTCACGATATGAACACGAGATGGTGGCGAATGAAACTGAGATACCAAGTAAGTACTCCTGTTTTTACCCTGTCACGTTATAAGACTTATGAGAGAGCATAAAAACAGACTAACAGGCACGTTTGTGTTGACTCGTATTTTTTTAACTTTGATTAGGAGAGCAAGTACCTTTATTAACTAATATAATTATCAATATCAAAAACCGACTTCATAAAAATGTCAGAACTGGAACAAATTGAAATGGAACCACACGGGAAGCAACAGCTTTCAAATAAAAAAAGAATCATCAAAATCAGTTCACCCAGTCGAAAGATCTGAGGTAATACATAAAAAACAAGTCGAATTGATCGAGTGAGCTTCCGGTCCCTATGGGTCCAATGTCTGGACCCCAATCGGCTCATGTTTGTGTGTATATGACATGTTTATAAATTTTCATTATTTTCAGGGTGTGATACCTCCCATACCAAGGTCAGAGGCTGATTTCGACCCTGGATCTAAATACCACGTCATTTCTGATCAGGTAATTTTGTAGGCTCTTTTAAATTTACACATTGTAAGTTTCACGGTTCACTGGCAAAGGTCTTGATGTACGCACCTAGAAGGTATTATTGTTAGGACACAATAAGACAAATTTCTGTAGTCTCCACATAAATGATATAGCTAAATTAAAACGAGGGTACTGCCGGCAGTCAGGCAAATCCCAAGCTGCCAGTGATCAGGCTGCAGAGAGAGGAACCTCTTGACAATGGTGCCATGTCCAGGATAACCGCATTCTGCATCTGACCCTTGACCCATCCGTCCAGCAAGAGGTAGGTCGAAGCCATTTTCTATAGGCCGTTCACTGAAACGACTATCGGGACAATGATCACGCATCAAGTTATAAGTACTACGTATACGTACATAGTACATTTTACATCGATGGATCGTCGAGTCAAAATCCCACATGGCGGTAATCTCATGAGCCAAGTTAAGGTACTTGCTGAATTGCTGAGATTGTCCTTCTCGGCTTTCACAAGATTCTTGTCATGTTTAATCAACTGCATCAGCCAGAAGACGTCCACTGCTGAACATAAGTTTCCCTTACACCTCCACACTGTACGACAGCCATCTACATCCACTGGATGCCCGCGACTCTCACGATGTCGTCGGTTCATCTAGTGGGAGGCCTACCTACGCTGCGTCTTTTGGTTCATGTTCAATCATGTTTAATGGTGAAGTCTTATCACAATGAGATAAATAGGAGAAGAGAAAATATTGGAAAGAGAAATAGTCTTAGTTTGGGAAACACTATGATCGATACTACAGCTGATCAGTACATCATAACTTGTTATATGACTTTGTGTGTGTTTTTCCGCAGGAATACATAAAATACTTCCTAGCGACGATACTAGAGTTCCAGATCTTTGAGCAGCTGTGTGCAGCTGCGGGTCACGTGGGTCACCTGCATGAATGTGACATTTATAGAAGTCGAGATGCCGGCAGGTTGCTTAGGTATGTCCAATCTCCGGCCAGAGAATCATGTGAATTTGTTTCAAATGTTCACTAAATTTTAAAAGATACAAAATCACTGATTGGCAATTCAATAAAACTGTTGGACGTTTTATAATAACACTAGTTACGCCCCACGGTTTCACTCGCGTGGTGATGAAAATCGATGATGATGGTGAAAAGTAGCCTATGTGTTAATCCAGGACATAAGTAATGTATATGCCAAATTTCATCACACGTGAGACATAGCCCACTGAATTAACAAGTTGAAGTGGCAGTAGGCAGGGCCAGTGCCGTAACTAGCCTTTTATGCGCCCAGTGCGAGCTTCTATAACTGCGCCCTTGAAAACAAAATTTGGTCCTGGTGTGGTCATTTCTGCGCCCTGTGCCTGGGCACCGCTGGTACAGACCTATTTACGGCATGGGCAGGGCACATAACACGCAGAACAGATGGCCGATGGGGCTGAGATGTTCTCGAATGGAGACCACGGACCGGTAAGCTCAGCGTAGGACGTCCACCCACAAGATGGACAGACGACCTAAAAGAGACCGCAGGGAAAAGATGGATGCAGGCTGCTTCCAACTGGCCCTTTTGGAAATCGATGGGGGAGGCCTCTGTCCAGCATGGGACGTCCTATATGCATGGCTGAAATGATGATAATGATGATGAATTTATAATCGTTTTATATATTTTCGCGGTTTCATGGTTAGTCCCTTAGAAAGCGCAGCGCAAGAAGAGGCAGCGTAGGTAAACCTCCCACTAAATAGACCGACGACATTGTGAGAGTCGCGGGCATCTAATGCAGATGGCAGGCTGTCGTTCAGTGTGGAGTTCTAAGGGAGAGGCCTATGTTTAGCAGTGGACATCTTCTGGCTGATGATAATGATGAAATACTTTTACCTTTATCCTAATGTGTTTGTTCCAGTGAAATAATGCAGCCGGGAGCATCCAAGTCCGCATCAGACATCATCAGGTCGATGACCAAGGGCAAGACTAACAGGATCTCACCGGAATCTCTTGTCAAGTATTACTATCACATATATAATTATTATAATTATCAATATAAAAAACATCATAAAAATGTCAGAATGCGCCCTCTATCCCATAGCGCGTGCATTAATTAGGCAGTATCGGTTTTAGAGAACGTATGCCTGATTTAGTACTGAGATGTTCCGACAGATGTCTCTTATAATATTTTATGTGTGGAAATGACTTTGTTGTATTGTTAAAAAAAAATATTATAGAACTGGACCAAATTGAAATAGGACCAAACGGGAAGCACCAGCTTTCCAATAAAAAAGAATCATCAAAAATCGGTTCAGCCAGTCGAAAGTTCTGAGGTAACAAACATAAAAAAAAATAGATAGTCGAATTGATAACCTCCTCCTTTTTGAAAGTCGGTTAAAAACTAGCTGTACCCGCTACCACATTTGCGTGAACTTTAAAATAACCCCCATGCAGACGGAGTCTCCTAAAAAATGGGTACTAATTACATATCGGAGCGTACATAAATAAATTTATGGCATCGCTCACTCAGGACAAGACCACGTACAGCGGGCCGTAACTGAAGCAGCTGGTGGAGAAAGCCACGCCCATTACTCACATAAGATTGAGGCTGCGTTGAACGGGTTACAAGGTTCTATGTGATAATTTAGAAATGCAGGGGGAGGCAATGATGTCATATATAAACGGAGGTAGATACGTACTATCAAGATCTGACGAAGATACAAACACAAGTTAATTAACTTGAGTGATCTCAGTCCATCATGTGTCTGGTAACGACGCAGACGTACGAGGCGAGATTTTGGAGTATGAAAAATAATCAAAAATGCCATGTTGTGTGTTTAGAAAGTGGTATACTTATACTGTGATGGCTGTAAAGTTGTATGGGTCCTATGTAGGTAGCTATAGCAAAATATCGCCATATTTTTAGTGCTTTTTAATAAGTATAACGCAATGAGTTTACATATCATTGGTATGACGTCTTTATCTGTCTCTATTGGTAAAACCTCTTTGGGTAGGGACCAACTTTTTGCTACTTTGACGGGTCATATTTCGCAAGAAAACGTTTGATAAAAAAGTTATGTATCAAATTTAACCTTCATTTTAAGAGACCTACAACGAGAGGAAGGAAAAGAGGACTAAAACCCCTTAAAAATATAATACTTTTAAAATTGACATCTTTACTAAAACCGTAATTATTGTGTGACTTCTCATGCACTTACCTCAGTAACTAATAACTATTTAAGTTAGAAGATTCTAAAGAATTAGGATGGACGGACAGAACGAACTTATAAGGGTTCTTCGTAATTCTACGAAACCTATGTGAAAATGAGCTTTTGTCGCGCAAATAAAAAATCAAATTTGCTGGTAATTCAAAACTGACAGAAGATGTTTTGTCTGTCAGTTATGAGTTGGCTATATCCGCTCACAAACAATTGCTATCGAAGATGTTAGCACGCCTAGGGGACTGTATTAATTGTTGACCTTTGTTTCCAGATACTTTCGTCCACTAGAGCTGTGGTTACGCGTCCAGAATCGAGACGAAGCCCTGATTGGTTGGAACTCCAACTACCACGATGTCGCGCTCTTTACACACCGCGGCGCTGCTGTCAGAGAGCTACCATCTGTCACTGTCATTTGCTACCTGCTATCACTGTCAATTGTTTCTATTTTGTAAAACCTTCCCGCGCAATAAACCTAATATAATATAAATGTTTTATTTAGTTATTCGTAGTTTTATTCAAAGCGCCGTCATTATTTTAACGCTACTATATGTGTAAAATAAGTGGCCTAGAGCGTTTCGAGACACGAATATAGTAGGGTTCCGTATACAGATCATATAATTGTGGTCACATTAATAGTTCAGAAATTGGTTGATTGAAGTTAAATGATTATTTACGGGATATTTACCGTGGTAAGGTTGTGGAAGGAGCTCCCGGTAAATACGGGAAATGACGGTAAATATCCCGTAAATAATCATTTAACTTTAGTGAACAACCGTGATAGTTTAAAACAGTGTTTGGTTGATTGAATTCATTAGGTAGGTATCGAAAAATTTAAAAGAACGTAGCTCTGTGGACTTAGCCAAATACCAGAGATGTCTCATCCCGACATATTATTATGACATATATACTTACTTTTTATGGTTTAATAAATAAAAAACTATTTCGGAAACATTCTTTGATAAGATCATTTTACGAAAAGGGCAATGACATTTAAACTAGAACGTCTTGACTATATTACAGTTTTAATTCAAAAAGTTATATTTAGAAAATGTTTAAAATATATTTGAAAGATTGTTATAATAAATAAATATCTGGGACATTTTTGCACACACGGTCATCTGACCCGAAACTAAGCAATGCTTGTAATATGGCTGCCAGAGACTGATATACGTACATATATATTTTTAAATACATACTTAAATATATATTAACACCCAGACATAGAACAAACCCAAATGTTCATCACACAAATGTTTGTCCTAGATGGGAATCGAACCAACGCCCTAGCACAGAAGTTAGGTTCACTACCAACTGAGCCACCGGGGCAGTCATCAGTAATAATATTATAACCTATAACCATGGCACGTTACAAGCTTTTATCACACTAATATCGTATATGTGAAAGTTTGAATGGATGGATGTATAGATAGATGGATGGATGTTTGTTACTCAATCACGCAGAAACGGCTGGATGGATTTGGATGTTTGTTACTCAATCACGCAGAAACGTATGGATGGATGGATGTTTGTTACTCAATCACGCAGAAACGGCTGGATGGATTTGGATGAAATTTGAAATATACATTGCTTATGTCCTGGATTAACACATAGTCTACTTTTCATCATCATCATCATCACCGATTTTCATCACCACGCGGGTGAAACCGTGGGGCGCAGCTAGTGTTTAATAGTTTAGAAATGCAGCAGGGGCTACCAACTTTTGCAAATTCGGGGGGTCATATTTCGCAAAGTATACACTTGATAGAAAAGTGATACATTAAACCTTACCATCATTATAAAAGACCTATTTAACGATACCCCAAAAAAGGGGGCGCAGCGTTATAAATTTCTTGGTATAAATGGAGAGACCGCGTTAAACCAAAAAAAAAACAAGTGTCATACAATTTCTAACCTACCATGCTACCTTAAACTCTAAAGTACCTCTAGAAAGTCAAAATTCCATTTAAAATAAATATGTACTTACAAACACTAGAAAAAAACTTGAAAAATTATAGACACTTGAAATTGTAGACCACAGACAAACTCTCACTTTCCCCTCTTAAATTATATACCTAGCTTAGCCTTAAAAGAATAAGAATAAAACCTAGGTCGGACGCACATTTCTAGATTTTTAGGTTTCCGTACCCAAAAGGTAAAACGGCACCCTATTACTAAGACTCCGCTGTGTGTGTCACAACTCACCAGGCTGTATCTTATGAACCGTGATATTTAGACAGTTGAAATTTTTACAGATAATGTATTTCTGTTGCCGCTATAACAACAAATTGTAAAAAAAAAATATATAAAAAAAAAATATTTAAAGGGGCTCTCCCATACAACAAACGTGTTTTTTTTTTGCCGCGTTTATAGATAATTGTACGGAACCCTTCGTGCGCGAGTCCGACTCGCACTTGGCCGGTTATTTATATAATAATAATAAATCTTTACTAGAGCAAAAAACCGCTCGTATCGTACTCGTACTAAGGCCACAGGATTAGCGATTTTAAAGCGTTTATTTTTAGTTTTTGTAAACCGCGAGAATTATTTGAGTATGACCTCTTCGTGAAAAAAAAACAGCTATTTTTTCTGGCACTCATCGGACGATCCATTCAGTCGTTATTTAATTTAACTTTGCCTTTCAACCACACGCACTGGAGTCCACTTAACTTTTTGTATTATTTGTAGAAAGTAGACGCGTTTCCTGCAACCGACTGCCTTTTTATTAGAATACAAAACCTATTGAGATCGAAAGTGATAAAGAAATTTTGGCTTATTGAAAACTAATGAAGCAATTCGTTGACAATGACATGGCAACAATATGTACATGAATAAGTGAATTAAATACCTTGTTTTTGTTTTAGAAGGTTCAGAAATAGGCTGCGCATTTTACACACTCACTAATTAGCTTCACTTGTTACTAATTACCAATTTAAAATCATAGTAGTAGATTTAACTCTTAAACACATACCATGTAATATATTTGTCATAAGTATATATATGATAATGTAGCATTCTAATTTCACGTCTTATCTGCATGACAAACAAGTTGGGGCCAACATTTTGGGGACAATTCCCACTGGAAGCGGTTTACTAGATTAGTTTGGTAGTTAGGTATTAATTTGGCGTTTTTTTTGTATTAATATTAAGAAGGTAATGAATGAATGTTATTTTAGTTTTAACATTCTCGGTAAATAATTGCTAGCTAGTTATTGTCATAATAATATGGTTTACATAGCAAAATATTTGCTGAGACAGTTAACAATTAAGTTCAATTTAATTAATTAATTATTACAATTTTAGTCTAACTTCCAGTTGCATCCTACAGACGACCTAGTCGCGATTTTTTGCGTGTGGATTATTAGCTAGTTCAATGGTATCGCTAACAGGTTTCTTAGTGTGCGTAAAAAATGAGGAAGCTGGCCTAGTGCACTCCGCAATTTAGGTATGAAGCTACAAGTAGTCGTCTTGTCGGACTTGTCGTACCCGCTGCCGCGCGATAGACAGAGATAACCCGACAAGAGCTACGCGATAGACCGAGAGGCAACTTCTAGGTTAATATAGCAGTAGGTAGTCAGCGCTCGCACGTCCTGAATTGGACTTTATTGTGTGGTAGTAATAGTCGCTACTCATTAAAATCCTTTTGCGGAGTGAGTGAACCTTCTGGACTTGTACTTAATGTATCCTGTGGCCGTACTTACATTTTTGCGGTAAATAAGTGAGGAAAGATGATTATAACACGTAAGCATTATTAGATCACAAAATACAGTAACTGTAGTAAGGCATATCTCCATTGTTTTTCTGATATGAGTTCCGGACAATATTATAAACACATTAGCGAGGCTATCGCCACTCGACACTGATTTAAATTTAACTACTTAGATACAAATAAATTAAGTATAGTCGTATAACTTAAATTAAGTTGTTTCTATTTTCTAATTATAATTTATTTTTTTGTTTTGTGTACGAAGGTATATCGAATGAAACAAACAAAATTAACTTAATTAACACACAAAATATGTTGCCCGTGTGGTGAAGTACCAAGAACGTTGGCTGTATTCCCGCGTTGAATAGGATAGATGACTGATGTTTTTATCGTTAAAACCAATAGCTTCGATGAAGAATTTAACTAAATATAATATGTTTATTGAAAAAATAATTTAAATCGGTCATTTTTTTTTTTTATTGTAGAATAGGCTTGCGCTTGGCCGCCAACTCGCCTGATGTTAAGCGATGATGCGGCATACGGTGGATCACGCTTGCCTAGAAGAAACCGATTCACTCGTGACTTGAAGACACCCAGATTGTAACTATCGGGGAACACCCATTCAGGCAGTGCATTCCACAAACTAGCAGTTCGCACAATAAAAGTGGAATCAAAGGGCTTCGTACGGGTTTTCGGAATGTCAACCATAAAGCGGTGTCAATTTTTCGTGCCCGCTCTGGCAGTCCGATAGAAAAAAGGGCAGGAGGGAATTAAATCATGCAGATCAGATGCACACTCTCCAAAATGTATCCGGTAAAAAACCGATAGACTAGCAACTTTGCGCCGATGCTCAAGATTAAGAAGCTTAGTCTGAACTAGGGCTTCGTTGCTGATGAGCCTCTTAGCACGCTTCTCAATTGACTCCAATGCCCCGAGCTGGTACTTAGCTGATCCATCCCAAAGGTGAGAGCAGTACTCCATGCACGACCGAACTTGTGCTTGGCACAGTGTAAGCAACTGTTCCGACGTGAAGTACCGACGCACCTTCGATAGGATACCTAGCTTTTTGGCAGCCAATTGAGCCTTGCTTTCAATATAGGAGCCAAAGTTGAGTGTAGGAGACAGAGAAACACCCACAAGCTCAAGCTGGTCAGATATCGGAACGGACACATCTCGGAATGTAGGAGCCAGATGGAATGGCGTCCTTTTTGCGGAAAACAGACAAGCCTGGGTCTTAGTGGCATTGAACTTGACCAGGTTGGTATCGCCCCAATCGGAGACTACCTTAAGTGACAAGCTCATGCGCTCAACCATGGCCTCTCTGAGAGACTGTATTTCAGGTCCACTGGTTCGTGCATTGGATGTATAGCTCTCTATTACTGTGCTGTCGTCTGCGTACCCAAAGATACCGGGCTTTAACAGATCGTTAATATGCAGCAGGAAGAATTTTCTGATATATAAGCCTTTAAGGTGAAACGTTTCACTTTGGCAGGAAATTCAAATTTCAAACAGTTATTTTGTTCTTGTAGCTAGGCCGGGTAATTATTTTAATCGATAATGATGTTCGCGAAAATTGATTATTATTCTTTACAAAATCGCGTAAAGTTATTTATCTCCAATGCATATTATTACATACATTTGTCAATAAACAAATTTATGCTGTTTCAAACGGTTTATTGACAAATGTAAGTAATATGATGAGTAACCGATTAATAGTTGTACATGATAATGTAAAGAACGACCAACAATTTTCGCGAACAATATGCCATTTCACAATAATTACCTGGCCTAGCTACAAGGACAAAAAAACTGTTTGAAATTTGATTTTCCCGCCAAAGTAAACGTTTCACCTAAAAGTTTTTGGTAGAGAAAACTGTCCCTTTCCCACAAAACAAAATATGACGTCACGCCTCTGTGCACCATACTTGTCAGAATATAATTTATATGGCGTACAGAGAAGTGACGTCATCATTTGCTGTTTCGCGCCCTCTGTCTAGCATGATATTAAAATGCTTATAAGTTGCTAATTTTTGATCAGATTTTCATTTTGTTTTTATTAATCAGCTATATTAATTTATGGGCTACATTTTAATAAGACAATTAAAAACACTGTCATCTAGTCTATTGCAAAAGAAATAATCTGCGCTAAGAATGAGCCAGCTAATGAGCCATTTATATCTGGGTGTAGCTGTGATATTTACAAAATAAATTATAATAATATAAATACAAAGGTTATAGACACAGGGTTGAGCGGAAAGGGTGTACTAAGTTGTAAGGGGTCCGTTGTACTCGTCATTATGAAAAACTTTTACTATTGGTCAAATAAAACCTATTTTTATTATAAGTACAATACAAAAACTTACGTACATTATAACATACGTGTAACATAGGGTCACATTAAAAAGCGACTTCAAAAATTTATGATATACGTAACACGTGCCTATAAAAATTGAGATTTGCCCTCGATTTCCCTGGGATCCAGCATCAGATCCTGACTTGGTGACAATGGGACCAAATTGGAAGTATACCCTACCCACTGAAGTGAGAATTTTTTTCGTTTAGATCTTTTCTGTGACCCTACCTAACAAAAGCAATTTCTTTAATCGGTCAAAAGTTGGCGGAAAAATCGGTAAACATAGATAAAAAAGACACAGTGGAACATAGAACTTCAAATTAGTTTTTTTTTTAATATTTACTTATTTGTAATAAACCTATAAGTCCTAACAGCTTTTCGGACATTTTGTTTAGAAAGCGATATAGATCGTTGAGTGAGCGTTAATCTGCAAAAAAAATAACTTAGTTGCCTGTTGGAGCAGTCTTAAAAATGTCAGGGTTACCGTTTACAAATAAAGAAACATTTTTGGCGTTATAATATTATTCCTATAAAAAGCAAAGAGATAAAAACAAGAATAAAAACACGAGGGAAAACGAGAACAAGATATATTGACATAATTATTACATAATAGAAAAAAAAAAGTCATCAAGTCAAAGCAGGTTGCTGTTTCTACCAAGGAGGTTGCTTCAAAGAGGTATAACGCAGGTGAAACCGCAGCTAGTATTTTATAAAACTGTTACTAAACTTTCACTGAAGCAAGCATTTTTCAGTAGGCTTTAATTTGAAAAGAGCTTCAAAATGGTCTAACGCTTAGTCTTGTGGTTTTCAATTCCTACTATATTTGTTGATTGATGGAGCCACCAGCAAATTTCCATATCAGCCTTACTTATAATTTTAGTTTCAACATTTGGCCAATTCTAAAGATATGTTTGTCGAATTTACAAAGGAAGCTTCGTGTGAAATGGCTATTTTCTTTCGGTAGCTAATGTCGTGACCCTAATCTCCTGACATTTGACTCCATACTTTGGAGCGAACATTAAAATTATTATAAACGTATTTGAAAAAGTAGGTTCCAGATTCTTTACTGTTTTTAAACTAGTTTCGCCTCCCTGCTCTACCTTTTTATGCCTGTATATGTGTTTTATGTATATGTGGTTAACAGGCAAATGTTAGATATTAAATTATTTGCAAGTACCGCCAATGATTTTTATTAACCAGTGGCCTTAGTACGAGAACTTGCGAAAAAGTTATCGTTACGTAAGCGATAGCAAATGTGTGATAAATTGAACAGCACCTCTATCGGACGTGAAAGGAAACGGAATTTTTCATACATTTTGCTATCGTTTACGTAACGATAACTTTTTCGCAAGTGCTCGTACTAACCCCACAAAACGCTTCGATGTACCTACGCTCGCTCGCCATATATTCGCTTATGGCTTCCACAGAAAAAGAAAGAAAAGAACGACGGAGGTTTATTTTCAATGTTTGATAATTGCGAAAACATAAGAAATAATTATCTGTGAAACTGTTAAACTCTTTAAAAGATGATATTATTTCGAATTGGCCATTTTTCTGCCTCATTCTGGCTGGAGCATTGAGAGCGAAAGCCTGTTAATTAAGAAAATTATAGACTATCTTCATACTGTTCAAAACTGTAATACTGATAAGAAGTAATGGTGAAATAAAGTTATTATAAAGTAATAGTTGAATTCTGATTTATCAAAATAATATGGTCCAGAAACAAAACTATGTTTTTTTTTTTTAATAATATTGTAACAAACGTACACCCAAAATTATGCGCTTAGAGAGAAAACACTTACTTTACGAAATTTTCTATTATCTATTTTTTTCTTTGACCAAGCACGGGCTTTGCATTGTGCTTGTCACAAAACAGAAAATATTTTTAAGAATATGTAAATATTTCAAAAGGCTGTATTGATTATCCCCAAAATTCACATTGAAAATACATAAAAGACGCAAATCAGTGAAATGCGTACATATACAATGTATGTTCTTCATAGAGTTTGGTAAACGTAAGTGATAATATTCTCCTTGGAGTTTGGGAGACTTTTAGATCTGTGCTTTTAGTGCCATACCACGCTTGACAGTTGACAGTTGGTAAGTTTTTTGTTTCACAGCACAGTTGTGTATATCTGTGTTTCACAGTGAGGAATATTTTATAACCTGCTACCATAATTATATCCATAGGTACCTACCACATAATAAAAAAACACGAATTCGCATAGACCTAAAAAATGCTATGCAAAAGACCGACAAAGCGTGGGAAAGGGCAATAGCACATGAAAACTCTACAAGAGAGAAAGAGATCGACAACAAATAAAACTTTTTTTATGTCAAATTTTGTCATGCACCAAAATATGCCGAGGTTGGCATAATAATATTTTTATCAAAATAATTATGTATTGCTGAAAAGGGGGTGCAATAGTGCAAGTGCATGGCATATGCAAGCGTTTATGTTATGTTATGCCATAGGCTATCTTTGACATCCCAAATTTATGCGAATTCCCAAATAATAACATACTAATTTCCTATCGAGCGCTTTAGTAGTATAGCGTAAAAAAATATGGAAAATGGAGGCATTTGAACGTAAACAATAATTGTACTAAGGCATACCTCCTTTGTTTTTCTGATTTGAGGTAGAAATCGACCTCCGAGACATTTTTGTATACATGGTTAAAAATGAAACTTGTTAAAAAAAGCTTGCTAAAAATAGGCCTGTATTTGCATATTTTTTTTATTTGTTTTGTATAAACCAATGTATAAACTAATAAATTTTGGCAAAATGTTTGTCATTTTTTTATATACATATTTTATTAATTAATCTGCATTTTTTGAATTCAGCATGTAGGTCATATATAATAGAAGATGCCATTCGCTCCTAAAAAGCAGTATTTATTACTAGTTGGGAGTCAATGGGTTTAAATTTTATTTTGTAATTTTTTAAATCTGTTTTAAATCAAGTAAAATGTATTCTTGAAATAAGACCAGACTATCTTGATTTAAAAGGTATTCAAAGTTTTCAGTCACAATCAGACATATTCTTCAATTAGGATTGCAATAATCTTAAAACAAAAATATGTTCTTATATCAAGAATTAAAGTTAAGAAAATTAATTTGAGTAAACCGGGGTTTTTTGAATGGAGATTTTTTTTATTGCTAAATTAAACTGATGTTAAGCGATGATGCGGCCTACGATGGATCACGCTTGCCTAGAAGAAACTGATTCACTCTTGACTTGAAGACACCCAGATTGTAGCTACTTACTTAGCTTGTATTTACTTATGTTAAGAAAATATTTACTTGGATCCAAACAATTTTGCTGAGAATATTGAGATTCTTGATATAAGAGATCCTTTTTTCCGTGTAGATTAGATTTCGGTTCGATAAGCATCTACCGGCTAACCCTACTCAAAACCATACTTGCCTATTTATCTGTCTAACTACTTTCTATCTAGTAACACATACAAAACCTACTAAAACTAATGAGTTTTAATATCAAGTTTTCTAAATAGACAAATTACCTAGTAAACTCAATTTTCAGTCTACATCACAGTGTAATTGTTTCCAGTATACTCTAGATAATTAGCGTTTGTTTTTACATAAATTTAGGCTAGAATAACTAGACTAGTTTCAATCATCTAACTTACAGAAAAATATCGAAAACATTGCACCGATTCGAACTTTATTGATAAAATATTTAAAATATTGCACCTATTCGAAGATAATTGATAAAATATTGAAAACATTGCACCGATTCGAACATAATTGATAAAATATTGAAAACATTGCACCGATTCGAACTTTATTGATAAAATATTGCACCGATTCGAACATAATTGATAAAATATTGAAAACATTGCACCGATTCGAACTTTATTGATAAAATATTTAAAATATTGCACCGATTCGAACATAATTGATAAAATATTGAAAACATTGCACCGATTCGAACATAATTGATCTCTCTCTCTCTCTCTTCCCGACTATGAATCCCACATGGTGGTGGGGTTAGCCTTCCTTACTTTTCTCCTCCACTTCGCTCTATTCTCGACATCGTCTTCGGAAACCTTACACTCGCTCGAACATAATTGATAAAATATCGAAAACATTGCACCGATTCGAACTTTATTGATAAAATATTTAAAATATAGCACCGATTCCAGAGTTTCCAGATGTTGACTGAAATAGATAAAACATTAAAAACGATTCATCAGTTTCACCTAAATTTATGAAATATTGAAAACAAGTGGGTCTGGGTGTCTTCAAATCTCGAGTGAATCGGTTTCTTCTGGGCAAGCGTGCTCCATTGAGACCGCATCGCGCTTAACATCAGGCGAGTTGGCGGTCAAACGCAAGCCTATTACCGAATAAAAAAAAAACAGTTTCCCAATGAAAAATAAAGTTGGTCGTCACGGAACGCACGGAAAATATGAAACATGATGGCATAAAAGAGTCATGTCATTTGCCGCCACGTCATACGAGTCGGTTTTATTACAAAGGCACGCAATAAAAGTTTCACATAAAAAAGGATCGACATTGATAAAATATTAAATAAATAAATAAATATCTGGAACATTATTGCACACATGGTCATCTGACCCCAAACTAAGCAAAGCTTGTAATATGGCAGCCAGAGACTGATATCAATACATATATATTTTTAAATACATACTTAAATAGATATTAACACCCAGACATAGAACAAACACAAATGTTCATCACACAAATGTTTGTCCTAGATGGGAATCGAACCCACGCCCCCAAGCACAGGAAGTAGGTTCACTACCAACTGAGCCACCGGGGCAGCCAAAAACAGTTCACCAATTTAGACCAAAATAGATACTATTGTTCACCGATTTTAACCTAAATCGTTATTATTACAGATGAGAGTGAAAATACCTAAATAACTACTTATTAGTTACCTCTATGCTATTAGCTTTGTTAATAAACTTTCAAAAAGTCATTATTGATAAAAGTTTGAATAGCTTGAATCTATAAGAATTACATTTTACTAACAATTCAACACAATACCTACTTTAACGACTTCTGCAATTACGCTTAAAAAACAAACAATGAAAAAAAGTCAAACTAGGTGAGAAAAAAGTTTTGAGATAAACCAAAATCACTTGACCTATCGCTACCCTGTTCATCACAAGAAACGTCGAGTTCAAATTATATTGGATTTATAGTAGCTTTGTCGTGAGGTTATACATGGAATTTTCTATCTTTTCTTGTATTTTTTTCGAAATAAGGTATAGCCTAGTGTTCAATCCATTTGCATATCAAACATCATTCAATTCCATTCATCCGTTACGGAGTAAACAGATACTTTCCCATTTATAAAGTTCGTGTGCTCCAAAAGTCTGCACGAATGCCGTTCCCAAGACGGTCAGTCTGAATTGAAAAACCGAAGCTTCCGAACGCATGCAAAATGAAGATTAAAAAAACAATTTTATTTTTTAAATTCGGATTTTTAATAAACTTAGTTCAAGCCACAGATGGTAAAGATAAAAAAGAAAATGTGTTATCTATTTTTGAAAACGATTTTGTGTATAGAATAGGCGATGTTGCCGACTATGTGACAAAAAAAATTGCTAATTATAATGATAGACATTTAGGCGGTAGTGAATGGGGGAAAATGTTGGGATATGAGGAATTAAAACCGAAATTATTCGAGGATACCTTGAGAAGTAAGTGAAAACTTAACTAACAATTTTAGTCCATATTACAGTGTGTAATTTTTACGTGAAAAAAGTGTAGTACATAATTTCTAAACTAAATTTTTTGTGCAAATAAGTGAAAGACAAGCATTTAATTATTTATTTCTTATAAAAAGTAACATCACTGAAAAACCCAATACGGTACATATAATGATTGACCACTGAAGAGCGATTTTTTTCTTTTCTGTGTTTATGACTATAACTTATTATTATTTAAACTAACTATTAACTACAAACCTTACCCCTAGCTTCACTTTTGCGAGCCAACTTTTAGTAGTTACCTGATAGGTACCTAAAATTAACCAACTCATATAAGCTGCATCGTTTAAAAGCGTCTAACTTGAATGAACGAAAATCCGTTTTACTATGCGTGAAAATAGCAAAGCTTGGCGGCTATCAATTAACTACCGCTTTTCGTAGTTGATGGTACCGTTTAGACAAATAACACCTATGCGGGTCAACTTTTCGAGCTAGGGGTAAGGCCCCTGGTCTTTTGTACTTTTGGCTGTCTGTCTGCAAATATATCCAAATATGGGTGCGACACTCCAAGCATGTTGCATCCCTGACGGTAAGCGTCACATGACACTCAGAATTAATAACTTTATCAGTTCAAATCTTTGCGCGGGAATTTTGGTGTCAACGTGAAAATAATATGTCGCCTCATTGTATTATTTGCCTAAATTTGTGTTATTTAAAGTGTTAATAAGTAATAATGGTGGATTATTATTTATTAAGTGCCGCAGACGTGCTCGAGTGTGGGTAAGTGATATAGTAATGCGGTGAAACAAGTATTTTCGTGTTGTGTCCAAAGCTCCACAAAAGCCTCTTGTAAAGTCTCCACCACTTTAATAGGGCATGACTTTGATCGTGACTTACTTTGCTTGACTGTGGCTTATTTGACTACATATCAAACTTGATAATAAATTTAATACTTGACAATAGCAAATCCACAAGAGTGCGACGCCAAAATCCACACAGAGGAGAAAAAAAAATTGGTTGTCTGTAAAGTCTGTTTACGGACGATAATTTTACGTGATAACGTATGCGTCGCAAGCCGAACGCTTAGACCGATCGTGTCTCTCTATCGCTAGTTCCGCGCTCTCGCTTGCACGCTCGACTCAGGCGGAACGTGACAATGAGCCATGCTTTTTCGTGCGTGCAGCCGGCGTTCATCGATTTATAAGACGTTATCACGTCAAAATAAAACACTACACGAGCATTTTCATAGATTAGGTACGTCTACAAACCTCTGTTAGTGACCCTCCTAGCCGTACGTAGCCAAGAGTCGGTAATCTTGCTAGGTATCGATATTATACAGAAACCAAACATAAACTCTTTTGACTTACGCCTCGTCTAAAATGTCGCTGATCGTAAGAACGATCCGTTCGTAAACAGTAATAATTCTCGTAGTTTAAAAAACTAAAAAAACACGCTTTAAAATCGCTAATCCTGAAGATCCTGGTCATGATAATGGGACAAACTATACAAATTATTGCATTGTCATCGGTCCTTGATAAGAATGCAAAGTTTCAAATCAATCCGTCGCTTTGAAAGGGGTGAAAATCACGTTCAAAGATTCCGTTACATAGATACATAACAAGCTAATAAAAGTGTGTTAAAAAGAACAGATAGACTGACGGCGTAAGTAGTAATAGGGTCCCGTATACACCCATTTGTTACGGAACCCTATTAAAAAGCGTGTATATGTTCGCTTTTTATTTTTATTCGGATGCGTTGATGTCTTTTGTTTGAAAGTTCGATCTACCAAATTTACTTTGTCTTTTGAAACTGAATGAATGAATGATGTGATTATTGTTTAAGTAATAGTAGATTATGCACATCATCACATCACATCATCAGCCAATTAACGTCCACTGTTGGACAAAGGCCTCCCTCATAGAGAGGAGTGTTGCCGTGATCCCCACGCTTGGGAGGTGGCTTGGGGATCGCAGTACGTTCACCGTGTACTATTACGCTGCTGCCCATCCTTCGGTGGTTCTGGTCGCAGTTTTAGGGCATACCCGGGTTGTAGTATATGCACTAAGGGAATAAAGCAGGGTCTTATGTCGCGGGTGGCATATTGAACCCTGAGCGTAACGAAGGACTCTAGAGTTAACTCCCGAGCGTAGAGGGAATTATATAGAGTCCTGAGTGAAGCGAGGGGATCAAGCTGCTCAACACGAAGACAGGCTTTATTCCAGAGGAGCATACTCTACTTTTCACACCTTCTGCGAGATAATAAAAAGCTAGGTTTCACTGAAAAACACAGCACCAAACATCGTCTTTGTTTCACATTCTTTGTAAACGCACCTTTTTTGAGTTCTGCTTATGGTGGCCAGTTCGATTTTCGAACAAACCTCTTTACAATGCCATATGGGCATTTTTTTACTTAGAGTTTTCCACGAGTTTCCACACGAATTTACCGTTCCAAATTCAAATCACTTTATCCCCTAGGGAGTTTCATACAACTTTATATCCCTTAAGAGATAATGCTTTATTTTACGTTGAGGTTGCATGATATGTAATTGGACATTGTCGAGCAGGTGGTGTGAAAAAGTAATTTTTACCGACTTCCAAAAAGGAGGAGGTTATCATATCGACTGTTTTATTATTGTTTGTTTCCGCATAACTTTTGACTGGGTGAACTGATTTTGATGATTCTTTTTTGGTTTGAAAGCTGGTGCTTCCCATTTGGTCTCATTTCAATTTGGTCCAGTTCTGATGATGTCGGTTTTTTATATTGAGAATTATCTAACATACTCTAAATTTATATTTTTTGCCTCACCCTGAATCGGCTATGCTCAATACTAAATTTACACTGTCTGATGCTGATTTGTCTTTCCCAGAAGGTAGAGGTTTGAAGAAGATGTCGATGGCGATGATGCCGCTAATCTTCCACGTGGGTGCGGCCTCTACATGGATGCTGATCACCTCCATCATGGCAACCAAGGCAGTTGCCATCGGGCTGCTACTTCTCGTCTTTAAAATCGCTGTCAGCTCCGCTAAGGTTAGTCAAAAGTGACTCGTTACGAATTCTATGATGTAATTTAGACATTATAGCTTGGAATTTTATTAGCTACTAGCCGCGCGTCCCGGCGTCGCACGGCGTCGCAAAATATAATATAGCTTTTGTTACCCGAGGATAGTGTAGCTTCCCAACAGTGAAATAATTTTTTAAATCGGTTCAGTAGTTTTTGAGTTATTTCGTTACAAACATCCAAAAATACAAATCTTTCCTCTTTATAATATTAAGTATAGACTAGCAGGGTCCGCGGTTATATACCTCCTTGAAGCAACCTCCTTGGTAGCGACATCAGTCTCCTTTGACTTAGATGTTTTATTTTTCTGTGGTGTAATATGTCAATGAGACAAGACAATATACTTGTTTTTTTTTTTTTGTAGGGAAAATATTAAAACCAATAATAACATAAGTCTATCAGATCCGTAGACGGATTCTCTGTCTACGATCAGATCGCTACCAAACTTCACAGGATCATTTTGTTGGGCTAATCTAAATATTGCCTGAAAATTTCGTCAAAATCGGTCTAGCTATTTCGGAGTGCATAGGAAAGAATAAGAAGTCAAATTTAGACTAAATTTAATTTCAATTGACTTGATAAGTGGGGTTAGTACGAGAAGTTGCAAAAAAAGTATTCGTTCCGTAAACAATAGCAAATGTATGAAAAAATCAGTTTCCTTTTACGTCCGATAGAGGCGCTGTTCAATTTTTCATACATTTGCTATCGTTTACGGAACGAACACTTTTTCGCAAGTGCTCGTACCAGGGCCAAAGTACTACTTTTCTATTTTGTATTCTAAAGATACAATGCATGTCTCGAAGTCCGTAGTCGAGGAGATCCAATCTCAATAGATGGTCAACATCTCAATAAGAGGTAGAAAAAACGACCACCACTTTATAACTAAGTAAATACCTACTTAAAATAGCTACCAGTCTAGGAATCTAGGCACGACCGATTGGGCATTATCTTTAAGAGTAAATTGCAATTGGTAAGCAGTTTTAGTGTAGATATTTAAAAAAAATCTCTTCAATCATCATCATCAGCCAGAAGACGTCCACTGCTGAAGATAGGCCTCCCCTTTTAACCTCCACACTGAACGATATCCTGCCATCTGCATCCACTGGATGCCCGCGACTCTCACAATGTCGTCGGTCCATCTAGTGGGAGGGCTACCTACGCTGCGTCTTCCAATTCGTGGTCTCCATTCAAGAAACTTTCTTCCCCATCGGTCATCAGTTCTTCGAGCAATGTGGCCTGCCCATTGCCACTTCAACTTGCAAATTTCAATAGCAATGTCGGTGACTCTGGTTCTTTAGCGAATATCTACGTTCCGGATTTTATCGCGCAAAGAAACTCCAAGAAGAAACCCGAATAAAATAAATATTTAAAGGGGCTCCCATACAACAAACGTAATTTTTTTTTGCTCGTTTTAGCTCGATATTGATAACAGCAACATGTAGACACTTGGAATATTCACAGAATATTGTCTTAAATTATTCACTTTAAAAATAAATAACTAAATTTAAATAAAATTAATATTTAAGGGGGGCTCACATACAACAAACGTAATATTTTTGCCGTTTTTATAGATAATGGTACGGAACCCTTCGTGCACGAGTCCGACTCGCACTTGGTCCGTTATTTTTAGCTATTATGGATTCTGGAAAATAAAAGGGTGGCCGATTCCATACACAGCCCACCCACTGCCCCTGTAACATGCCCCCGGGGCAATGCCCAAGCCCCCAACATTACACCACTGGAGCTAATCACACTCCAAATCACACAGGAAAAAAAACGACTGTGATAAATTATATACGCACTCGAGTTTTTGTTGCTTGCTTCTCGCCCGATTGTCCAAAAAAGTGTCCGTGTATAAGACGAGACGTGATCAATATTTCAATTATTATAGTGTGGTTAGTTTATAAAAGCGAAACGAAAGCTACAAAAAACGTTGTGGGTCAGTCTGGTCGAAAACTAGGTAGGTATCCCTACCTTCCAAATTTAGAATCTTAGAATACTCCAAGACTCCCGTCTTGGAGTATTCTAAGATTCTAATGGTTCTAGTGGACACCACGAACCGGAAGACGCAGCATAGGTAGGGCTCCCACTAGATGGATCGCCAACATCGTTAGACTCGCATCCAGTGGATGCAGATGGCAGGATGTCGTTCAGTGTGGAGGTTAAAGGGGGAGGCCTATGTTCTGCAGTGGACGTCTTATGGCTGATGATGATGATTTTTCTCTCCCCCCTTGGTGAAATGTCGTGAGATTTAGCTCGACTTCTCCCCCATCCCCTAATCTCACGTGAGATTTTCTAAATGCGTATTTATTGTGTAAATTACGTTAATCTGTAATATGTTGTGTATAATTCAGCCATATTTTAGTAGAGAAACATGTTTTACCTAATTTAACCCAGTTTGTTCGCATTGTTTTACTGTTTCTCGTGGGAATAGTACATTGTTATCCTAAGGGTGAAAGTAACTTATTTAGTCCCGAGACGGGGTTTGGCGCCCGAGCGTAGCTAAACCGAGGGTGCTAATAGTTCGAGGGACTAAATAAGTCTTTAACCCCGAGATAAACACAGTGATTTTCATTACGAATACAAGGAAACTAAAAATCATAACATGAACTGACACTGACAAATGCACGAGAAGTGCGGGACCATAATCCTCTGAAGAGAAAAAAAAAGTTGGAACATGGTTCAATACAAAGGTGAGACAGACTTGTTTTTTTATAATTTGAGTGTCTGTCAGTTGTCAACTGTCACTGTCAGTGAAAGTGATTCTTCTCCCTAGGGCTGAAATGTATTACTTCCAACCCGCTGAGGAGCAGGTTGAAAGTAACTTCAGAACTACTTTCCGAGTAATGAAAAAAAATTACGTGATATTTGCCGAGAACACCACGTGAGATTGGGTGAGATTCGGCTCGACCCCCCTTGCTTTCGCACCCGCCACGCCCTCTAACCATATCTCTCATGTTATTCTGATGAAAGGATATTATCTACCTATTCTTTGGACCAATGATAAAAAGCGGCAGTGATAGATTTTGTTTCATGTTTATTTGTACGCACATCAAGTGAAATTTGATAGGTGTACATTTTATTATCTTGAAACGATGCGTCAAATTAGACCAATATAATGAAATACGAGTAAGAGTACATCAATGAAGTATCACTTTCGCTTTTTTGTCGTAAGAAGTCTACTTTCCAACCTAGTGCGTAAAAGTAACAATTACCTGTCACTTCTTTTATTACTTATCTACTTACTCGTTCCCATTCCAACGCAAGCAAAATGAAAGTAGATAAAAATATAAGCTAAGAAATATCTTTAATTTTTTGTTATAAGCCCATCTCAACTTCAACCTTTTTCTTGATAAAAAAATCACTGAGCTAGTTATTAAAAAATATATTTTTCCAACCAAACTTTTATAAAATTTGTGATTGGAACGGTGTGCTGGGGCCTTACCCCTAGCTTCACTTTTGCGAGCCAACTTTTGGTAGGTACCTGATAGGTACCTAAAATTAACCAACTTATTTAAGCTGCATCGTTTAAAAGCGTCTAACTTGAATGAACGATAATCACAATCACACGCATAGTAAAACGGATTTTCGTTCATTCAAGTTAGACGCTGTTAGTTAGTTGACATTAGGAACTTTTTTTTCCGGAATCAAAATAATCTTCTCCGGTCCTATAAGTAAAAAATCAATCCGTTGGAAAAAATGAAATGAAATGAAATTTATTCACAAAAAATAGGGTTATACATTGGTCTTAGGTATTTTATATTTAGTTATTTATTTATTATTTATATGGTCCATGAGTAAAAAAATTTACATAATTAGTTTTCGTCAAATTAACTTTAAGTTTATTTTCATCTAGCCATTTAATAATTGATTTGATTGTCTGATTAATTTCAATGTCAAAAGTCGTGTCCTTTTTTTAACTAGTTAATATAATAGAAATGTCGTTGCTATCTTACTGCTTATTATAATTATCAAAATAAAAAAACAATTTCATAAAAGTCAGAACTGGACCAAATTGAAATGGGACCACACGGGAAGCACCAGCTTTCAAATGAAAAAACAATGATCAAAATCGGTTCACCCAGTTGAAAATTCTGAGGTAACAAACACTTTAAAAAAACTGTCGAATTGAGAACCTCCTCCTTTTTGGAAGTCAGTTTCAAAGAGGAACAAACAAACACTATCTCATCACACTAATATCATATATTATGTGAAAGTTTGGATGGATGTATGGATGGATGTTTGTTACTCAATCACGCAGAAACGGCTGGATGGATTTGGATGAAATTAGGAATAATTGCTTATGTCCTGGATTAACACATAGGCTACTCTTCATCACCGATTTTCATCACCACGCGGGTGGAACCGCGGGGCGCAGCTAGTCTAATATATTAGTATTATTTATCGGTATGACGTATACTTTCTTTCAATTACTTATTCCTTCGCAAATTTATCAAAATCGGTCCAATCATATCATCGTGACAACTATTCTATACGACGACTGAAATTCTTCAGCATTGTTATAAAATAACGCAAATCCTACACCCATTTTGAAATTCAAATCGCGTGACCAAAAACACCGCAATAAGTTAACGGTAACTTGACGAATAAAAAATTTGGACGAAGGCAAGATGCATCGCGAAGCTGTAAAATTAGATAACAAAAAATTGTAATGTGAGTGTTGGACTTTGTCAAATGCGGACCCGTACAAATTTTCTACTAGCTACTGGATGAAATATGAAACACTCAGAATGGCGACCGCTTCATTTACTTAACAATCAAAATGAAATAAGAGACCTTTTCTTACTTAAAAAAAAAGGCAGTTATCAACTCGACTGTATTTTTTTTTAATGTTTGTTACCTCAGAACATTCGACTGGGTGAACCGATTTTGATGATTCTTTTTTTATTTGAAAGCTGGTGATTCCCGCGTGGTCCCATTTCAATTTGGTCCAGTTCTGACATTATTATGAAGTTGTTTTTTTTTATATTGATCGTTATTTATGGTTACGCTATTATCTTCAGGTTGCCTCAAAAGCTTGACCAGTTGGCAAACGCAGATGGCGTTGAGCCTACACTATCACAAACAGAATTTAAAAATTGTTTTACTAAGTACATTGAATCATCAATTATCATCTTCATCATCAAAAGTATTTTTGCCCATAAAGACACAAGAAATTGCAAAAAAAAGCAAAGCCTCGAAGCACCGCCGTAAAGTAGCATGTCTATTTTCTACCGGATACATTTCGGCGAGTGTGCGCAAGAGCTTCATGACCTTATTCCACCCTCCCCCTTTTACTACAAGACAAGTAGAATGACTGCACACTATCACCCTTTTCGCGTAGAAATTCATCAATTTAGTCATTTATTATACGTACTGGCCAATAATGGAACTCCCTGCCATCCTCATTGTTTCCTGAGAAATACAATCTAGACATCTTCAAGGCTAGAGTGAATAGATTTCTTCTAGATCAACGTGTTCCATCCTCGGCTACACCGTCGCTTGTCATCAGGCGTGTTGGTGGCCAAAGGTAGATTTATTGTACATTTAAAAAAAAAAGCAAGATCAAATTGGAAATAGTTTTTTATGTTTTTTTTTAATACCGAAAATTATCGTCAGTTTTATTAAATTTTCGTGCTTTGTAGCTCTGATTCTATGAACTCAACAATTTAATACTTTATTAATAACTCCATATTTACAAGTCAAACTTTTCCAGTACACTCTTCTACAAAATCGTTTTTTTTTTCTACAATAATACATTTTTTTAAGGAGTTTTGACGCATACTTGCAAAACTTGGCACCTCATTGTATTTTTTTCCTGCACTTGTCTAAAAGTAGGCCGTGCTCGACGTTGGATAAGTGATATAACCACAGACTAGGTATAGCTAAAGTCTTTGGATATAACGTAGTGAAAAATATCTCTTCGTGTAGTTTCCAAAGCTCTATCGAAGTCTCAAAGTCTCCAACACTTTTCTGGGTATTAGACTTGACTGTGACTTACTTTACTCGACTCTGACTTATTTGACGATATTTAATTAAACTTAAAAAAAAATCAAATTGTGACTCAGGCTTATGCACAATACGTGCGATGCCAATATATCTAAAGATGAATGCAAGAAAAAACGAAGTTAGGGGCATTCAAGTATTATTTGAGAGGTGAGCCGTTGTAAAAAAAAACTTTCCACGGTTCACCCAGGTGATCTCAGGAGGTGGATGGTGGGTAAGAACTTGAAAAAATTACGAATTTGGCCCACCATTTTAGTTTGATATGTATTTATCACAGTAATACTAAAGTAACTGTTATATCATTGTTTCAAAACTTTGCGTGAGGAAAGCATTTATAATCACAGACACCTATAGAGATCACGCAAGTGTGAAACATCTGTTTTTTTTTTGTTTTGGCTCCAGACACCTTGTCTATTTAGCTTATATTCATTCCACAGACTAGCTGTTCACACATTAAAAGTTGAATCAAAGCTTCATACGGGTTTTCGGAATATACATAAACCATGAAACGGTGTCCCCATTTCGTGCCCGCCATAGTCACCGATAGTAAAATGGGCAGGAGGGAAATAGATCATGCAGATCCGATGCACAATCTCCAAAAAAACATTCATTTATTTATGAAAAGTACATCTATGGTGTTACTGGCACTTTGCTAAAAGTGTTAGAAACCTGTCTGGGTAGTTAGTTCCTTCCGTTTGTAAAATTCTAAGTTTGTGTACAATACATAGCTTTATAAGTAATTACATATTTTTTTTTTTTATGTAACCTGGCTTGTATTTAAAATTAATAATATTATACAATTAATATGAATGAGTAAGTTTTTAAATTTTGATGAATGTTTGATTGACAATATATATCTATCTATATCTATCTATACATATAATAAAAACGTGGATATGAAAAATCTGTAATTGCGAGATAACTAAAAAAAAACCACACAGGTCGTCTTAAAATAAGCAGCTGAACCCGATAGGACAGTTTTTAGAATTTTTATTTGTTTGTTTGTTTGTTTGTCCGCGCACATCTCTTAAACCACTGGACGGATTTAAATGCGGTTTTCACGAATATGCTTAGAAATTACCAGATTAAAACATAGGCTATGTTATATCATTTATTTTAATTCTTTTTTATTACATAAAATAAATTAAAATATCAATGATTATTTTCTTCGTTACCCGAAACGTAATGAGGATCGTCACATAGCCTCAAGCAAAGAGGTCCAAAGTAAAGATTAGTTAGACATTAGTTTTGTATATATATTATTTAATTTATTGATTATTAAATGTCATTATATACGCTTAATAACAAATAATATTAATGTATAATAAATATCAAATCTAATTATATCATCAAAAGTAATAGAATCAAAATATTTTTGATGTCGTCATTAAAAAGGTAAAATTATAAACGACAAAAAAATAGATCATACAGCATATTAACAAGGTTATAAATAAATAAATATGCACACCTTGACCGGGTGTACATGTTTGCTCCGTTTGGGGTGGAGACGATGGGTCTGAGGGGGCCGTTTTGGGCTTTATCAGGACTTGACCAGGCGATTGGTGGAGGCGACGGGTGTAGTTATTTTAAGTTTAAGTTTTTTGTTAGTATTTTAAGTTTTCGTAAATTTTCTTTTTTATAAATTCATCATCATCATCATTAGCCATAAGACGTCAACTGCTGAACATAGGCCTCCCCCTTTAACCTCACTGAACGACATCATGCCATCTGCATCCACTGGATGCCTGCGACTCTCACGATGTCGTCCGTCCATCTAGTGGGAGGCCTACCTACGCTGCGTCTTCCGGTTCGTGGTCTCCACTTAAGAACCTTTCTTCCCCATCGGCATCGACAATCATATATGTATGTGAGTAAACGCGGGTTTCCTTCCAGGTGGCATCATTCTTCACTCTGCTGAAGTCGAAGCATGCTGAGCACCACGACTCGTGGGCCTGGTCACCGCCACATGGTAACTTACATAATCATGATAACGATAACATCCAACCTCAGTGGCCCTAGTACGAGAACTTGTGAAAAAGTATTCGTTCCGTAAACGATAGCAAAATGTATGAAAAATTGAACAGCGCCTCTATCGGACGTAAAGGGAAACTGAATTTTTCATACATTTTGCTATCGTTTACGGAACGAATACTTTTTCACAAGTTCTCGTACTAGGGCCACAGATTACACTAACAAGGGAGACATGACATAATATGTCGTGAGTTTTTTTTAATGTAAAATAGGCTTGCGCTTGGCTGCCATCTCGCCTAATGTTAAGCGATGATGCGGCCTACGGTGGATCACGCTTGCCTAGAAGAAACCGATTCACTCTTGACCTAAAGACACCCAGATTGTTACTATCGGGGAACACCCATTCAGGCAGCGCATTCCACAGACTAGCAGTTCGCACAATCAAAGGGGAATGAAAGCGGTTCGTACGGGTTTTCGGAATGTCAACCATAAAGCGGTGTCGGTGGGTACGCTGCCAATTGATAGGGGGCTTGAGCATTTGGATTGTCTTTGGCCCTTCAACGGTCTATGCGCAGTCTAACTTTTTATTTAGTGTTAGTGTCAGCTTGTATTTTGTTTAGCTTAAGGTGAAACGTTTCACTTTGGCGGGAAATTCAAATTTCAAACAGTTATTTTGTTCTTGTAGCTAGGCCGAGTAATTATTGTAAACGATAATGATGTTCGCGAGAATTGATTATTATTCCCTACAAACTCACGTAAAGTTATTTATCTCTGATGTACATTATTACATACATTTGTCAATAAACAATTTTTTCCTGTTTCAAACAGTTTATTGACAAATGTAAGTAATATGGTGAGTAACTGATTAATAGCTGTACATGATAATGTAAAGAACGACCAACAATTTTCGCAAACACTGTGTCATTTCACAATAATTACTCGGCCTAGCTAAAAGAACATAAAACTGTTTGAAATTTGAATTTCCCGCCAAACATGAAACGTATCACCTTAATAAAGGCACTTGCCCGATAAAAAATTATCATTCGTTTCCAAATGTCAACATTCATTCATATTTGTGCGGTTTTTTTTTGCATTTGGCATTGCACTGGGTGGTGAGCGCGGTCTTAAAAGTTCGCAAAACATCTGAATTTTTGTTTCAGGTCATGATCACGACAGAAGCCTGTCCCATAAGGGTAAGATGATCGACCTTTATATTTAATAACATTGCATCCCTGAATGAGTGTTCCCCGGTAGTTAAAATCTGGGGCCTTACACCCAACTCGAAATGCGGGCCCGAATAGGTGCAGTTTGCAAAATCACGCGAACGCACCGAAATATGCTTTATTCACTTGAGATGTATGTATGTAACGGAATCTTTGAACTTGATTTTCAACACTTCAAAACGTCGAATTAAATTGAAATTTTGCATACTTATCAAGGACCGATGACAATGCAATAAATAGTTTGTTATATTAAAAAGTGTTTCTTAGTTATATTATTTTGTGTAGGTATGTTAAATGGTTTCAGTGACATATTAATAGCCAAAGAAACCATGATGTAATGCTATCGATCGTAGTAATGTAAATCTGGTTATTATGAACCCGCAAAGTATGACCAATGCTGAGTTATGACAAAAATCCCTGATGTTAAGCGATGATGCTATGGATAGCACACAACTAAAACTTTTTTTGCAGAAAACACTCCCGCATCGACGTGAACAAAACGTTTGCGCGTTTTAACGCCGTACAGCGACATCTAGTTAATTTCGACGGAACTAATATGGTAGAGATAAAATGAATCACCGAAATGTCTGTACGCGCATAACTTCCGAACGACTGCACTAAATTGTTTTTTTTTTGTTCGTTGTCAGCAAGGAAAAGTAACGGTCATAATGAGATTAATGAGTCCTTGACAAGTAGGCCGAATTTCAGCTCAATCAAACGGGAAGTAGGTCAAATTGTACCTACTTACTTGGAATTCTGGAATATTTTCTTTTTTTTTATTCCTTCCATACTTTGCTTATATTTTAAAGAACTCGCATAGTATAACCTATGCAGAGTTATGACAAAAATCCCTGATGTTAAGCGACGGTGCTATGGATAGCACGCAACGAAAACTTTTTTGCAGAAAACCCTCCCTCATCGGCGCAAACGAAACGTTTGCGCGTTTTAACACCGTACAGCGACATCTAGTGAATTTTGACGGAACTAATTTTATAATTTTATAAATTAATCCAAAGTTTTTTTTTCTTGGCTACTGTCCGTTTGGTTGTTGGGGCAAATTTGCCAGAGGGAGGATATAGAGAGATTGTTTAAAAACGGCTGATGACACTACTAACAGAAAATAACAAATGGAAAAACTAATGACAGATAATTATTACATTAAGTAATTTTTTTTTTGTGGTTTACCAATTTTTTTTTTCAAATTAGTTATATCGAGCTGTCAATCCCCATTACCATTGGATTCATCCACGAAGATTTTATCGATTTATGGCCTTTATAAACGTTATTGCTCTGTCTCGTTTCCATCGGTAAGCGTCAAGTTGATAAGGGGGGTAAACAAATAATGGGTCACGTACAATTTGTACCGTAATGCAGGTCATGCAAACATATTTGAACCCTGTGTATTTGTTTTGTTTCCAGAGATCCCGTTGCACGAGGATTGGTCTTCTTACAGCCCGGAGTGGGCGCCCAGCGATCACCACCCATCAGGTTACCTACTATAACTTACCAAGGGCGACGCAATTACGGGCAGGGGGGGGCAGATACCCCAACAGGAGTGGGTAACATCATTCAAAAAGCTTCCCAACATAAAAGTACCTAAATCATTTTAGATAATCTTGAGTGTTCCCCGATAGTTACAATCTGGGTGTCTTCAAGTCAAGAGTGAATCGGTTTCTTCTAGGCAAACGTGCTCCATCGTAGGCCGCGTCATCGCTTAACATCAGGCGAGTTGGCGTGGCGGCCTTAAAAACTAATGCAACAATCAGCAAAGAAAGAGGTTATCAATTCGACTACATTTTTTTTTTAATGTTTGTTACCTCGGTACCCTTAGTACAAGATTTGACAGTTTTCGAAAACTTTTTTCGTTTCCGTATTGTTCCATACATTTTAGTAAAGCGCCTCTAGCGGAAACGCGGATGTACTAAAATCGGTAGTAATCGGCAGTATAAGTTGCTTCACTCAAATACGAAAAAAGGTTTCGAATAGCTTTCAGCCCAGCAATGTATGGAACAAAACGAAAACGAAAAAAGTTTTCGAATACTATCAAATCTTGTACTAAGGGTACAGAACTTTCGATTGGGTAAACCGATTTTGATGATTCCTTTTTTTATTTGAAAGCTGATGCTTCCCGTGTGGTCCCATTTCCAATTTGGTCCTGTTCTGACATTTTTATGAAGTTTTTTGTATTGATAAATTATTAATAGTTGTTATTATTTTCAGCGTACAAAACCATACCCGCGTATAAAGAAAACGACGTGAACTCCCAATATGAAGAGGTCGAGTATGAAGACAGCAAACCACCCAAAGCTGACAAAAAGTACGGCTAATACTACCTACTTATATCTCGGGGTGACGAGCGCAGTGCATTGCCATCCAGGGTTTTGAACTGTTGAAGTTCAAAATTCTGGGTGGCGTTGAGCTGTTATGGGCAAGCATGAATAGCCATGAGGCGAACGACTTCGCTCGTCTCGTTACTATCATAAAAAAAAAAACTTAGAGCCAACGTACACGACGGACCTTTACTCAGTTGAAATTAGTGTTGCCGAGCTATCGATAAACCTTTGGTTTTTGATATCAGTAGCAACAACTTGGGATCAGTTGCCACAAAACTCTAATAACGAGTTATGTTGCCACTGACCCTACTTGCGAGTCAGGGGCTTTACGCCCAACTCTAAACACGGGCCCGAATAAGTACAGTTTGCAATATCACGCAACAGTATTAAGATCCCGGCGCGTTAAGGTTCGCGTTCGCGTGATTTTGCAAACTGCGCGTATTCGGGCCCGTGTTTAGAATTGGGCATAAGGCCCCTGACTCTCATGTTGTGTCAGTGGCAACAGAACTCGTTATCAGAGTTTTGTGGCAACTGATCCCAAGTTGTTGCTACTGATATCAAAAACCTTTTGTTGTAATTTTCTATCCCACAAGTTTCACATAATCCCATTAAGCTAATTCCAAGCATTTGTTTGCCCTGAAAGCTGCAATAATATTGTAAAAAGTATTATATTGTTATCCTAGGGGTGAAAGTAACTTATTTAGTCCCGAGACGGGGTTTGGCTAATAGTTCGAGGGACTAAATAAGTATTTAACCCCGAGGTAAACATTGTGCTTTAATTACGAATACAAGGGAACTAAAAATAAAAACATGAACTGACACTGGCAAATGCACGAGAAGTGCGAGACCATATTCCTCTGAGGAGAGAAAAAAAGTTGGAACATGTTTCAATACAAATGTTAAAAATAGAACTAGTTTATTTTTTATAATTTGACTGTCTGTTAGTTGTCAACTGTCACTGTCAGTTGAAAGTGATTCTCCCTAGGGCTGAAATGTATTACTTTCAACCCGCTCCTCAGGCAACTTAGACCTACTTTCCGAGTGGGTATGAGTAATGAAAAATAATGTATTTTAATATTTCACTGATGTATATCGGCTACCTGCTACAGTCTTACGTACAAAAACCCAGTGAAAGTGATCAGAACTCGAGGTTTTCATTTCGCTTTTTTTACAATGTACAGCTGTCAGTACAAATAACTGCTTGGACCGAGTTTAGTTGCTTTCAACAAAAAAATGTTAATTTATTTATTTTTCTGTTATTTTTTTTATTTTTAATAAATTCAAGTCAAGTCCTTAACATAGATCTAAAACTTAGGTTCGAAACAGATTTTTTTAGATTAAGCTAAAATAAGTAGGTATTTATTTTCTAAAATTACAATGCATTTACTAGTTTATAAGTTAACTTTATTTATATTATAAAATATAAATATAGGTATAATAAAAAAACTTCACAAAATGGACGGATTTCATTTCTCCTTAAAGCTTAATATTAATTATATAGTTTTGAATTCAAAAACAAATGCCTATCACAACACAATACTGATACAATTCAAAATTGTGAAAATAGAATTTTTAGGGAATGTTACTGATAAAAAAGAGAAATTTTTGGACACACTGTCATTTGACCCCAAACCTAGCAAAGCTGTAATATGGCTGCCAGAGACTGATATACATAGGTACATATATATTCTTAAATACATACTTAAATAGATATTAACATCCAGACATAGAACAAACACAAATGTTCATCACATGAATGTTTGTCCTAGGTGGGAATTGAACCCACGCTCCTAAGCGCAGAAGGTAGGTTTACTACCAACTGGGTCAGCGGAGCTTGTCTGCAAAAAGAGAAGCGTCGTCGGCCAATTTAATAGATTATATTCGACACTTGATCTAAAAACAACAACGGAACCTTGTAACGATATTATTTACTTTTTAACACATACTTTTATTAGCTTGGTATGTATATATGTAACGGAATCTTTGAACGTGATTTTCACCCCTTTCAAAACGACGGATTGATTTGAAACTTTGCATTCTTATCAAGGACCGACGACAATGCAATAATTTAAATAGTTTATCCCATTATCCTTACCAGGATCTTCAGGATTCGCGATTTTAAAGCGTTTTTTTTTTTTAAACTGCGAGAATTATTCAATTCTAGAACGGCAGTATTGCTTTACATTTTTCATATAAAAATACATATTTATTTTGACAATGACAAAAGAAGACAATTTTAAGATTTATTTTGGCAAATAAACCATAGACGGACAGATGTCAAATGTGATCTGTTAAATTGGCCTTGCTAAGTGGAATTTAAATGTAAAATTTCATTAATATTTTAAACTTCAATTTGTATTTTCGGTGTGCAAAATAGTTATATTGGCATGTAGCATTTAACAAACTAAATCAATTTGACACGACTAAAATTATCTGTATTGCTTGTCATTTCAACATGTGATAAAAGGGTGGCAACAATTTTGGAGCTGTCAAAGCTAGTTTAGTTTAGAAAATGATATAACAGAATCGACATCACCATGTATTGTAAAATGTCATTTAAATAAATGACATAAATAATGACATAATGATGATGGTATCTCGTCATTATGACATAACATAATAAATATATGTTTATATGACATAATGACAAAATTCTCACAACAAGTTTACAAACTATGGTAACTTCACTTCGATATTTGCCAACCCAATAGGCACATAAAAATAAAATTTAAATGCTTAATTTTGTGATGCAGACGTACATATAATACGGTATAAAATGGCAGTATCAAACATTCAGGTATTTGTTCTAACAAAAAAAACACGTTGCACGTAAGTATGATGTAACTACATGAGACAAAGTATCTACATAGAGTATGGTCATAGTTAGATACATTTAAAATCATATGTTTGACAAATGATTCAAAAAGTATTTGACATTATTGTAAAACCATTTGAGATGATGAAGATTACATGGTAATTTATAAGCCATTATATGGCAAAATTGTGACACCAGTCGTAGAAGCCATTAACCCATTAGAAGTCAAGCCATTATATTTTGTCCAAGAAACATATGTGGCATCAGGGCTAGCATGCACACCACGACAAATCTTGTTGTCACTGTGTCGAGCGAGAACGCAACAAGGTTACGGTTTCATATACGCCTGTCTCGCCTTGGCACGATAAAAAGAGTCGACAAAATGTTGTCGCGGTGCGCATGCTAGCTCGCCTGGAAGCTTAAATCTAACTTCTTTTCGATGATTAAGGAGCCTTCAGTCTCTTTCAGGAAACCACATTAAATATCATCAACATATTATATTGGCCAAGCCTGCTAGAAAGGGACAGAGAGCTTCCAGGTATGTTATCTAATTCTGTCCGGTTCTCTTTGATATTTCAGTCAGGTTTCAGTATGATATTTTAATCTTTAACATCAATAGAATATGGTAAATTATAAGTCTATTTTTATGTGCACAACCAGGCCAAAAAAACCATTTTATTTATTTATTTCAGTAGCAAAGTTATTTTTCTGACTATTTTCAGCAAAAAAACAAAATTTAACTGAACATTCAGTGTTGTAGTTCAGAGAGTTTCTAATTATCACATTTTATATTAAAGCTGGTTTAACTTAATTTTTTTATCGAAATGTCAAAAATAAACAGAAAAATACAGCAAAATAAGAATTTACTTCAATCAACTCATTCTACACTTTGTCTTAGTTAAACACATAATTATATTTGAGACCAAAGTTTGTGATACTATAAGATTTAATCTACGAACTAGGTATATAAGAAAAACGCAATAGATCGCCCGTTACAAAACAACGCTATTGACAGGAATGTATCTTCTGTCTCTCTCTTTCTCTTGTTGTCACCGGCAGTGTCACTTTCACTGTCTGCGACCAACTTATTGAAGAATCGAACGGAGGCGCCACCCGACAGTTTTTTTTTTTTTTTACTAAACTGACAGCTTTCCTTAGAAAACTGTTAGTTCCATGATTTAGCCACCCCTACAAGATAAGTTGGTTGGCATGTCAGAAGTTGGGGTAGATAGAATATGTAACGAAGTTTTTTTGCGTGGGGCTTGTCATATGATTTAATAGGCCAGCCTTCTTATGCATAAACGCTCCATAAGATCCTGATGTAAGTTATCTGTGAACTTATCACTGTTGAGAACACGCGTAAAAGAGAGACATTTTTAACAAATTATTTAGTTTCATTTGTAAATAAAGAACTAGGTAAACAAATTTTGGATTTTAACGTATTTTTTTCGAAGCGCTTTGATTACACCGTAATTACACCATTATTGTGTGAACTGCTAGTCTGTGGACTGTGCTGCCGGAATGGGTGTTCCCCGATAGTTACAATCTGGGTGTCTTCAAATCACGAGTGAAACGGTTTCGGCAAGCTACTCCATTGTAGACCGCATTAGCACTTAACGTCAGGCGATTCAGCTCAACAATTCGTAAGCGTATGTAATCCGGATGGCAATACAATAATTTGATACTGATGTTGGAGTCAAGAGGTGGGAAGTGAAACTCTTTAATAGCTACCAGTAACCCCTTCGAGTTTTCTTTTGGTTTGTTTTAACGAGTCACATTAACATATTTTTTATACTATAATCCTTTTTATAGAAGAGCTAATCAAGCATTTATGAATAAGATTATTCGTGTTTAGTCACAACGCGTGGCCGAAGACAGTAGCACACCCAGCCTTAAACGGGAATTGGCTCTCAATGGGTCAACATACTTTGGTATTTCCCACTTGATAGTGAAATCAATTGATCGCACTTGTAAACATATCACAAATTTAATCTGTCAACCGATCTGTCATCTTCAAACAGACTCCCAAAAATATGCACAGAGTAATCAAAATCGAATCGCTGACCAATCCCAGCACGCTATTTGAAAACCAAGAATATCTAACCTTCTTTTTTGTTAGCCTTCTTTTGTCAACGTTTAGCTTTTTCGGCCAGGAATCGAAATCTCGCTCCATTTTTTGACACTGACTCTTGTGCCATTTTTTAGGCGCACCGCTTGACGTTTTGCCCGTGACGCAAATGTCAAAGTCATTTTTGACAGTTTTTATTTCTTTCTCTAACGCCTCGTCTACTGTTATGGTTAAAGAACGGAGGTTGTATGCAACTTCTGCTGTAAAAGGAATGTTGTTTTGTGCGTCTCGGATGTAGACAACAAAATCTGCGATGTCTTCAGGTGTTATTACGAACCAGTGAACATAGATTGAAGTCTGTGAGCTGAAAAATAATTAAAAATTATGTTTATTTTATTGTCAATGATTTCATAGGGTTTTGCGATTACAACACACTTTTAATGGATTTTATCGCGTTACATTATGGTAGTCCCCCCCCCCCCCCACCTTTTTTATTATTATTCTATCTTTTTTGTTTTGCGTTTTATTTGCGTGTATTTTCCTAAAAAATATATATCCCTCATCTAGTCTTACCTGCGACCACGGAAACAACAAAGTGTTCGAAATGTTAGGATTAAAATACAGGCATTTTTTTTTTTAATGTTATTTTCTTGTATTCTTACCAAAATATAGTTCATTAAAAATATCCTAACAATACCATGTATCAAATAAACTCTCCGGACAATGGATGCTTAACAAAACAACTTTTACAGCCTAAAACACCTCAAGCAACTGATCCCGGTATCAAATGTGGCAACATATCGATGTTGTTGCAACTGGCACCAGTATCCATACCCACAAAAAATTTAACGTGTATTACAAACCAGATAATAGTGACAATGAAATTTAATGTCATAATGATAATTTACATATAGATACGTATACAAGAGCGTAGAGGTCTGATATCATAACTAAATAATAAAAAGGCACCTATAAAAACAGATTGTATTAACTGCCCCGGTGGCTCAGTTGGTAGTGAACCTAACTTCTGTGCTTGGGGGCGTGGGTTCGATTCCCATCTAGGACAAACATTTGTGTGATGAAGATTTGTGTTTGTTCTATGTCTGGGTGTTAATACCTATTTAAGTATGTATTTAAAAATATATATGTACGTATATCAGTCTCTGGCAGCTATATTACAAGCTTTGCTTAGTTTGGGGTCAGGTGACCGTGTGTGCAAATATGTCCCAGATATTTATTTATTTATTATTATTATTTATTTATTATGTATATACATTCAATTTATCTTCAACAATAATTAACAATATAAAAAACCGACTTCTTAAAAATGACAGAACTGGACCACTGATAAACTATATCATAAAACTTGTGACATTTGTATTACGCATGGATACCGGTATCGGTTGCAACAACTTGCTGAGATCAGTTGCCACAAGAATTGGATAATGAGATCAGTTGACACAACCCCTTTATTATTTTTTACCAATTAATAAAAATATGTTTATATAAAGATATTATTATTTTGGTGTCAGTTAAAATAGTGTTAGATACTTACTACTGCACGTCTCTGAAAGCCAGATCTGGCTCAGCAACTAAATCGAATTCATCCAAAGTGTTGTCGTTCTTTTTGATTTCAGCTTCTTGGTTGTTGCCATCTTCATCAATATTACTGTCGCATAATAACCTGTCCTCGTTTAGGGTAAGTATGTTTTCGTTGGCCAAATGCAAGGGTTCCGTACAGTTAATGTTATTGTATTTATTGTCCGATCGCAGGTAAGAATTGCTGAGCCGATTTAGGTAATGTTTTAACGGACGGGCGTAACAGTTGCAGTAAAGGCTGTTTCCTGAAAAAGTGAGATATTTTAAGGTTATTAAGAATTTTGAAATCTAATCTCGGTCCAAGCATTTATTTGCTTTGTAAAAAGCCGAATGAAAACCACGAGGTAGGTGGGTTCTGTAGTCGTAGGACTCTTTTGCAGGGGTCCGCCTGGGGAAGTACCACACCTTTGCCAGTTATTCAACCGCCAAGCAGTACTGTGCAAACACTACTGTGTTCCAGATTGAAGGGCAATGTTTGCAGCGAAATTACAGGGCACACAGAGATTTGACATCTTATATCTCGGGGTGACGAGCGCAGTGCATTGCCATCCAGGGTTTTGAACTGTTGAAGTTAAAAATTCTGAGTGGCGTTGAGCTGTTATGGGCAAGCGTGAAGAGCCATCAGGCGAGCGACTTCGCTCATCTCGTCACTCAGTATCATAAAAAAAAAACAATTCTGATCATTTTCGCTGGGTTTTTGAACTTAAGACTGTAGCAAGTCCCGATATACTTCAGTTAAATATGAAACGTTTTTTTTTATTCAGTGACAGCGGTTTATCAAATCAAATTATTTATTTGTCAGTACATGGTAGGTACACATACATATAAATTAGCATACAGGGTCGTAACAATGGAAACGTATCTCATGTCCTTGCCAGGTACGGCGTACAACATGTTAATTTTATTTATATATATTTTATTTTTATAAGTCAGTTTTTGTTAAAGTTAAAAAAGGTAATTATGTCTATGTTAGAATACTGTCAAAATCATATTTTACTTTAATTGTATTTTATGCCTTATGAACAGCAAAGGTTCAAAAAACTACAATAATTATTACCTTCATAATAGAACTCCAATCCTTTATGAAATATCTTCTTCACTACAGCAGGTTCAAAAGTGCTTAGATCATTATTTCTTACATCCAAAACCTTTAGTTTTGTTGCGTTAACTATGCTTTCTGTTGGTAACGTGTTTAGTGCGTTGTTTTGAAGGTAGATGGCGGTTATGTTCTCCGGAAGTTTAAGCTTCACATCCGCTGGAAAAATAAAAAATATAAACTAAACAAAAATAAATAGTTTTTTTTTTGTTTTATGAAACTTTACTTTTTGTAAATCTACTTGAGACAGTATATCAAAAAAAGGACAGCAATAAATATCAGGTTTACACAGAATGATGCTACAAACTCAAAGGAGGTCTTCAATCTTAATTTACTACTTTTCCTATTATGAAAATCTGCTGTTCCATAGGGATAAAAATTAGCTGTTACATAGAATTTTATCAATATAAAAAAACCGACTTCATAAAAATTGGCATTCAGAGTTGGACTGAATTGAAATGAGACCACACGGGAAGCACCAGCTTTCAAATAAAAAAAGATTCATCAAAATCGGTTCGCCCAGTCGAAAGTTCTGAGGTAACAAATTAAGAAAAAAAAAAAATATGCTACAGTCAAATTGAGAACCTCCTCCTTTTTGGAAGTCGCTTAAAAAATATCTGAAAGAGCATTTTTATATATTTAATGAGTACACGACCTCCTTTTGGCTTAGTACCATCATTCTGTGTAACCTTGTATGGTACTTACATGCCGTAGATTTTAGGTCACTTAGTTGGTTGTTAGATAAATCTAGTACTTCCAAAGATGTTAGGTTTCCTAGGACATCTGTAAACAAATAAAATAATTTTTATATATATTACACGGGAATTACTCGCGTAAGATTAGGCCGGTTACTCCGACTATAGTTTCAACCGCATTCGGCAGTCTTTATCAAGGTGAATGCGCGCGCGCGGCGCATATAGATACTATATGAATATAGCGAAATGATATGTATTAAAATAAAACCGCGCACGAAGGGTTCCGTACCATTATCAATAAAAACGGCAAAAAATCACGTTTTTTGTATGGGTGCCCCCCTTAAATGTTTATTTTATTCTGTTTTTAAGTATTTGTTGTTATAGCGGCAACAGAAATACATCATCTATGAAAATACAATTTCAACTGTCTTACTATCACGGTTCATGAAATACAGCCTGGTGATAGACGGACAGACAGACAGACAGACGGACAGCGGAGTCTTAGTAATTGGGTCCCGTTTTACCCTTTGCCAGGCCTGGCGCACTCCGCACTTTAGGTATGAAGCTACAAGTAGTCGTCTTGTCGGACTTGCCGTGCCCGCTGCCGCGCGATAGACAGAGATAACGCGACAAGAGTTACGCGATAGACAGAGAGGCAACTTCTAGGTTAATATAGCTGTAGGTAGTTAGCGCTCGCACGTCCTGAATTGGACTTTATTGTGTAGTAGCACATCGCGCGAAGAACTGATGACCGATGGGGAAGAAAGGTTGTTGAGTGGAGACCACGAACCGGAAGAGGCAGCGTAGGTAGGCCTCCCACTAGATGGACCGACTACATCGTGAGAGTCGCGGGCATCCAGTGGATGCAGATGGCAGGATGTCGATTAGTGTGGAGGTTAAAGAGGAAGGCCTATGTACAGCAGTGGACGACTTCTGGCTGATGATGACGGGTAGTAGCAAGAGTCGCTACTTATTTAAATGATTTTGCGGAGTGAATCTTCTGTACTTATGTATTCTGTGCCTTTGAGAACGAAACCCTAAAAATTATCTTTTAAATGTAAATCAATGTACTTACGGTTTCTAATTTCATTGATAACGTTTCCGCTGAAGTTCACCTTCTTCACAGTTTTGGTACCAAATGTGATATCATAAGTGAGTACTGGTATGGAGTTGTGGCTCAGATCTATCTCCTGCAGCCTGTACGGGATCCAAGGACTCGACGGGAACATTTTCTTCGTCAGGAAACCTATGTTGTTACGGCTTAGATTCACCTGGTAAATCATAACACATTATTATTACAAATGAACGGGAACGGACGACGACAGCGAGCAGCCTTTTTGTACCATCAACGCAATCACGACCACTCTGCCAAGAGTGCACGACTAAGAAGAAGAAGATTATTACAAATGCGTTTTTTTTGTGTAAGTTACTAATCACATTAATATTATAAATGCGAAAGTAACTCTGTCTGTTTGCTACATAATCACGGCTAAACGGCTTGACCGATCTCGATAAAATTTTGCGAGGTAATAGTATGTATCATGAGGACGGACATAGGCTATTTTTTTCTGAAGAAATCGCGGACGAAGCCGCGGTTACAGCTAGTATCATGTATGTGAAAGTTTGGATGGATGGATGATTGTTACTTAATCACGCAGAAACGGCTGGATGGATTTGGATGAAATTTGGAATATACATTGCTTATGTCCTGGATTGACACATAGGCTACTTTTCATCAACATCATCACCAAGCGGGTCAAACCGCGGAGCGCAGCTAGTAAATTAATATCGTTCGCGCAAAACTTTATGAGCCCTCTGAAGTTAGGCGCGAGGCCTCCCCGACGCCCTGTAAAGTCCCTCGGATACCTATAATATGCGTACTGCGCAGCCACTGGGCCTAACTTCAGAGGGCTCATAAAGTTTTGCGCGAACGATATCTGGGACATTTTTGAAATTAATATTTGGGACATTATTGCACACACGGTCATCTGACCGCAAACTAAGCAAAGCTTGTAATATGGCTGCCAGAGACTGATATACATACAATACTTTTTTTTTATTTTTATACATAATTAAATAGATATTAATACCCAGACACAGAACAAACACAAAATGTTCAACACAGTTTGTCCTAGGTGGGAATCGAACCCACGCCCCCAAGAGCAGAAGGATAGATTCACTACCAACTGAGCCACCGGGGCAGCCAAAGTTTAATGTGTAATGTGAGTATACAAATTGAGGAGTGAGGCTAAAGAGTGTTATTTTTGCCTTACACCTGCAATTTGTGGAATAAGCCCCTCCTGCGGCATTTCCGAGTAACTATAATATAGGGTTCTTCAAAAGGGCTGTTAATAGAGTATTTAAGGGTCGGCAACGTATCTGTGATGTCCCTGGTGTTGCAGGTATCCATAGGCGACGGTGATCGCTTACCATCAGGCGCAGCGTCTGCTTGTTTGCCACCTATGCCATAAATAAAGTCTTACCATTTCTAAAGAGAGACAGTCGTCCAAAAGTCCGTTGGTTTTGTTGTCTATTTTTTCCAACTGGTTGCGCGATAAATCAAGTCTCCTGCAAAACGCAATAGAGAATAATTACTACGCCATTCCGCCAGTGATGACATACGCCACTGAAATGTGGTCTTTCACTATGGGCCTCATAAGAAAGCTCAAAGTCGCACAGCGAGCTATGGAGAGGGCTATGCTCGGGGTTTCTCTACGAGATCGAATCAGAAATGAGGAGATCCGTAACCGTATACGAAAGTTGCCGACATAGCCCACCGGATTAGCAAGTTGAAGTGGCAGGGGGCAGGGCACATAGCACGCAGAACAGATGGCCGTTGGGGCCGAAAGTTTCTCGAGTGGAGACCACGGACCGGTAAGCGCAGCGTAGGACGTCCACCCACAAGATGGACAGACGACCTAAAAGAGACCGCAGGGAAACACTGGATGCAGGCCGCTTCCAACCGGTCCTTTTGGAGATCGATGGGGAGGCCTATGTCCAGCAGTGGACGTCCTATGGCTAAAATGAAGAAAATCACGCGCAATAGTTCCATAGTTAATAAAATAAATAAATATTCGGGACGTTTTTGTACACATTGTCATCTGACCCCAAACTAAGCAAAGCTTGTAATATGTTTTTATTATATTGTAACATGTTTTTAAATACATACTTAAATAGATATAAACACCCACACATAGAACAAACACAAATGTTTGTCCTAGATGGGAATCGAACCCACGCCCCCAAGCGCAGAAGTTAGGTTCACTACCAACTGAGCCATCGGGGCAGTCAATTAGTAGACACAGACATATTAAATTTTTAAACAAAATTTAAAATCACCGTGCGCTTTTAAAATCACTACACATAATCAGATTGAAAGCACGCAAAAAAACTTAGTTATATAATGTTACCTATGTCCATCATCTTCAAGTTAAGTTTCTTCGTCATTATTTTAACTTTAATGATAAAAAATATTATTTTGATTTGTAATATTCATTTGTACCGAAAGTAACCCCATAACTTCAACTTTATGAAATTTTACCCAGATATTTTCCCATCTGGCAACCCAGTCGCTGGATGCCCCACCCGTGGGCGTTCACAGGGGCCGGAAGACTGGCGATTATCCTAATTACCCAATGTATTGTATTTTTATGTCAGTATTTTAAGGTTATACCCGACTAAAATCATATATTACCTGTCTAAAATCATACTTATATATGACGTAGATATATTTATAATTTGACATGTAAAATAACATTTTATGAATGATAATAAAATTTCTTCTGTAAATCATACTTTACCCGACTCAAATCATATATTACTCGACAAAAGTCATACTTTACCCGGCCAAAAATCAAACTAAAACTAACAAGAAACCTCACACAAATACTTATTGAATTACCCAATGTATTTTTTTTTTTATGGTACTGGGTGACGAGACGAGCGGAGTCGCTCACCTGATGGCTCTTCACGCTTGCCCATAACAGCTCAACGCCACTCAGAATTTTGAACTTCAACAGTTCAAAACCCTGGATGGCGATTCACTGCGCTCGTCACCCCGAGATATAAGATGTCAAATCTCTGTGAGCCCTGTAAATTCGCTGGAAACATTGCCTTTCAATCCGGAACACTTGCCAGTTTTGCCAGTTATTCAACCGCCAAGCAGTAGTGTGCAAACACAACTGCTTGGCGGTTGAATAACTGGCAAAGGTGTGGTACTGAAATAATAATGATGATGATAATGATTATTGACACAACAGGGGCAGCGAAAGACCAGGGCCCCGATTCTACTAAACCAATTATTTTTCAATTGTTAATGAATTGCCTCAATTTTTTTACTTTTTACACTTTATACAAAAAGTGTAAAAAAATTACATTTTGAGGCAATTCATTAGCAATTTAAAAACAATTTTGTTTTTCACTTTTGACACTTTATCTATACCAAAACTGTCATAAGGGCAATTTTTTTGGAAATTCATTAACAATTTAAAAACAATTAATTGGTTTAGTAGAATCCGGCCCCTGAGGGAATAGGGAACATGGTGAAAATCAAAGTTCCCCAGGTACCACTACAAAAAAAAAAAAACAATTTACTTACCGTAACGCCACTAAAGTTTTAAACGCCTCATTAGGTATTTTGTCCAGGAGATTCTCACTCAGGGTCAAGTTGAGTAACTGTTGCAGTCCGTTGAACGATGATTGCGAGATGGTCGTCAGGTTGTTGCGCGACAAATCCAGCTCGAACAGCGTCGGAAGATTACCGAAAGCCGATTTGTTTAATTCCGTTATTTTGTTATCCTAAAACAGAAGATCGGTGACAAAAGTCGCCTGATTGTTGCCGTGCATGTTCGACGATTTTTGTTACGTCACGCTAACATCAGTGGGAGGCAATAATGCGCGACACAGATAATGTACGGCATAATAATTGGTGTACATGTACATCGATTATAATGTTGTGCAATATCGTGCCGTGGCCGAACTCATAATGTACGGCATGATATTGTACGGCATAATAACGCACAGGATGATAATTGGTGTACATGTACATCGAATATCTATCTGTGCAATATCGTCAAGTCTTAGTAAAAACACTTACCTGTAAATACAAATACTGCAAGCTGCTCAGACCATTTAGCGCCTCCCATGGAGGTTTCGTAATCCCATTATCAGCCAAGTTCAGCCGCTGCAGCGTCAACAAGTTGGCGAAACTATCGCCGGACAAGTCCTCCAACATGTTCGACGACAAGTCGAGCCGGAGTAACGCGTTCATTTGAGGCCACGAGTTGGATTTTATCTCTTTTATTTGGTTGTTTGAAAGGTTTAATTCACTGAAACAATTAAATAAGTAAGTATTTGTATGTAGTTTCTTGTTGGTTTTAGTTCGATTTTTGCCGGGTAAAATATGATTTTTGTCGGGTAATATGATTTTTGTCAGGTAATATATGATTTTAGTCGGGTAAAGTAGTTATGATTTTAGTCGGATAAAGTATGATTTTAATCGGGTAAAACTTAATTATACTGACATAAAAATTTACTCTTATGTTAGTCTATGGCACACGTCTACAGGTCAAAAATGATTTACAAAAAAAATAGTTCAACAATCACAAATTGGTCATCTAACCCCAAACTAAGCATAGCTTGTAATATGGCTGCCAGAGACTGATACACATACATATATATTTTTAAATACATACTTAAATAGATATTAACACCCGGACATAGAACAAACACATATTTTCATCATTTTTGACAGGTAACATATGATTTATGTCGGGTAAAGTATGATTTTAGACAGGTCAAGTATGATTTTAGACAGGTAATATATATGATTTTAGTCAAGTAGGTATGATTTGAATTGGGTAAAGTATGATTTTAGTCGGGTATAGTATGATTTTAGTCGGGTAAAACGTAATTATTCTGACATAAAAATGATAATAGACTAACCCAAGAGCAGAAGGTATTTGAAAGAGAGTATCCAGGTTATTATAAGCGAAGTTCAGCTCTCGACAGCTGGACAGTTTAGCGAGACTGCCGCGAGACACCGATGTCAGCTTGTTGTGGGAGATGTCCAGCGAGAGCAGTGTCGGGAGAGCGCCGTATGTCGCGGGTTTGATAGTTTCAAGCGAGTTGTGGCTCAGGTTTAGGTATCTGGAAATCAAATTATACAGTTACTTGCAGCGCCCTGATGATGAGCCATTATTATAGCTCCTCTACCATATATCAAAGATATACAAGATATACCATATATCTTCATGAGTGCCTCCGCAAGAGGACCGTAGCTTTCACGCTACAAACCATTTACGAGTACAGAAACAGATTTTTTATTTTTTTATGATTATGAGTGACGAGACTAGCGAAGTCGCTCGCCTGATGGCTCTTCACGCTTGCCCATAACAGCTCAACAACACTCAGAATTTTTGAAGTTCAACAGTTCAAAACCCTGGATGGCAATGCACTGCGCTCGTCACCCCGAGATATAACATGTCAAATCTCTGTGTGCCCTGTAATTTCGCTGGAAACATTGCCCTTCAATCCGGAACACAGTAGTGTTTGCACACTACTGCTTGGCGATTGAATAACTGGCAAAGGCGCAGTTTGGTTTTCACCATGTTCCTTATTCCGTCAGGTCTTCGCTGCCTCTGTTGTCGAGTCAATGATAATAAATAATAATAAATATTTTATTTATATTACACGGGAATTACTCACGTAAGCTTAGGTCGGATACTCCAACTACAGTTCCAGTGCAAAGCGAGACGCAGCCAAGCGCGTGCATTACCTTGATAAAGACCGCCGAATGCGGTTGAAACTATAGTCGGAGTGACCGGCCTTATCTTACGTGAGTAATTCCCGTGTAATATAAATAAAATGTGTGAAAACCACGTCAGTTTCCATAATAAAATAATAAATATTCGGAACATTTTTGCACACAGTACACGGTCATCTGTACCCTTAGTACAAGATTTGATAGTTTTCGAAAACTTTTTTCGTTTTCGTTTTGATGCATACATTGCTGGGCTGAAAGCTATTCGAAACTATTTTTCGTATTTGAGTGAAGCAACCTATACTGCCGATTACTACCGATTTTAGTTCATCCGCGTTTCCGCTAGAGGCGCTTTACTAAAATGTATGGGACAATACGGAAACGAAAAAAGTTTTCGAAAACTGTCAAATCTTGTACTAAGGGTACTGACCCCAAACTAAGCAAAGCAAAAAAAAATGGATGTTTGTTACTCAATCACGCAGAACTGGCTGGATGGATTTGGGTGAAATTTGGAATTTACATTTCTTATGTCCTAGATTAACACAGGCTACTTTTCATCATCGTCATCATCACCGATTTTCATCACCACGCGAGTGAAACCGCGGGGCGCAGCTAGTAGATCATATATGACACTTCATCTATCGAACATCTAGTGAACCTGCCGTTCACTACCAACTGGGCCAACTGGGCTATCAAATGATGAGCTCACCTTAGAGAGAACAAGTTCTGGAAGACAGCGTTGAAGATGTCCGCGAGCTCGTTGTACGAGACGTCGACGGTGTGCAGCTCGTACAGTTTGGGGAACGCCATCTTCGGTATCACGGTGATGGCGTTGAAGGACGCGTTCAGGATGCGGATGCCGGTCATGTTAGATATTGGAATCTGTAATTGAAGTGAAAACTTCTTTATGTTGAGTACTTTTTGGGTGAACAAAAACCATGGAACTCGCGCCATCGTCACGCTGTGCCGTGTATTTTAAAACAGCGCCATCTCTTGTAGAATAGCAGAATTACTACTTAAGTTTTCACTTCTGACGTGCAGTCCTATGACTAATGTGTTCTCTTTTTATATTAATTATTTTTAATAGAAACAAAGAGGAAATAAACATAATTTTAATTTGAAAAACCAAAATTTACCCAACTAAAACCACAATTTAACAGACCAAAACTACATCTTACCTGACAAGACCCATATCTTACCTGACTAAAACCACATCTTAACTGGCTAAAACCAAATTTTACCCGACAAAAACCACATCTTACCCGACCAAAACTTCATTTTACTTTATTACAAAAAAAGTGCAAAAGGTATCTACAACTACCTCTCCGGGCTGGCAGAGCACCGTCAACACCGCTAGTGTTGCAGGTGTCCATAGGCGGCGGTGTCTGCTTACCATCAGGTGGACCGCATGCCTATGTGCCGCTCTTTTTATAAAAAATAAAATAAAAGGCAGCTTACCTGACTTAAATCCGTAAATCCATTATAAGATAAGATAAAATAAAGGTAGCAAGTTTTTTTTTTTATATTGTCAAAGATTTTTTTTTTTGTAGTTGTTTTTCGAAGTTGTTTTTATGTATTTATAAGTTAGTTGATAATAGTTAGTATATAAATAAGTTATAAATAGTAAATGTAACGTATTGAATTTTTCTGTGATGTTACTTTTATAAGAAAATAAATAAATAAGATACGTCAATATATAAGCATAGCTGTTTTCATCACAAAAAACAGCTTACCTGACTAAAATCCGTAAATCCATTATAAGGTACGTTAAATTAATAAACGTAGCAGTTTTCATTTAAAAAAAAAACAGCTTACCTGACTAAAATCTGTAAATCCATTATAAGATACGTCAAATTCATAAGCGTAGCTGTTTTCATCGAATGCCTTCTTGCTGATATCTGTCAAGTTGTTATGACTAAGGTCCAGAAGGGTCATGTTGTTGCAGTTTTGGAAGGCGCCTGAGTCGATGGTGGTTAGTTCGTTGTAGGAGATGTTGACTGAGGCTTGGTAGAGGTCGGTGAAAGCTTGGGACTCGATGGATGTTATCTTGTTCTCTGCTAGATTTATGATCTGAAAAAGTCCGATAAAAGTTGATAAGAAACACATAAATAAAAATAAAAAAACAAAGTTAAATGATTATTTACGGGATATTTACCGTGGTAAGGTTGTGGAAGGAGCTCCCGATATCATTTAACTTTAGTGAACAACCGTGATAGTTTAAAACAGTGTTTAATAAAAAAACAGCCAACCAAGCGACCGTAGCTTTCACGCTTGAAACCATTTAGAACAGAGTTCATATTGCGCACTTTGGTTTTCACTAAGTTCCCAATTCCCCCAGGTCTTTCGCTGCCTCTGTTGTCGAGTCAATGATAATAAATAATAATAAAAAATTTATTTATATTACACGGGAATTACTCTCATAAAATTAGGCCGGTTACTCCGAATATAGTTCCAGCTCAAAGTGAGACGCAGCCAAGCGCGTGCGTTCACCTTTATAAAGACCGCCGAATGCGGTTGAAACTATAGTCGGAGTAACCGGCCTAATCTTACGCGAGTAATTCCGGTGTAATATAAATAAAATTTATTTTATTTGTTTACAGATGTCCTAGGAAACCTAACATCTTTGGAAGTACTACATTTATCTAACAACCAACTAAGTGACCTAAAATCTACGGCATGTAAGTACCATACAAATTTCCATAAGACTTCAAAATTAGTAAAATACGCAATTTCAGTTTTAAACTGAAGTTTTTTTTTAAACCAAACTACTGAACCGATTATGATAAAATTTCTATGGGACCAATCTGCAAGTTAAAGTTAATAAAAAAAAAGAGAAGGTGCGTTTTTTTATTTGAAATTTAAAGTTGGTTAAAAAATAATTTAAAATAAAAAGTTCAAATAAAAGTTAACAACAAATTAATTATCACTGAACAAAAGTTGTGGAAGGAATTGGGGGAGACCTTTGCCCAGCAGTGGGAGAATACAGATTAACATTAAAAAATATATATTAGAAATGGTTGTAATACCTAAAAGTTGTCGCTGCATAAAAGTTGTAAATAGCAAAAGCTGTCATTAAATTAAAGTTTACATTGGAAAGTTATTGGTTAAATTAGGTTTATTAGTTAAATCAGGAAATGATTGGAAAATAATAAGTTAAATATTGTTACGAAAATAAAATCAGTTCTGCACTCACTAGTTTCGCGCTAAACAAACAATTTAAGCGTTTTCTGTCTTATGTCGCGTTTCTCTCAATCGCTTTGGAAACTAATTTTCAACTACAATGTATCATCTTTATTAACAATATATTGTTTTTAATTTAAGAGCGCTTACCTCAGCATATTTGACAGCCTGGAACATCTGGTAGTCCACCTTGGTTATCTTGTTTCGCGCTAAGTCGATAGTCCCGATTCTAGTGACCGAGGTAAACGTACCGCGCCCTATGTCGGCGATTTGATTGTCTTGGAGATACAACCGTCTGGGGATGAGATAATAAGAAATAGATTAACTAAACTTTACCAGTTATTAAACCGCCGTAGTGTGCAGATACAACTGTGTTCCGGATTGAAGGGCAATGTTTCCAGCGAAAATACAGGACACAGAGATTTGACATCTTATATCTCGGGGCGACGAGCGCAGTGCATTGCCATCCAGGGTTTTGAACTGTTTTAGTTCAAAATTCTGAGTGGCGTTGAGCTGTTATGGGCAAGTGTGAAGAGCCATCAGGCGAGCGACTTCGCTCGTCTCGACACCCAGTAACATAAAGAAAAAAAAAAGAAAAAAATAGATGATTCAAAAAAATTACAACCGGCAGTATTCAAACCTGGACCATCCGGGTCCCGAGCGTTCTATCCGCAAAGCTACGGTCGCTTTCCATTCGGCGGCAAATCGTATATTTTATCGAAGTAAAAAGTAACTCATGTGTCATAGTGTAAGCTATCTCCATACTAAATTAAATCCAAATCTGTTCAGCCGTTACTTTGAGTAAGAACATACACGCAAACTTTATTATTTATAATTAGTATGATAAACTAGATGGTCTTATCATATAACGAAAATTAAGCAACCTCCGACGTGTCTTCTAGTACACTTGAAAGCCAGATCCCACTCCAGTTTAGATGTATTACCATATTCGACCACACTGCAGCTGTAGATGTGGATTAAAATGTAATCATCTACTATAAATATAAAGTAACTCGGGTTGTCTGTTTGTTATATATTTACTACGATCTTGATGAAATTTGAGAAAAAGCATGGGTATGATAAGAACTGACAGAATAGTTTTATTCAGGAAAAATGTGGATGAAATCATGAAACAATAATAATGTTATTTTTACCTGAGGAATCTCATTCCTTTAAAGCTGTTTGTGTCCAATTTCTTTAGTTTATTATTATCCAAATGAAGTACTTTCAACAGCGCGTTTCTTGCAAACATTGCTCTGAAAAACGAAACGATTATAATTTTGTAGGTATGTCGTGTGTAAATAGATGTATTAAATATATATATTCTGGTACCTAGGTATGTCAGCTATTTCATTATGGCTGACGTTACACCAGCCAAGTTTCGACAGGTCGCCGATGTGGCTTCCATCCAGTTTTGTTATTTTATTATAACTGTAACCAAAATGTTAAAGATCAAATTAGTTAACGCTGGTAGCACACCTACGCCGCGAAACCTTAGCAGCGAAAACGCTACTCGTTGAAATATGATCCTTATATCACGTTCCTTACAGCAAAGTTTTAAATACGTGTAGGAGAAACGCCAAACGTGTCAAGCCGCGCCTCTGTTCCAAGTTTAAATTACTGCTGTATGTTACACTATATAAGGTTTACATTTAAACTAGTATCAGTTTCGCTGCTACGATTTCGCGGCGGAGGTGTGCTACCGGCGTAATATTCCTCCAGTCTCCAATCTCCAGTCCGACTTAAACAAGATGGGTGACAGGCTTTAGACCACAAAACATATTTTTAATGTTATTATTAACAGATTTAATAGGTTAATAGTAAAAACACAGTTTTAAAAACAAGCTTTTAGCTTTAGCAAAGAAAATTTAATCCGTCATCTTGGAGCGGCGGCCATATTGAATTTAGTATGGCGTACTCACACTCACAGTATCGCTTTCTACTCTTCAAGGCTTACTTCACCACCATGTGGGATACATAGCCAAGAGTAGAGAGTGAAAGAGAGAGAAAGTAAAGAAAGTGTATTCAACTTGCAAGTGAATCTGTTTCTTCTAAGCAAGCGTGCTCCAACCTGGATTACATCATCGCTTAACACCAGGCGAGATGCAGGTCAAGCGCAACTTTCGCAAAAGATATGGCGTTTTGCTTTTGAAAGGCAACAAATCAATTCAGTAATGTTAATCAATTCAGTATGGTTCGTCAACTCAATATAGTTAATCAACTCAAAATAGTTAATTTGTCCAAGTGTGGAACCAGTAACATAATTAACTATTAACAATAATATTGTGCGAAATTGTAAAATATTATTTTTTAAGGTGTTACTTTTTAAGCAATAAAAATATCGTCAAATATTTAAACTCTGTATGGTTAGTCAACTCAGTACAGTTAATCAATATAGTATGATCAATCAACTCAGTATAGTTAGTCAACCCAGCATGTCTCAAAACACATTGATTGAATTTATCAAGCATTACGGATAGATAAGTGTGTTACCTTATATCCAGAACTTCTGTATCTCGAAGCCCTCTGAACTGATTTCTTTTGAGATTCGATAGATTATTACCGTGTAAGTCTAACGTCTTTAGTTTCTTCAAATTCTGAAACAGACAGTAAATATAATTAAAGTACTTATGCTCAAGTGACTGTTTTTAGGTCGCACGTATTTTTCACGAATAAATTAGTATGTATTTATTAGCCTCAACATCATCATTCCACACAAAAATCACACAACATTCCATGTTCATGCATCCTATTTGAACTTTTTTGCTTCTTCAGCACATCGATTTCTACCGTTATGCTTTTTCTGCTTCACTAGGTTTAATACTCAATAATTTATGGCACATGTAGCGTAATGTGTTAATCCAAGACATAAGCAATGTTGACTGCCCCGGTGGCTCAGTTGGTAGTGAACCTAACTTCTGGCTTGTGGGCTTGGGTTCGATTCCCATCTAGGACAAACATTTGTGTGATGAACATTTGTGTTTTTTCTATGTCTGGGTGTTAATATCTATTTAAGTATGTATTTAAAAATATATATGTACGTATATCAGTCTCTGGCAGCCATATATTACAAGCTTTGCTTAGTTTGGGGTCAGATGACCGTGTGTGCAAAAATGTCCCAGATATTTATTCCACATTTCATCCAAATCCATCCAGCCGTTTCTGCGTGATTGAGTAACAAACATGCATCCATCCAAACTTTCACATTATATGATACTAGTAACCGCGACTTAGTCCGCGATTTTTTAAGAAAAAAATAGCCTATGTCCATCCTCATGATACATACTATTACCTCGCAAAATTTTCTCGAGATCGGTCAAGCCGTTTAGCCGTGATTATGTAGCAAACTGACAGATGAACAGAGCTACTTTCGCATTTATAATATTAAGTGTGGATTAGAGTGATTATTACCTGAAAAGCCTCGATCGGTACATCTTGAATGACACCGTTGCTGAGGTGTAATCTCTCCAGCCGGCCAGCTGCTTCACTGCCAGCAAATATATCCTTATTCAGCTTTGTCATTCTGTGCCCGTCTATGGACAGGACGGTTAGGTTGCTTAGAATCTGTAAATAATACAAAATATTTCAATTATAACGATCAAACAAAATTTTATGCATGTTTATATGTAAAATATATATTTACGCGTTAAGTTCTTTCTTATTTTTTTGATCAGTCAAAAATCGTTCTTTTACAAACAAGATACAAATCGCGAGTGGTTCTGTTTATTCTAGGCAAGCGTGCTCCATCGTAGACCGCATCATTGCTTAAAATCAGGCGAGTAGGAGGCTAAAAGCAAGTCTATTATTAAATAAAATTAAATTCAACACACTTCTCTGATCTGATAATGTGTCAGTTATTTTTCTTTAATATTTGCACCAAGGATTGGAACAACCTGCCGGCTTCCTTGTTTCCTGAGATATATAATCTGGGCCTTTTTAAGGCAAGAGTGAATAGGAATCTTCTAAGTCTGTGTGCTTCATCTTCGACCACTTCGTCGCTTACCAACCAAAAAATTACTTACTTTGAAAGCTTCTTTGGGAAACTCTTCGATCTGAGTATTGGTCAAGTAGATTTCTTGTAGTGTCCTATTCACACCCGCGAAAGCATACGCGTCTATGGTCTGTATTGGGGAGTCTTCTATCCTCAGCACTCTTATTGTAGATCTATGTAGCAGTGAGCCGAAGAGATTAGCTGGAAATTTTATAAAGATCACACTAATATTATAAGTGCGGAAGTTTGTGTGTAAATGTATATGTGAGTATGTTTCTCCGCACTCAACTCAGTAACAGCAGAAAGTATTTTAAAGAAATTTGGTGTAGAGATAGATTATTTGTTTGTTTGTCTCTATAATAAAACTAACGCAAAACGCAGAGCCATGTTTTGTTTTGTTACCTATTTGTGTTCACAATAAATTATGTTTAAAATTAATACATTAATAAAACTGACTGCCCCGGTGGCTCAGTTGGTAGTGAACCTAACTTCTGTGCTTGGGGGCGTGGGTTCGATTCCCATCTAGGACAAACATTTGTGTGATGAACATTTGTGTTTGTTCTATGTCTGGGTGTTAATATCTATTTAAGTATGTATTTAAAAATATATATGTACGTATATCAGTCTCTGGCAGCCTTATTACAAGCTTTGCTTAGTTTGGGGTCAGATGACCGTGTGTGGAAAAATGTCCCAGATATTATTATTTTTTACCGACGGAAAGTTGAATAAACGGCATTCATCCCAAAATTTTCCACCCTTACAATATTTTTTCTAAATTTGAATGGGTCAGGGTCTTCAGGGTCCTGCCCTCAGGATATGAACTATTCAATACAAATAATTATCAATACAAAAAAACCGACTTTTTAATTCTAATTTAAAGTGGGGGTGATAAGACTTGCACTGACATCCCGCTTGGGGTGTATTGTGCATTACCGACTTCATAAAAATGTCAGAACTGGACCATATTGAAATGGGACCACACGGAAAGCACCAGCTTTCAAATAAATAAATAACCGTCCAAGTGCGAATCTGTCTCGCGCTCGAAAGTTTGTTGTCTGGGAGCCCCCTTAAATATTAATTTTATTCTGTTTTTTAGTATTTGTTGTTATAGCGGCAACAGAAATATATCATCTGTGAAAATATCAACTCAGAATTTTGAACTTCAACAGTTCAAAACCCTGGATGGCAATGCAATGCGCTCGTCACCCCGAGATATAAGATGTCAAATCTCTGTGTGCCGTGTAATTCTGTGTTGTAAAAGAAATACTTACAAAACTTGCACTCCTTCAACAGCAACCTCTCGACCGGATATCCTAACCCCGCTATATTCCCGATGCCGACACTTAGCACAGCCAGCCCTTGGTTCTCGCATCGTATAAACAGCCCTGCATCCGTTCCTTTCTCACACACGCACGGGTACAGCAGGCTGCTCTCCGTCTCTTTAGGGCATTGGTATCGAGGTCCAGGAGGAATATACTCGGAGGTTGTGTATGATATAATTGATAATGTGATGAGGATGATGATCATGGTGTTGGAAGGTTGTTGATCTGGAACAAGAGAATATGTGGTTCAAATCCATTAGACACAAGGCAGTCAGTGAAGTCGTAGAACGTTTGCTTGATGAGCCAGCGCTGGAGTCTGCTTTTAAAGCAGCTTACACTTGGAGCAGCTGTTACTATATCTGGTATATGGCAATATATTATATATCTCCGGGCCCATAACGTGGGTCAGTTTACTGGATTTTGTGAGGGTGCGTGGGATACCGACCACCTTATCGGCGTTTGTTTTGCACAGGTGCTCAGAGTTATAAAAACAATGATCAGTGCAGCAAAACTAAATAAACGGTGGTAGGGCTTTTAAATGGTCAGCTGGCTAGCCATCCAAAACATGGTAATCTGTCCCCAAGCATGTGTGTCCAAAAGCTCTCAATTCACTTGGTGTTCAATCTAGTATTTTTTTTTTATATTTAAAGTGTTGTTCCTCATGTTAGAATTTGCTATTTAATGATTTGCCGATAATTTAAAAAAACGAGGAGGAGTCAAACCTACTCCATCGGGTAGGTATAAGCTTTCCCCGAGCGTTCTTCCAACAAAAAAAAATATGGTCACGATTTTTTATTTTTCAATTGTTTATAACATTTCAATTATTCTAACATTTTCGACCTTTACTTACAAAGGGAATAGTGGTGAAAAGTCTAGCTTGACAGGCATATAAAATCCAGTACTTTATTAATGTCCAAATAATTATTAATAATTAATTAATTAAATATACAACACTTCGGGATACAAGCGCGAATGCATTGAGCGCGAAAATAGCTAGCGCGAATATTGGGAAACAATATGGTAGATGGATACTTCCTTATATTATAATTGTCCATACATAAACGAAAGTCCACACTTGCACGCAAGGTAAACAAACATGATGTAAGTGAAAGACAGCATTGAGTAATAATAACAATATAGCGTACCATTCAATGAAACAAAAAAAAAAACATCCTTGAAAGCGAATAATTCTTGTTCTTAGTCAGTTCCGAATAATAAATAGAGGTCATAAAACCTGTTTTTTATACGCAATTCTCTAAGTGTAATCAATATCATCGTAATTAGCAGTTATGCACGTTTTTGGACGATAACTTATGTATTATTTAACATAGCGAAGTACTTCCGAACTTCCTAGAGAAGTTATGTGCAACTTACAAAGTGCATAAAACTTTCACTCGAGAAAAATCAAACTTAAAGCAATTACCTGCCATTATGTGTTGTTTTGTTCTTGATTACAGCAAATCCTGCAGTGTTAGAGAAACTTTCGACGGTCTTCACATAGTAATTACGTGATTAAACACGCAATATTTTTCTTAGAAAAACTGCGCAACCTTCCCCACCATGACTGACGCGGAACTGACCAAAGAGAATATAGAATATGACGATGACATTTGCTTTTTTTTGCATACTCGACTATTACTGGACTGGCTAAAGCTATGGGCTAAAGTCATTCCGCCTCGCCTTACATGTTTTCAAGTATCCCTCAACAACGCCCTCAGCAGAAAAATTAATGGAAGTGTTATACCTTTAGTTTCCCCTTATTAGCACTTACACTTGTTCTTGGTCATTCATTTCATCATCTCGATTGCAGTTGTGCGCCGCTCATTAAAAGTGAAGTGTACAATTGTAGAACTAGTAAGCATGTCAGTGTGTCTATACGTGTTTACCTTGCCCCCTTCAGTTTATGTCAAACTTTTTTCGGTATTAACTGAGGATAATCAAATTTTTAAATAATCGAAGACCACTGTAAAGTTGACAACATAAAAATTTGAGACTGGCAAACGCACAATGCGTACAGCGCCAAAATACAAGGAGCTGATGAAAAAAAATGTGACGATTCATCACTCAATCAAACCAAAGATATAAAGATATAGACGTGTACAGTTTTTTTTTTGGGTTTTTTTCTGAGGATCACAGACGAAGGATTTTTGAAACGTCCTTGCTGAGGGTCAAATCATTATCAAACCATGGATCAAACTACCTTTATTAATCTATGATCAAACCACAGAAAGGAGAAGGGAACAATTAGCCTAAACGATCAAACTAATCCAATGTAGAACTTCTTTTAGTAGTAGGTACATGAGAACTTCTTATAGCCGTAACAGACGTATCGAACATGGGTGAGGTCAACCACGAACGATACCAAGTTCGATACATCTGTTACGGCTTTAAGACTCAGTGAACTAATCAAAGTCAAGATACTCATGAAAGAAATCGGTAATTAGCACAGATGTATATCTGTGGTAATTAGTCACAGAGCATCAGAGAGAATACCAAAGAGTACTATAATATACGGGGGAGAATACAAACGATATAGTTTCAATGACGTTATTATACATCAATGTTTGTAATTATTTTTATTTAGATACTTTAGAATATATACATATTCTTGCCTACATCTAAGTGGATTTTAGATCTAGTATTTTAATTTGATACTTATACAACTATTACAAAGTATATAAATGGCTCCGAAAAGAAAACCAAGAGTTAAGAAAATCAAATCAATCAAACGCCGAAAACCGGAGCAGTTCACCGCCGTCAACTGCAACAAAGCTTTCGAAGAAAAACAATTCTATAAAGAACCCAACGAGCTTTTTAAAAACCAATTTAACTGTCAAGAAATATTTTGCTTTCCTATTCATGTATTTGAACGTGTATTGGATCTTTGCCAGACGGCTTGTGCTGGTGCCAACCAATGTCTGGTTTGCTGGTTCCTGATTAATTGGCTCTCATGCAAATGGACAAGATGTATAACTCCTGATCCTGTATTTTTTCCTTACTATTTCTTTTTATTTATCCAAATCATTGCGATAACGGCAGTTTTTCTTCTATTTTGGGTGTGGATTGGAGAATACATCGTTATATATTTAAAAGCATATATCATCGCATGGAATTTAGAGCCGAATATAACTAAACCTACAAAAAATGTAACAAGGTTGGCATTCAGGAGATATTGTTTCAGGAAAAGTGAAATATTTGACGAGCCGTCGACAAAAATTGCATCATGGGAAAGTCGTACTTCGGAGAGCTTAGTTGTTCTTATATTAGAGTCAGTTGTTTTTAATGTACTGATTCATTAATAATAATATGTATTCTGCAACATATTCTTCGGTTTGTTTTTGTAAGCAGTGCAGACATAAAGATAGAAACACTTATAACTCAAATTAATGAACTTATACTGAGTTTAAGAAGATGATAACTGAAAATTACCAGTAAAATTGCCAGTGGAAAAGGTAGCCAGTTTTTCCAGCACTATCACTGTTAGAGCGTGTCTTTTGAGCTACTCAAAGAGAATACCAAGAGAATACAATAGGAACTACTTTTATAAATCATCATCACCCTGGAACTTTGATAATATATATAGTTTGGAATCTACCTTTAAACTCCAGCCGGTACCGAAATAAGTCTGCCAAAAACTGAAGGGGGCGAGGTAAACACGTATTGCACACACTGACATATTCTTACTAGTTCTACAAACGTACACTTCAATATTGAGCGCAACAACTGCAAATAAATGATGTGCTAAAAATGTATACGAATGGATGACCGAGGGGGGTGTAAGTGCTAAAGGGGAAACTGTAAGTATAACGCTTCCATTTATTTATTTTTTCTGAGCCCTGGAACAGTATTGTTTTAATATGATTTTAAACCTTTTTTGAGTGTTTGGTTAAAATTTTACTTATTAATTTTAACTTTTTGTTATGGCATCCCTAAAGACTGACAGAAATATAGTAGAACTTTTTTTTTTCTTGTGTCAGTCAACACCGAAAATGGCGAGTAGTGTGTCTTGCTGATTTCAAATCAGAATAATTTTCATTTTCTATTCCACTCATCCGTTAAAAATAAATATTACGACCAGAAAACAGAGCAAGAATCACAGTTTCGCCACTGCGACTTTGGGAATTACTGGTGAGTAAGTAAATAAGCTATAATAAAAATAGTGAAAACATTTGGTCGGAAAAGGGGTTACAATTTATTCAATATATTTGAATAATAAAGCGAGATCTGTGCTCTGATTGTATTGAAGTTATTTCTGTGCGTTTATTATCTTGCAGCTGAGTGTAAATCGAAGTTCTGTTGAGGTTTACAAAGGCAGGTCACGGATTTTTACTATGTGCCTTCATCTTGCGGGATTCGTTATGAAATACTCCACCGAAAATATTTTAAGACTACCGTGTAAAAAATACCCTCATAAAACGTAATGACAGTGTAAAGTTTTTAATTCATTTTATTATAAACAAGGATGGAAAGGCTAAATTTGATTGAGTGATCTGCTGACCTCTTTAAAGTTGAACTTTCTAATTCAACTTTATTTAGGTAAAGATGTAAGATTGCTGTCGCTTCACCAACATTTTCTCTTTAACCCAGCATAATTTTTTGTCAACAAAAATTCTAATCATTAAAAATAATACAAAAAAATAATAATAGATTATAATTATGTACCTGTAGGTATAATTACTTTAATAATAAATCCTTTTCAAGTCGTCTATAATGGAAGTAATAATTACTGTAAAAAGTTGATTAAGCATGAACTGCTGGTGTGTATCAAGGTAATATATTTTATGGCTCATTTTTTTTATTGCTAAACCTACTCATTTGGCCACAATTCTGTAGACATGGTAAATATTTACCTGGAATGAGAATTGGCTCTAATGCTAACGCTGCCAGAACACCTATAGGCACTTAAAACTAGCTATTAGACTTCAGGGTAGCTTTATGGTTGATATTCCGAAAACCTGTACGAAGCGCTTTGATTCCACTTTGCTAACTGCTAGTATGTGGAATGCGCTGTCTGAATGGGTGTTCTCCGATAGTTACAATCCAGGTGTCTTCAAATCACAAGTGAATTAGTGTCTTCTAGGCAAGCGTACTCCTTCGTAGACTGCAGCATTGCATTGCTGGTGGATGAGCCCAAGCCTATTATTAAAAAAAGTTAATCCTGAAGTGTGAAACAACACTTCAAGTTTGTTCTATGTCTGGGTGGTCTATTTAAGTATGTATTTAAAAATATATATGTATGTATATCAGTCTCTGGCAGCCATATTACAAGCTTTGCTTAGTTTGGGGTCAGATGACCATGTGTGCAATAATGTCCCAGATATTTATTTATTTTAAGTCTGTATAGTATGTAAAAAATATTAGAGACAATAAAAAAACATTATCAACTGGCAGGTATCGTAGCTGCACCAACGGGATCTTTCCGCTAAGAGAGCGTTCAAGTATTACGTAACGAATTTGGGGGTGGGGGGGTCTTGTAAAACGTTACGATGCGTTACAGGGGCGGAAAGGGGCGTTTGAACTATGCGTTAAGTAACGTTTTTTTAAATAACTCTTCAGAACGGTCGCGTAAAGAGATTTTCTCGCGCATTTTTTGTATAACAAAGGTATTTTAGCGACTTTCCGGTACTTGACGCTGCGTAATTGTGACTTTTACGCTTGGTGGTTACGTAACGTTTTACTAGGGGGGGGGGGTACATAAAAACGTTACGGCGCGTTACATGGGGGGAGGGGGTGGCCAAAATCTCCAAAAATTGCGTTTCGTAATACTTGAACGCTCCCTAAGCTATGGTTGCTGTCCTCTCTTTGCAACTAATCTAAGCATAATACAAAAAAACCCCGAGAAAAAACATACAAACATATTTGTATTGTAAAAGAGCTGATAATCATTAAACAGCTGAGCAGATTTGAAGTTCTTGAATCATAACTAAGACCCTCTTGATCATGTCACTGTTTGGTAGCCTTAGCAGAGTTTGTGCTTTTGGTCAGGGCGTCTTTTACTGAAGGCTCTGGGCACATTAGGATAAGGGGGCCCCTATGAACTTGACAGAGCACTATTTTCGTGTGAGAGTAGAGTAGCTTCGCGCATGCAAAAGCTAATAAGCAAGTAGGTATTATAGTCAGTCATTATCCATGGACCCGGGTATGAGCTAAAAGTGCCACCAGAACCACCGCAGGATGGGCAGCAGTAATAACACGGTGAACGTACTGCGATCCTCAAGCCGCCTGCCAAGCGTGGGGACTGGGGATTATGACAATACCCCTCTCTATGAGGGGGAAGGCCTTGTCCAATAGTGGACGTTGATTGGCTGATGATGTAGTCCATGGATATTTTGCAAATAAAAAGTATATGTTTTTCGGTAATAAATATTGGTTATTGTTTGGTGATCTGGCGGGAACTTGGGGGCTCCATCGATGGCGGAGCCCTGGGCAAGTGCCCAGAGTACAGTGGGAAAGAGAGGCCTGCTTTTAGTGACTGAAAGTAATAAGTATATTGAGGTGTTACTTTTGGATCAACAATTTTTTAAATATTTAGTTATTTGTTTTTTTTTGAACCTTCAAGCACCATTAATCTAGATTAAGAGCTAATAATTTTCAAACAGTTGAGAAGATTTTCTTGAATCATTGCTAATAGCACTCAATCAAGTCACCTTTCAACCAAACAAAACTAAATCAAAATCAGTTCAGCCGTCTGGGAGCTACGATGCCACAGACAGACACACACTTATAACACCCCTCTTTTTGCATCTAAGGTTAAGAGCCGTAACAGACACGTCAACATACCTGACGTCAACCACCTCAACCAACAAAAGAAAAAGAGTGGGAAATTATATTCTCACTTTTTCTTTCCCGTTGGTCAGACGGCGGTTCCTCAGCCAAGTTCGACACGTCTGTTACGGGTCTAATAAAACAACAATTGTCCATAAGAACGTAAACAAATTGTGTTTGTCTAATTTACACTAAATAATAAGCATAAGTGACCTAGTTTAAGAGCATTAGGTCAGTAAACCGAAGAACAAGTAGGGCATTCACCCTCCACATTGATAAGTAGGTATATTGAGTAAACAAAAGTCATAAAATGTATTTTTTTTGCGATATCATTGTTAAATTGGCTAATAGTGAATAGGGTAGATGACTGATGTTTATATCATTGAAACCAATAGCTGTCTGTGATGAAGAATTTAAATAAATATAATATGTTTATTGAAAAAAATATTTATATGGTTATTAATGTTCTGTTATGTAAGCATTTAAAGATTTTGGTAGATAAAACTCTGTCCCTTTCCCACAAAACAAATTATGACGTCACGCCTCTGTGCGCCATACTTGTCAGAATATAATTTATATGGCATACGTCCAGATGGAAGGCTCGGTCAGGGCGCCATAGTCTTAGACATTTAATTCGACATAAGTGCGGTGACGACCCGTGCCATGCAGTGCACTAGCTTGTATCGAGATGGAGCAATGCCTCTACGATGTTGATTAGTATTCCTTGCAGTATATGCAACTTTTTTTCGATCTACCCTCAATTTAAATCTTAACGTCTGCTTTATAATTTGCTAATATTCAGTCTTCAGTTTAGATAAATGTTCTAAAAATATGCGTTGCAGTATGTGCGACTTTTTTTTAGAACTACCGTCAATTTAAATCTTGACGAGTGTTTTATAATTAGCTAATATTAAGATTAAATAAATATTCTAAAAGGCGATTCTAGCCTACGATATTATATAATGAAATGAAAATGAAATGAAATATTTTTATTCCAGATTTACATCCATATACAAAATTAAAAATTAAAACTAAACGAGCGTGAAGAGCCATCAGGCGAGCGCCTGATGGCTCTTCACGCTTGCTCATAACAGCTCAACGCCACTCAGAATGTTGAAGTTCAACAGTTCAAAACCCTGGATGTCAATGCACTGCGCTCGTCACCCCGAGATATAACATGTCAAATCTCTGATGTTCAGCAGTGGACGTCTTCTGGCTGATGTTGATGAAAAACTCCCTAAATCTCTGTTGTATTCTCTTTGTCCCCAAATTAATATGTGGCTAGATATCAGGCCACGGTCGGTCGAACATTTAACATACATATTCAATCGGTCAAGTCTACTACGAGTTAGTAACTACGACATATTCTATCGTCGACATTTGCCTAAAATATTGGTCATCGCATTAACATGCCTCAAATATTTATATATCGTACTAAAACTGGTTTCGGTTACTCGCTTACCTACGGGTGAGTCTATACTGGACAACGCTAAACGCGGACGGGAATACGTGCAGTTTGCTATTTTGTTTTATGCCATAGGTGGTTTTTAAAAGAGCTGTTAATAGTATTTAAGGGTTGGCAACGTATCTGTGATGCCCCTTGTGTTGAAGGTGTCCATAGGCGACGGTGATTGCTTACCACCAGGCGGCACGTCTGCTTGTTTGCCACCTATGGCATAAAAAAATGGAATATTTTCCGTGATACGGTGGTGATTGTGGTTTCAGTTCACCCACAACCTTATCACGGTTTATATTCCTTAAATAATCATATAACTGTAATAGTGAACAACCGTGATAGTTTAAAACAGCGTTATGTAACCTAGGGAGCGTTCAAGCATTACGTAATGAATTTGGGGGGGGGGGGGGAAGGGGGGTGGTCTTGTAAAACGTTACGATGCGTTACAAGGGGGGGGGGGTTGGGGTGTTTGAACTTACGCGTTACGTAACATTGTTTTTATTTCAGAACGGTCGCGTAAAGAGATTCTCTCGCGCATTTTTTTAAACAATAACAGGTATGTTTGCGTCTTTCCGGTACTTGACGCCTCATAATTGTGAATTTTAGCACAGAATACATAAAGTACAAATACAGAAGGTTTTACTCCGCAAAATCATTTAAATAAGTAGTGACTCTTACTACCACACAATAAAGTACAATTCCCGACGTGCGAGCGCTAACTACCTACTGCTATATTAACCTAAAAGTTGCCTCTCTGTCTTTCGCGTAACTCTTGTCGCGTTATCTCTGTCTATGGTGCGGCAGCGGGCACGGCAAGTCCGACAAGACGACTACTTGTAGCTTCATACCTAAAGTGCGGAGTGCGCCAGACCTGGTTTTAAGTAAAAATTGTCACTTGTTGGTTACGTAACGTTTTACTAGGGGGTAGGGGGGGGTTCAGAAAAACGTTACGGCACGTTACATGGGGGGAGGGGGTGTCCAAAATCTCAAAAAATTGCGTTACGTATTACTTGAACGCTTCCCTAGTCAACTGTAGATCGATTAACAATGAACGTTCCGTGTATACGCGCCTTTACTCCACGTGATGCGTGAGTGATGAACGAAGGTCGGACGCCGGGGTACCTGGCTTTCTACATCTTGTAAGGCTACAGACTACCCAGACGTGTGTATCCGGTCGATGTAGGAGCGTTTGAGAAAGCACTGTACTCGCCGGTCGGTCCTTGGATGGGTGACCGCGTTTACAATACCTAGCAGGGTAAAGAGACGTGAATGAGACGTAAACAACATGTGATGTCCCGGGAAATCCAGAGAAAACGACGCATTTATAACAAATTTTGACTGCCCCGGTGGCTCAGTTGGTAGCAAACCTACCTTCTGCGCTTGGGGACGTGGGTTCGATTCCTACCTAGGACAAACATTTGTGTGATGAACATTTGTGTTTTTGCTATGTCTGGGTGTTAATATCTATTCTGGCAGCCATATTACAAGCTTTGCCTAGTTTGGGGTCAGTACCCTTAGTACAAGATTTGATAGTTTTCAAAAACTTTTTTCGTTTTCGTTTTGTTCCATACATTGCTGGGCTGAAAGCTATTTGAAACATTTTTTCATATTTGATTGAAGCAACCTATACTGCCGATTACTACCGATTTTAGTTCCTCCGCGTTTTCGCTGGAGGCGCTTTGCTAAAATGTACGGAACAATACGAAAACGAAAAAAGTTTTCAAAAACTATCAAATCTTGTACTAAGGGTACAGATGACCGTGTGTGCAAAAATGTCCCAGTTTTTTTTTTTCTACCGAGTGAAATGTCCTTATCGTGTTAAGGTTTTCTAAATAAAACATTCAATTTTGATATAACTTCAACAAGTGTCCAAAGAAAAATTTATCAAAATGTCGTATCTTCGAGCCAATGGCAAATATTTTGAAACGAGTTCAGATGGGTTCAATGATTTTATTGCAACACGCATGAGAACAGGCCGTGACCATAAAAAAAAAAAAAAATTTGGTGTCTACAAACGTTGTCGGTCATATTTTTTTTTACAAAAATTTGTTTTTACAAAAATAATACTCCATGATGAAGAGCCTTGTTACCCAAGCTAGGAATTAACCTGTGTTATGGCGTAACAATACCCTCCCCGGACAATATACAAATACAATCATGATTTAATAACATGATGTTATTAGACAAAAAACTAATTATATAATACTAGAATATGAGATTACTAAAATTACTAATAGATTTATTTAATAATTCTCAATATAAGAAACCGACTTCATTAGAACTTGAACAAATTTAAATGGGACCAAATTGGAAGCACCAGCTCTCAAATAAAAAAAGAATCATCAAAATCGGTTCACCCAGTCGAAAGTTCTATAATAGTATTATAAACATTGTAGATATCAGTTTTTGTTTTTATTTAACATCATACTTAGCAGTTTTTTAACCGACTTCCAAAAAGGAGGAGGTTATCAATTCGACTGTTTTTTAAAAATGTTTGTTACCTCAGAACTTTCGACTGGGTGAACCGATTGATGATTCTTCTTTTATTTGAAAGCTGGATCTTCCCGTGTTGGTCCCATTTCAATTTGTTCCAGTTCTGACATTTTTATGAAGTCTGTTTTTTATATTGATAATTATTTTATCTATGGTACAATCGATATTCCAACTTATTTTCGAGGTCAACTATCGATAGCTCTGTAGAAGTCGGTTTTTTACATTGATAATTATAAAAAAACTTTTTAATGTCGCGGAAAAAACTGTTCTTTAGTTTCCGAAATATCTTCGCACAGACACACGGAATCTGACGACTGTTTTATATGTAGAGATTACCAAACTCGCCTAAATTATCAATCATAAAACTTTTAAAGAATGAAACTTATATTACTTAAAATGTGTCTTCGAAAAGTTTCAACATTAGAAAAGAAATAAAATTGAAGCTAAAAAATTATCAGAGATACGACTACTAAGAAAAAAGGGGGCATCCATTAATTACGTGAGGCGTTTAGGGCGAGCCGAATCTCACTCAATCTCACGTGGGGGAGAGAGGGGGTCTCGACAAATATAACGTAATATTTTTCCCGCAAGAAACAGTGTAAAATTGCAATAAAAACTGGGTTAAATTAGGTAAAACATGTTTCTCCACTAAAATATGGCCAAATCCTACACAACATATTACAGATTAACGTATTTACACACAGACTAGGTATAGCTACTACGTAGCCCAGACTTGTAGTTACGATTATTTTCAATGGAAACAATTCAGTCAAATACCTGAGACGCAGGGTGAGGGGTCACTAAATGCTAATTGGCCCATTCAACGTCAGTTCAAAATGTAAACAAAGCATAGTGATGGCGTACCTACGGTATTGGTCGGAAATGACGTGAGGTTCAGTGGAATCAGTGGGCGTGTTTTTTATATCAGTAGTGGTCAACTGATGAAGTGTCTGAACATGTTCGCCCTGCATTCAATGTCTAGTTATAGAAAGTCTTTGTATTTACACAAAAAAATACGCATTTTGTAAAATCTCTCTTGAAATTAGGTGGTGGGGGAGGTTAGAGCCAAATCTCACGACATCTCATCAAGGGGGGAGAGGGGATAAAAAAAATAACTATGTATTATTTTCCTAAATTTGTGTTATTTCGAGTGTAATTATGTGTTAATACAATTTTAATATACTTAACACCTACGTTTAATTTCTTTTATTTAGTAAAAGTGTTATTTTTATTTTATTAAATAAGCTTATAAGTATTTTTATTTTTGACGTGTAACATATTGGTATGAATAAATAACTATGAACTATTATTAATATTTATTAAATGTTCGTGACCGTGCTCGAGTGTGGGCTAACGCGGTGAAACCTGTATTTTTGTGATATTTCCAAAACTCAATAGAAGCCTCTAGTAAAATCTCCACCACTTTACTAGGACATGCCTTGGACTTGAGTTAGTACAGACTACAGAGACACATAGAAATATAAAAAACAACGATACATATTTCAGGGTTACGCGGAAAGGGTGTGAAAGTCGAAAGGGGTCCATAGTACCATAGTTTTTATCTGTACGTTATTATTATGTGTATTTTTATTATATGTATAAATGGATAGATTGAAACTCTTTATTGTGTACACCAGAAACAAAAATTACAAACAGATACAAAACACTTACGAGCTAGTGCCACAAGTGTCTGCCTTATCGCTAAAAGCGATCTCTTCCAGGCAACCATTGGATGGAAAGAGTTAACGTAATAGGATAGAGTGGGGATGCTAAAACACTTTAAATTATAATATAAATACACATTAACATTATAAATGCGAAAGTAACTCTGTCTGTTTCCTACATAATCACGGCTTAACGGATCTCGATAAAACTTTGCGAGGTAATCGTATATATCATGAGGACGGAAATAGGCTATTTTTTTCTGAAGAAATCGCGGACAAAGTCGCGGGTACAGCTAGTACTACCATATATATATATATATTTTAATGTTTTTTTTTTTTTATGGAAACTGACGTGGTTTCCACACATTTTATTTATATTACACGGGAATTACTCACGTAAGATTAGGCCGGATACTCCGACTATAGTTTCAACCGCATACGGCGGTCTTTATCAAAGTGAAAGTGCGTATGCGGTTGAAACTATAGTCGGAGTATCCGGTCTAATCTTACGTGAGTAATTCCCTTGTAATATAAATAAAAAAATACATTTTATTTCTGATGACTTTTTTTTTAATGTCCTTACTAGGTAGTTATAGCTTAGTACACCCTTTCCGCGTAGCCCAGTATATTCAGTGTATATAATGAATTCTTGTAATATATTTCAGGTATACAGCTGTCTAGCAGCTGACACAGTGACCATGAGGGCTTGGGGCGCCCACGGCGAGTTCTGCGCGCGACACCAGTGGGAAGTCATAGTCGCAACGCTAGCACTCCTCGCCTGCGCAGCCAGCGTTGAGAGACACGCCACTGGCAACAGGTAAAAACCTTACCGGCCAAAGATATTACTAAAAAAACAATATTACAAACCACAGAAAAGCTATTTTTTTATTACTTAGAACGGCTGTCAAGGCCTTTTTTGTAAGAATTTTGTTGTAGCCAGTTGCACCCATATAAACCCATAGCAACTGTGACGCGGAGTTCGGCGCGTTGACATAAATAAGAATGTTCAATCAAGGTTCTGTCACAATACCTGGCGACAGATTTTCCTTCTCATTTCTGTTCTATTTACTTCTCTATTTTCTGTGTGAAAAACCGACTTAATAAAAATTTCAGAACTGGACCTAATTGAAATGGGACCACACGGAAAGCATCGGCTTTCAAATAAAAAAAGGATCACCAAAATCGGTTCACCCAGTCGAAAGTAATGAGGTAAAAAAAAATATATAAAAAAATACAATCGAATTGATAACCTCCTCCTTTTTGGAAGTCGGTTAAAAATATGCCATAGGTGACAAACAAGCTGACGAGCCGCCTGATGGTAAGCGATCTACCGTCGCCTATGGATACCTGCAACACCAGGGGCATCTCAGATACGTTGCCGACCTTTGAATACTCTATTAACCAGTGAGATGTTAATAGAGACGTTATAGGCGAACAACACTGTTTTAAAAACTAACTAAAAGTAGCAACCGGCTCGCCGCCACCGTGTTGACTGTCGGCTAGGCTAGGATACGGTCGAACACCTCGCCTGTCAATAAAAACTAAAAATACTTTAACAAAGAGCTAAATGTACCCTCAAGCCATTAAAGTAGAATTTTCACTGATTTCAGGTCTGAAAGATGCGCCGGCTGGGCGTCGACTTGTCCAGGACTCGAAGCGGAGTACCAAGCAGCAGATGCAGTTATCATGACCTTTGTCCGTTGCGCAGCCCTGCTCTACGCATACTATCAAATCTCCAACCTCCACAGAATCGCTTCCAAATATCTCCTCATCATTGCCGGACTGTTCTCAACTTTTGCTAGCTTCATCTTCACATCTGCAGTTGCTTCTATGTTCTGGAGCGAGCTAGCCAGCATAAAAGATGCCCCGTTTTTGTTCTTGTTGGTATCTGATGTGGCTAGAGGAGCTAGAATGGCGAAAGCTGGCTGGTCTGCCGGAGAAGACCAAGAAAAACGAGTCGGAAGAGCGTTAGCCTTGCTCGGTCCAACAGCCACTCTGGACACCTTCTTAGCAGTGTTATTGGTGGGTGTGGGTGCCTTAACAGGAGTTCCAAGATTAGAACATATGTGTACGTTTGCATGTTTAGCATTGTTGGTTGACTATTTAGTATTTGTAACGTTTTACCCCGCATGCTTGTCGTTGGTGGCAGATTTCGCGTCTGGAAGAAAAGATATGGTCCCAGATGGACCGTTTTCGGAGGCAGATTTGGAGCCGAACCCTGTTGTTCAGAGGGTAAAGATGATAATGGCTGCTGGGCTGCTGTGTGTTCATTTAACTAGCAGGTGGCCTTGGAGTGCCGATGGAAGCATCATAGAAGGTCCATCTGATAACATGATGCCAGCGAATAAAGACCATGTGCTGCTACATTCTTACGTGAAATGGTTTTCAGTCAGTGCAGATTACATCGTTATAGCGACTTTGCTTTGCGCTTTGATCATCAAATTCATATTCTTTGAGGAGCAGAGGAACTGGGTTATTGACATGAACGATATGAGAGTGAAGGAAGTTATACAAAACGATCTGGACATCATCGATAGGAAACCGAAGTTCTCTGTCGGAGACGATTCGAATTCTGAAGTTTCCACGCAGACTGACGATGTTAACGCTGAAGAGATGGAATGGCCTTTACTGTCTCCTAGTTCTTCTGCTGCTAAATTGAACGCAAAGAAACGCCCAATGGCTGAATGCTTAGAGATCTACAGATCAGAAGGCGCTTGCACGTCTCTGAGCGACGAAGAAGTGGTAATGCTGGTCGAACAATCACACATACCGCTGCATAGACTGGAAGTAGTTCTCGGAGATCCTTTAAGAGGTGTGAGGCTACGACGTAGAGTTATTGGCTCAAGATTCCAAACAGAACTGGCTATTAAACAACTGCCTTACTTGAACTATGATTACAGTAAAGTGTTGAATGCTTGTTGCGAAAATGTCATTGGATTTATAGGTGTGCCTGTTGGCTACGCTGGTCCATTGGTCGTAGATGGAAAGCCGTATATGATCCCTATGGCCACGACTGAAGGGGCATTGGTTGCGTCTACAAACAGAGGCGCCAAGGCGATAGGCACTAGAGGTGTCATCAGTGTAGTCGAAGACGTCGGCATGACAAGAGCTCCAGCCGTCAAACTACCCAACGTCGTGAGAGCTCACGAATGCAGACAATGGATGGACAACAAAGAAAACTACGCAATGATCAAAGAAGCCTTCGATTCTACTTCAAGATTCGCTCGTCTCCAAGAAGTCCATATAGGCGTCGATGGGGCAACATTATACCTCCGCTTTAGAGCAACGACAGGCGATGCTATGGGCATGAACATGGTATCCAAAGGCGCTGAAAACGCCCTAAAACTCCTCAAAAACTACTTCCCCGACATGGAAGTCATCAGCTTATCAGGAAACTACTGCTCTGACAAGAAAGCGGCTGCGATAAATTGGGTTAAAGGCCGGGGCAAGCGCGTTGTCTGCGAGACGACAATCTCTAGCGAAAATTTACGAACCGTCTTCAAGGCCGATGCCAGAACTCTGGCAAGATGCAACAAGATTAAGAATTTGTCGGGTTCTGCATTAGCTGGGTCGATAGGAGGCAATAACGCACACGCGGCGAACATGGTCACAGCTATCTTCATAGCTACAGGACAGGACCCGGCGCAAAACGTGACGAGCAGCAACTGCTCTACAAGCATGGAAGTTACCGGCGAAAATGGCGAAGACCTGTACGTAACTTGTACAATGCCTTGCTTAGAAGTTGGGACGGTCGGAGGGGGGACGGTTTTAACGGCGCAAGGGGCTTGCTTAGATATTCTTGGAGTCAAAGGAGCCGGTGTGCGACCAGCTGAAAACTCTGCCAGATTAGCTTCCTTGATCTGCGCGACCGTCTTAGCTGGGGAGTTGAGTCTGATGGCTGCTTTAGTCAATTCTGACTTGGTAAAGTCTCATATGAGGCACAATAGATCTACCGTTAATGTCCAAAATACGATGACGCATGTCGATGTGAAATCGAACGCGTTGAAAGTGCCTACTTTATAACATTAAGTATTGAATCTCGATTGAGACTGGAGTGTGTCTGACGCGTAAATGTATGTTGGCTGGTCGGAACATGAATCTGTTACTTCGCGCTGGTCAATATAAATTGCGCGCGAATTCCTTACTAAGCTATGGCCGCGGAACTGCTAAGCGTTCCGAAAACCAATGTCTGTCTTTACTCACAGACCTCTATCAAGATAAATTATGAAAACCCAGTTTTTTATAGTTTACTATGGCGCAATTCGACATTTTTATATTGAGTCTTACGTGCTACGAGATCGAACTGAATATGCGGCATGCTAGTTAGAGCATTAGTCCAACTTAAGACATGACACAGACATGCAAAATAAGCACTGAACTTTATAATACTAGTGCGTTGGACATGCCATTTAAAAATAATACTTGTTTTTTGTGCTGTTTCAAATCGAAGGTGTGGTTTTTTTCTACGCTGTAATTATGCTAAAAGCGGTCGTAGCTTGGCGTGGACTTCACTACGGTTAAAATTCACTAAAGCTGTGTCCTGGTCTAGACAAGAACCACATTCTGTTAGCGTTAACGCCTGCGGAAAGATAAAATTGTATGAAAATGACATTTGCAGTCACGTGACATCTGTCAAGCTAATGTCATTATCATACAATTTTGCCTTCCGCAGGCGTTAATGCTAATAGATAGTGGTTCATGTCTAGACCTCCAGATTAGTCTCATTTATCGTGACTTATTTGTACCTTAAATTGATCTATTTGGCCACCAACTCTCCAGGGCCCTGATTCCATAACTACAAACACGTTTGTAACGCGGCGCGTGAAGCTAACCTCAAAAGTTGGCCTTTATTTTCTAAGGAATAAAGGCGTGTTAACGTGTTATGTACGTGTTTTAGTTATGGAATCAGGGCCCATACGGGAAGCGACATGATGCTATCTACGTAGTTTCATATGGATATGTTAAAAATCGTCCATGTCTGTAGTTTTTGCGAAGTATCGAAGAAAATAAGGTGGAAATGTCACTGATCTAGACACGGCTTCATGAATGATTGTTACCATAAGTTTGTTGAGAGCGACGAAATGTTGAAAAAATAATGTATTTTTTACGTATGTTGATATCTTCAGATTGTTTAAGAAGCAAAACTAAGGATTCTCTATTAGGGGTCATCCATAAATTACGTCACACGCTAATGGGGGGAGGGTATCACCGGAATGTGAGTGTGACAAGGGTCAGGGCCAAAAGCTTTGTGACGTCACATGTTAAAATTCAAAATCCATAACGCAAAATTTATATGTGAATAAAAAAACTTTAAATTTGCACTCTCGATATGATATAATCTCTCACGCATCAACAGTTAACTTCTGGAGCGGCGTTGATTTTATTAAAGATTATTTAATAAAAATAAGAAAAAATACTGTTTTCTTTTGATAATTTTAAAATAAATTTAAAAATGTGTGACGTCACATCAAAGGGGAAGAGGTACTGAAAATGTGACAACCGGTGACAAGGACGAGGGGAGGGGTTAAAGTCTAAAAATTAGTGTGACGTAATTTATGGATGGCCTTAGTAGATAGGACATTGTCACGGGCCGCGCCACAAAATGGCGTCTTTCATTAGGATTGCTTTTGACAGGTATACAAACATGGCCGGCGTGCACGCAGACCTTAGATTGTTATAATTTGTCCGCTCCATGGAGCGTCTTTGGGCGAACCTGATTTTATTTGGTGCTGTATAGTTTATGGTTTGTACCTAAGTGTTATTACCTTTTTCTCATATCATAAGCTATACTCGAGGCGTACTGATAAGCGTTTAACAGCTGCAGTCGATTGCTGGTGGAAACTTTTAATGGAGCTTTTTTTTAATGTTACTGAGTGACGAGACGAGCGAAGTCGCTCGCCTGATGTCTCTTCACGCTTGTCCATAACAGCTCAACGCCACTCAGAATTTTGAACTTCAACAGTTCAAAACCCTGGATGGCAATGCACTGCGCTCGTCATCCCGAGATATAAGATGTCAAATCTCTGTATGCCCTGTAATTTCGCTGGAAACATTGCCCTTTAATCCGGAACACAGTAGTGTTTACACACTACAGCTAGCATAACTTTTCTCGGTTTTGTTTTTGGAAAACGTCATTCAGACAATATGTCAAAATGACATAATTATCACAAAGTTAATGTGTCATGGAATATGAAAAAAAAAACGAAAACTCGTACAAAACGCTTCGATTCTACATTTATTGTGCGAACTGCTAGTATGTGGAATGCGCTGCCTGAATGGGTGTTCCCCGATAGTTACAATCTGGGTGTCTTCAAATGCTTCTTAGCGCGAATCGAGTGTAGTTTGTGCTAAAATTTAGTCAAAGCTAATATTTGAATAAAAAGGTTTATTGCATGTTTTTCAATCAGACCAGTTTATTGTAAATTATTCTAAAAATATTTGTTTCAAAAGCATTAAATGTTTTTGGGACCTTATGAGAAATGATGTAATTTTTTTGACCATTGTTTTTTTAATCTAATGACAATAATAAAAACACTTGACATTAAGATACAGTCAAAACCTTTTACTGCGACATCGTTTAGAACAAGATGCCGGTTATAATAACCTATAGATTTGTTTGTACTTGCACGATACACATTAAACATCACCGGTTGTTACGACTTCCGGTTTTTACGACTGAATATGAGCAGTCCCTTCGATGTCGTTATAACAGATTTTGACTGATTTGATTTATATTGACCGATACGATATGTTTTCGATTATTTTAACTATCTTGAATGCTACAATTTTATGCTGACTGTACCATTGTCCAAACTAAATAGCTATAATTATCAATTTAAAAAACCGACTTCAAAATTAGTATATAAGCAATTTCGCCAACTGAATTGTAGTGTTCTACATTAAAACACTAATAATTGTACTTGCAATCTGCTTTTATTGAACGCCGGATCTAACCTACAAATCGTCACTTGACAGATGATAGGGTTGTCACATCCATCGATATTAAATAGGGTTGTACAATCTTACAGTTTTCATAGATGACATATTTTTTTCAGTTATTTTGATTTAAAAGCCAAACTACGAAACCGATTTTGATGAAATTTATATGAGACCACCTCTAAAGTATGGCCCACCAAATAAAAAAGGAATCATCAAAATCAATTCATCATTGGCGGAGAAATAAGTGAACATACATTACAAAAAAAAATGTGGAACATAGATCCTCCTCCTTTTTTGAAGTCGGTGAATAAAGTGATCTGTCTCATTCATTTCAGTGTATTAGACAAGGACAAAATAGTCTCGTCAAACTTGTATTTTAGAGGATGTGGAGAAGTTTTTTTTTTTAAACTGAATTGTATTATGAAATTTCAGATATTTGGACCAATTATCTTCATTTGTCGCTGATGCTTATCTAGTGTACTTTTATTTATAACTAGCGACCCGCCCCGGCTTCGCACGGGTATATGTTTTATTATATATATAAACCTTCCGCGGAAAATTATCTAACTGATAGTGAAAACCGCATCAAAATCCGATGCGTAGTTTTAAAGATCTAAGCACATATAGGGACAGACAGACAGAGGAAAGCGACTGACTTTATACTATGTAGTGATTTTCAACTAAACTGACGTAATGTGACAAAATGAAATATATTTATCGATGGCCTAAAAAAGGAACTCGTCCACTTAGTTTGAGAAAAGTTGACATATTTGTAATTTTTTGTCCAATTAGTCCAACTCGTTGAACTGTGGAATAAGACAGGTGCTTTTATACAATCAAAAAAATAATCTAAAATGGTACTATTCTAACGGTAATTTATTTCACTACAACTGATGATACTGACGTAGATTCTGATGTACCGTTCTCTAAACTAAACTTGACGGCTCTAAAATTGTTGCCCTCCTTTTCAGACGTATTCAAATGAATATAAACGCTGATAATTTTAGTCCTGTCAAATTAGTTTAGAGAATGGTACAACAGAATTGACCCCACTAGCTATACAAATTAGTGCCAGTATTACAATTATTAATGGTACTTTTCATCGGTAATAGAGAAACGAAGTTATTTCTTGTTGTAGATTTTAGAATAATATAGTATTTTTATTTATAATACCAATGCCGGATTTAGAGGTCTGAAGGCCTCAGAGCAACAAAGGATTGGAGGTTTAGTGTCGACTACTGTTTTTTTTCCTGAAGTATCTTTTGTGGAGGCCCGGGGCTGTAGCCCCAGTTGTCCTCCCCTAAATCAGGCCCTGGTAATAACATACTAATAGAGATAAGCCACTAATATTATATTCGGGTGCAGGTTTAGATCTAATTTTGACTGTATGTATTCTTCTTTATCTCGTGTCTAGTCACTTCTCTCTTCCGATACAGTGGATATGAAATAAATCTGGTAATTTATAGAGGAAAGTTGTTTTCTTAATAATCCTTTTTAGTGGTGCATGACTGGCTATCATTGATCATAATTAAACTCGAGTAAGTACTAAAAACATTACGGGCCTTACTTAAAAACGTTACTCAAGTTGATCTATGTTTTAAAATGCTCTCTCAACTTCTCGCTGACGGCAATCGTCACACGCGAAAACAAGACGGAGCATATTTAAGCGTATGTCAACTTGAGAACGTTTTTAAGTAAGGCCCTGAAGGTGGCGAGGTAAACCCGTATTGCACACAGACATATTCTTACTAGTTCTACAAACGCACACTTCAATATTGAGCGGACCACAGAGATGATCAAAATGTTAACGATTAGACGACTAACGGGTTTTTTCTATAGATCTACGTTTAGCCACCAACACCTACTCGACTGATGGTAAGCGACGGTGTAGTCGAGGATGGAACACGTCGATCCCTTAGTAAAAATTGTTCATAATGAGTACAATGACCTCGTATAGTCTATATACGGAACCCTGTATACTAAATCTATGTTACTAATATGAACGTAATATTTACGCAGATATGTTTACGTAGGTAATACTTCCATGGATACAAATTTTTGGTAATTTTACTCAGTGGTACAAATTATTACGACTGAAAATTGACAGTTAATGAACATTTTAAAAGAGCAAGTGCCTTTACAACCAGGATTACGTCTTTAAACAATCTACGCCCTCACTGTTGATGGCAAAATTGCCTTAACAACCAAAGTAGCCAAGTTTAAAAAATAAAATACAAGCTAACACAGAAACACAAGTTTATTTATTTTCTGTGGATTCCCATCCACAGAAAATAAAAAAAACTTTTGTTTAAAAAAGAACGGCTCATTTTGCAAGAAATTTGTTGTAGCCACTTGCACCCATATAAACCCATAGCAACTGTGACATATATAAGACTGTTCAATCACATATCTGTCACAATACCTGGCGACAGTTTCCTTCTAATTTCCGTTCTATTTACTTCTCTTTTCTGTGGTCCCCCATCAAGTAACCCATACTCTTTGGGATGACATGTACTTATTGAAACCTTTTTTGTCATACATTCTGTCAACTAGCAGGATGATAAATAAAACCACAAACTATTATAAATATAATAATATTTATTCCTTTGACAAGTCATTTTTTACAAATTAACAAGATTGGTTCCTCAACAACTATTCTATATTCACGGACACACAGACTATTTACAACTTGTAACGCATCTATTCTGTACTTAACCAAGAGATCTGTACTATCTTATTCGCGTATGCCATTGTGATACGACATCAACACCATTTTATTTGGGGTCGTATACTCTTGGGGAAAGATTAACCTCACAAAGTGGTAACATTAACCCTACAACAAGGTAAATCAGCCTCACGAAGGGGTAACATTAATCCTACAATGAGTTAAATTAGCCCCGCGAAAGGGTAACATTAACCTTACGACGGGGTAAATTCGTCTCACTAAGGGGTAACCCTACAACAGGGTAAATGAACTCCACGAAGGGGTGACATTTACCCAGTTTACCCTACAATTGGGATAAAATAGCATCACAAAGGGGTAACATTAACCCTACAACGGTGTGGTGTTGGTGTGTTATCACAATGGAAACACAACTTATTCACAATGGTTCAATTTTTACATACAAAGAAACACCTACTGAGCGCGCGTCACTAAAACGTGACACGCGTTCGTTCCTTGAGAAATATATTGAGATTTCTTATATAGAAATGCAATCGCGCCATTGTCAATGCTCAGCCCCGAAATCTTCAAAGTAAATCAATTTAAAAAAAAACTTTAATATATTTAGTAAATTATATGGCAGCTAAAAATCTACAAAATTAGTTGCTGGACTTAGTTTAAATTCATTTATTTATCGGGACTTCACAGTTGACATAAACGCTGTAAAAACACCCTTATTCATGACTACAAAATCCATTTCCTGTAAATCGTCAAGTTCATGAATTCAGGTTACCCTTAATATTATTTAACCCTCACAATGAGAATATTGCTTACGTCGCGACCCTTAAAACGGGGTAAATAAAAATCTCCCCAAAAATCTCGGGGTAAAACAACCCCAAAATCTCCATAAATAAACAGCAATTTTCTCACATCTGGGTTTTCAGTGTGAAGTGGAGTTAGTGAATTATAAAGTTTTCTATTGACATAAAAATGTTAATTCAAATGTACATTGTGACTGCTTCTATTTTACAATGTGTTGTTTTTTTTTTATTCACCGACCTCAAAAAAGGAGGTTCTCAATTTGACACTTTATTTTATGCCAATTACTTCAACGCTTGCTTCTGTTTATATGTTTAGTAGCATAATGTCAAAAGCGCAAAATAAACGGTAGCAAATTGACAAAAGAGAAAAATGTCCATAGCTCAAGAGAAATGTACAAAAAACGTCCAAAACTCGTTTTTTTTTTTATTGTAAGATAGGCTTGCGCTTGGCTGCCAACTCGCCTGATGTTAAGCGATGACGCGGCCTACGATGGATCACGCTTGCCTAGAAGAAACCGATTCACTTTTGAATTGAAGACACCCAGATTAGGTGGACTAATGGGTGTTCCCCGATAGTTACACTATCGGGGAACACCCATTCAGGCAGCGCATTCCACATACTAGCAATTCGCACAATAAAAGTGGAATCAAAGCGCTTCGTACGGGTTTTCGGAATGTCAACCATAAAGCGGTGAATACTGCTAGATGACCTGAACAGTTTATTTTGGTGAGTCAAACAGTAAAAAGACAAAAAACTTAGTAAAGTTGTATGTACATTTTGCTCCTTGGTCATTGTACGCCTTGGATTTGACACTCTTTGGACAAATTGCGACTAAACTAGAAAGCTATCGATGGTCCAACAAAAATTTCAACAACTTTGGCTTAGTAGTTTTTAACCAGCTCTAGTTAGTAAGAATCATTTTGTTCGAGCGCCCAATCTTTTTGAAGTCGGGTTTTATAAAAAATATAATTTTCTTTGCTATTGACATATCAATGTTATTTTCAAATGTACAATTTGAGTAATCTCTGGTGACTTTAATAATACAATGTGTTAGTTTTTAGCCCTGTAGCAAGCGCCTGTGACAATAACTTAATGCAAGCAACATTCGACCTTATTCAGGCGGATTTAGGTTTAATTATTTATAGATCACAACTCTGGATGATTTTATAGTAGGGTACTTCTGTGAGCTAATATGAAATAATATGTAGTGATGGACTATACACAGTGGCGTATTTTAAGATTCAGCGCCCTGGGCCTGTAAGGTTCGCCGCCCCATAAATTAACGGAAAAAGTATTCAGCCATAGGACGTCCACTGCTGGACATAGGCCTTCCCATCGATTTCCAAAAGGACCGGTTGGAAGCGGCCTGCATCCAGCGTTTTCCTGCGGTCTCTTTTAGGTCGTCTGTCCATCTCATCAGCACTCCTCGATGGATAATAGTAGACTGGCAGTGTTTGGACTCATTTTGATCAACACACCGTTCCGATCACTAATTTCATCAAAGCTCGGTTTGAAATATATTATTTGAATAGAAAACTTGTTTTCACACAAATCACATTAGGTCACAGTTTCCCCCCTATGAAAGTGTGTGTGCACTATTCCCTGGGCTGGTTCCGCAGCCAAGTCCTGAACTTGTTTCTCCTAGCGGCGTGGAGGCGTGCGTGGGAGGCGCGCGCCGCCTGAAGGGAGCCCGGCTGGTACAGCTGGAGCGGCCGGAAGGCAAGCAGGCGGCAGCTGTGGGACACATATTGCTTCAATAGTCATTTCAACTTTGTTAACACCAATTGTATTATTATTATATATTTTGACAAAAAAATTAAGTACACTTGGACATGTAATTAGTTAATTTGGTAGGTATTTAAATTGTATAATTGTGTAATACTAGCTGTGCTCCGCGGTTTCACCCGCGTGGTGATGAAAATCGGTAATGATGATGAAAAGTAGCCTATGTGTTAATCTAGGACATAAGCAATATAGGTATATTCCAAATTTCATCAAAATCCATCCAGCCGTTTCTGTGTTATTGAGTAACAAACATACATCCATCCAAACTTTCACATATATGATATTAGTGTGATAGTGAGATTAGTGTGATTAGTTGAAATGATAAGTGTGAATGCTATACCGTAAGTTGGATGTGAGCGTGCACTCCTCTGCGTCGTGAAGCCGGGGCGGCTTGCGCCTGCGCAGCGGCGGCGGCGCGGCGGCCACGCCGGGCAGCGTGTGCGCGTTGTGCGTGTACCCGCCGCAACGCGCGCGCGCGTTCCGCACCAGGAACACTGGCTTGGAGCGCGCGGCGGCCGGCCCGGAGCGCGGCGCGGCGAACCTCTCCGCGTACAGGGACCACTCGGCCAGCCGCGGCACCAGCCCACCGTTCGACGGACCCGACCCGCGCTGCTGCACATATTATAAAGGATAGACACATAGATCCTCATGGCGAAATACAATTAATAAAAAGGTTAAAGCGTTTTAAGAAAACCATCTAGACCATAAACGCCAAATTCTAAAAGAAAGACCCAAGCCCTCCTGTAACTACACCTTTAATTCTTCTGGCCAACTCTATTACACAGCTTGCAATCGGGTCTTTAAAACTAAGTTTGGCCTAGCGAGCCACTTTTTTTTTTAATGATACTGGGTGACGAGACGAGCGAAGTTACTCGCCTGATGGCTCTTCACGCTTGCCCATAACAGCTCAACGCCACTCAGAATTTTGAACTTCAACAGTTCAAAACCCTGGATGGCAATGCGCTGCGCTCGTCACCCCGAGATATAAGATGTCAAATCTCTGTATGCCCTGTAATTTCGCTGGAAACATTGCCCTTCAATCCGGAACACAGTAGTGTATGCACCCTACTGCTTGGCGGTTGAATGACTGGCAAAGGTGTGTTACTTCCCCAGGCGGACCCCTGCAAAAGAGTCCTACCACTACCACTACATTAGGGCTCATGATAGGAAAACTTTATTAGGAAATAATAATTAAGGGTCGCCGTCATCGAAATCAATGAGGACTATATATGTATATTTATTATAAAGAATAATGTAAAAAAATAAAAAACTGGGACATTTTTGCATTCACAGTCATCTGACCTCAAAACTAAGCAAAGCTTGTAATATGGCTTCCAGAGACTAATATATGTACTCGTACATATATATTTTTAAATACATACTTAAATAGATATTAACACCCAGACATAAAATAAACACAAATTTTCATCACACAAATGTTTGGTCCTAGGTGAGAATCGAACTCAGGCCCCCAAGCGCAGAAGGTAGGTTCCCACCAACTGAGCAACCGGGCAATCAAAAATTATAAAATATATAGTCAAAGATTATATATGTAATAAAATGTAGTTGCCATGAGCAAAGCGACCGTTGCGTTTGTCTTTACCGCGGGACACGGCCTCTGACAACCATTATTGCTTGTTGTAGGCTCCATCCAGCATTCTGAACAATATGGACTAATTTGCTCATTTTACAACGAGCCATTTTAAAATTGCATCTCTCCTATTCATACACTGAACGAAAAGTAACCTATTAACTCAGGATCTTTTCAATAAACATAAAGTTCGACACATGGACCTTTTAAACGCATTTGGAAAAATGTGCGTCGGTCATTTTACATGGGTAATATTTCATGATTATCAATATAAAAAACCGACTTCATAAAAAAGTCAGAACTGGGCCAAATTGAAATGGAACCACACGGGAAGCACCAGCTTTCAAGTAAAAAATAATCGTCAAAATCGGTTCACACAGTCGAAAGTTCTGAGGTTATAAAACAAAATATATAGTCGAATTGAAAACTTCTTAAAATATCCGGAGCACATTTTCCATTTTGTTTTAAAAAAACCCATCAAATGCGCAGTGACATAGCGGCGCTTCATTAAAGGGTAACGGAGATATCATACCTGGTTGGTAGGCGAAAGGGTGTTATTATCATTATTGATGGTAGGGGATGTCCTTCCCTCGCCGCTCGCGCCTTCTAACAGCTCAAACGTCAGCTTGCACTCCTCGCCGCCGTACTGTGGACAAGGTTACATGTTTAGTACACATGCACTTAACATGGTTACTACAAAATCGACACCGCTTTATGGTTGACATTCCGAAAACCCGTACGAAACGCTCTGATTCCACTGTTATTGTGCGAACTGCTAGTCTGTGGAATGCGCTACCTGGGATGCGTTTACGGCACTTATCCAGACTAAAACTTATACTAGATGAACGTCAAAACACCCGTTTTGGGACTCCACGAGGTGAAAAATTAAACCGGCGAAAATTTAAACTGACCGTTTACGGGCGTCCGCTGGTATAAGTTTTCGCCTGACTAGATTAAATTTTATCTACCTTTTGAGGTCGCTAAATTTTCGCCTGCTGTCAGATTGACAGCTGTTGAGGAGGTTAAGCTGTTTTTGAAATTATTTTGTTCGAATCTTTTTGTTGTAGATGTTTAAATATAAAATAAAATTTTATATCTAAATAATGATGTATTGATATTTGATATTTTACTATTATATACCATTTTATTTTACTATATTTTACTTGACATTTATTTATTATTGAATTTGACAGCTAGTATTGACATATATAACATAAAGCTATGACGCCGTTCAGCGAACCTCTGTTAGTTTAATTTTTCACCGGTGAAAAATTCGCCGAGTCCGTAAACGCTCCCCAAAATGGGTTCACCGATAGTTACAATCTGGTTGTCTTCAAGTCAAGAGTGAACCGGTTTCTTCTGGGCAAGCGTGATCCGTCCTAGGCCACATCATTGCTTAACATCAGGCGAGTTGGGGGCCACGCGCAAGCCCATATTACAATAAAAAATTAACAAGTAACGAGGCATTAGGACAGAAAGACAGTCTCGCGATTTTATATTTTTTTTTATTTGACAATATGCTCAACTGGAAAATAGCATTCATTTATGTTATCAAGACGTCAGTAGGAAGGCAGCATGCTGGTATCACCACTGACACTCTGTCAAAGGCACATCGCATGGTCTCTCATCATTGTCTTCTATTCAGTTTAAATGGTTTTCAAGGTACTACATTTTTATACCCCACCTCCAATTTTAAATTTCTAGGCCCTGCGTTACCCCACCTACAATTTTAAATTTCTAGGCCCTACGTTACCCCACCTCCAATTAATTTCTAGGCCCTACATTACCCCACCTCCAATATTAAATTTCTAGGCCCTACATTACCCCACCTCCAATTTTAAATTTCTAGGCCCTACGTTACTCCACCTCCAATTTTTAATTTCTAGGCCCTACGTTACCCCACCTCCAATTTTATATTTCTAGACCCTACGTTACCACACCTCCAGTTTTAAATTTCTAGTCTACGTACCCCACCTCCAATTTTAAATTTCTAGACCCTATGTTACTATGTACATATGTAATTTTTGGTGTGAACAATAAAGAAATTTTTATCTATCTAATATCAATATAGGAAGCATACTCACAGCTTTAACGAGGAAGGCGGTGTGGTTTTCGCGCAGGTAGCGCTTGGCTTTGTGTACGTAGTGCAGCGAGCCGCGCATGCCGCCACGCGCCGCCAGCTCCGCCGCGCGCACCGACCAGGGCTCCGACACTATGTGCTGTAACTGGAACAATCATAAAACTCATATTACTATACATAACACACACTCTTTTAAATTAAAATGGGGGTGGATAAGACCTGAGTTGACCTCCCGCTTGGGGTGTATTGTGCATTTGCCCCTGACAGCCTACACAAACCAGCCGAGCTCCCTAAGATAACAGAGTACGGCTTTTTTTAGGACTTATAGCTATGCTACATGAACAGACTAGGTAAAGTTACTACGTAGCCGACTTGTAGTTACGGAAACAATTCAATCAAATACCTGAGGGGCAGGGTAAGGAGTCACTGAATGCTAATTGGCCCATTCAATGTCACTATAAAACGTTGACAAATAGCAGGCTTGTTCAGTACTGACGTGACATTCAATGTCTTCAGTCTTCGCTACCTTCATCATCCACGTCACCACATCAGCTAGACTGCTTTTCATCGTCATTATGCACAATTCCATCTACGCCACTGGAGCAACTGTTCCAGCGCCCCAGAGCCTCACTCCGATATTTCAAGGAGTTGGGTTGGCTCGGGTAACTGCTGGTAGGGGGAAATGCACAATACACCCCAAGCGGGACGTCAGTGCAGAACTTATCGCCCCCATCTCGAATAACAATAAGCTGGCAGTCCCATTGTATATACTAATCAAGGTTAATACAAAAACACAGAACACAAAAAAACACGGGTCAAAGGTGATTTTAGGCGAGTTATGTATGTGTGTGTACCTGTCTAACGGCGATGGAGACTAGTTTGTCGAGTGTGTAGGCAGGGTACGCCTTGATGCCGAGCATCTCACGCGCCGCATCCTCATACGCCGCCGGCTCCATGTTGCCGTCCAGCACTCCCTTCACCAGCTCCAGCAGCACGTTGTAGTACTCGGACGGGGAGGACACCTCCGCTGGCAGGTCTGCAAACATACATGTGGGGTGAACATTTCAATAATTGTTAAATAATTATCAACATTAAAAAACCGACTAGAACTGGTACAAATTGAAATGGGACCACCGGGAAAGCACTAGCTTTTAAATAAAAAAAGAATCGTCAAAATCAGTTCACCCAGTTGAAAGTTCTGAGGTAACAAACATAAAAAAAAAAATACAGTCGAATTGAGTATCTCCTTCTTTTTGGAAGTCGATTAAAAATTTGCGCAGGGCTTCTAAACACACCACCTCTCTAAGAGGGAGGCCTTTGTTCAGCAGTGTACGTTTAATGGCTGATAATGTGTGATATGTGTTAATTTAATTTTTCATATTTTAGTTTTAGTTTTTTGAATACTTAATCATTCTCTAGTTTTTTTTATGTGATATATCCATACTAATATTATAAATGCGAATGTAACTCTGTTTGCTACATAATCACGGCTAAACGGCTTAACCGATCTCGATAAAATTTTGCGAGGTAATAGGTATCATGAGGACGGACGTAAACTATTTTTTTTCTGACGAAGCCGAGGCTACAGGTAGTATTTAAATATTTTTGTAAATTTGACTTGCCCAGTGTAACTACTAATGTAAGGTCAATCATGATATATGATAAAGGCCGGACTCTACGCATATGAAGTAGCGGGTCTTCATATGCGTAGAGTTCGGCTTTCAGCCTCACTACTATAACCCGCTCCAGTGACACAATTTCATTAAATCGGTCCAGCCGTTTACTCACCGTTAAAACGTTCCCTGAACTTCCACAAATATTTCAACATCACATCACACACATCACATCATCAGCCAATTAACATCCTCTGTTGGACAAGGCCTCTCTCATAGAGAGGGGTGTTGCCATAATCCCCACGCTTGGCAGGCGGCTTGGGGATCGTAGTACGTTCACCGTGTACTATTAGGACGCTGCTGCCCATCCTCCGGTGCTTCTGGTCGCAGTTTTAGGACATACCCGGGTCCATTTCAAGATCAAAATTAGCCAAATCGGTCCAGCCATTCAAGAGTTATAGCGTAACCAGGAGAAGCGATAAGGCCGCCTATTATAAAACCTAGATATTATTTTTATTGTAATATATGTTTTCCTTGTTTGTGTGGTCTTTATTAAAGAGTTATCATAATATGGGTTAATTTTTATATATATAGATTAGTACTCCTTTTACCACCAACTCGTCTGTCGGTAAGCGATAATGTGGTTGATGATGAAGCTCGCAGACTTAGAAGATACTTATTCATGATAGGTGGATGCTGCAGGTGACTTACTGTTAGGTTTGAGGCGGAGGGCGGAGGCCGCGCAGGGCTGCTTGTCACGTGCCAGATGGAGCGCCGCGCGGCGCGCCGCCGCCAGCCGCTGACAGAGCGCCGCGTGCACCCTCAGGAACAGGTACCAGGACGACGTGCACACGAACCGCGCCTCCTGGAGGATAACACTTTCTATGAAAACTGTCTATAATTTAATTCCATCTACGCCACTGGAGCAAATATGGTAATTTTACTGTGATGCCATTAACTGGGAATAAGAGCTAGGATGAGACGTCAGTAGGAAGGCAGCATGCTGGTATCACCACTGACATTCTGTCAAAGGCACATCGCATGGTCTCTCATCATTGTCTCAAGTCGATGTCATTGTCATCAGGATTTGTGCTGATTGAGCCCAATTTTAAGCTGAGATTTGGACTGTGCCAGCACCCCAGAGCCTCACTCCGATACTTCAAGGAGTTGGGTTGGCTCGGGTAACTGCTGGTAGGGGAAGATGCACAATACACCCCAAGCGGGACGTGAGTGCAGGACTTATCGCCCCCATCTCGAATAACAATAAGAACTATCTGTACTGGGTTACGCGCAAAGGATGTACCAAGATGAACGAGGTCCATAGTACCCATAATTTTTGAACAACCTATACTATAGGTCCAACCATAAAATCGCGAAAAGAATATCAGCTGCTCCATACATTTAGTTCTGTATGAATGGCATTTTTCTATGGAACAGTTTTTTTGCAGCTGTCAGTACAAATAAATACTCAGTTTTTTTTTATTAACTATTAGCCCCGGCTACGCACGGTTGTAAGCTCGGCCTTCGGCCTCGCTACAAAATAGTATCCTGTGTCTGTCTCCTAGTTCTAACCTACCTCCCCACCAATTTTCAGCCAAATCGGTTCAGCTGTTCTTGAGTTATAAATAGTGCAACTAACACGACTTTCTTTTATATATATAGATATATAGAATAGATCTACGTTTGGCCACCAACTCGGCTGATGGTAAGCGACGGTGTGACCGAGGATGGAACACGTTGATCTAGAAGAAATCTATTCACTCTAGCCTTGAAGATGTCTAGATTGTAGTTCTCAGAAAACAAGGAGGATGGCAGGGAGTTCCATTCTTGGGCAGTACGCATCATAAATGACGACCCAAATCGTTGAGTAAGAATCTTGGAATTTTCACGAGGAAGGGGTGGTAGTGTGCAGTCCTTCTACTTGTCCTGTAGTGAAAGGGGGAGGGTGGAATAAGGTCATGAAGCTCTTGCGCATACTCCGAAAAAAGGATGTATTTAGAAAGGTAAGGCTACTTACATTGGCCGGGTAATCTCTGAAGTCATCCTCAGGGTCGTTGGTCTCTGATTTCACGTCTGATTTTATCGAGAGCTGATCTTCGTTGCTGCTGCTTCTTTTTACTGTATTCGCCGGCGCTGTTGATAAATCTATAACAGATATTACATTGGTGTGAGTTTTCAAGTGGTCTATTGTACGCAGTATAGGAATTTTAACGATTGGGGAAGTTTGTTTTTAGTTTTTTTACAGACCTGTATGAAATTAGAAGCAATCACGTCAATTTGTATGAAAACCTTTTGCCGCATTTTTTGTAAGTCGCAAGAGGAATTTTTCGCTTTCGAAGCTTTCGAAGAATGCATTTTTGGCTGTCAATGTTTGGCCAGCGAAATTACAGGGCAGACAGAGATTTGACATCTTATATCTCGGGGTGACGAGCGCAGTGCATTGCCATCCAGGGTTTTGAACTGTTGAAGTTCAAATTTCCGAGTGGCGTTGAGCTGTTATGGGCAAGCTTGAAGATCCATCAGGCGAGCGACTTCGCTCGTCTCGTCACCCAGTATCATAAAAAAATGTCTTCACCTAGAGGTACATTTGTTCTGGAGATTGCCCAGTGGGCGATGGAATCTCAATTTACGTTACAGTGTTTACAGTTTGCTGTGGTTTAATTTGACATTTTTGTATTGACATTCGCCTCTTAAGACGGTTGATGGGTAGCGGTAATCGCCTGTCAACACTTGCAGCACTAACAGTATTGCCAATGTATTTTGTTATAAAAAACGAAACTGTCTCTATGACTGTCCATCTGTTTGACTGCCCCGGTGGCTTAGTTGGTAGTGAACCTACTTTCTGCGCTTGGGGGCGTGGGTTCGATTCCCATCTAGGACAAACATTTGTGTTTGTTCTATGTCTGGGTGTTAATATCTATTTAAGTATGTATTTAAAAATATATATGTATGTATATCAGTCTCTGGCAGCCATATTACAAGCTTTGCTTAGTTTGGGGTCAGATGACCATGTGTGCAATAATGTCCCACATATTTTTTTTTTTTTTTTGAAGACGCAAGGTCTGAAAGATCTTGATAAAAAATTTGGGTCATGCCCCCAGTGCCATAACTAGCCTTTTATGCGCCTGGTGCGAGCTTCTATAACTGCGCCCTTGAAAACAAAACTTGGTCCAGGTGTGGTCATTTCCGCGCCCTGTGCCTGGGCACCGCTGGCACAGCCCTATTTACGGCACTGCATGCCCCGTCCACCCACCGGCTTCACCCATTAGTGGGTGCACGGGTAATTTCTTGATACTTTTAAAGTGAGGGTGCTAGTAATAAAATTAACATCTAAATTATTGAGACGTCAGTAGGAAGGCAGCATGCTGGTATCACCACTGACATTCTGTCAAAAGCACATCGCATGATCTCTCATCATTGTCTCTTCATTCTACGTTATGCTAGTTTCAACAGATAGAAAGTTATAGGCCTACTAAGTATTACCTTTGCTCTCCGTGTTGTTGTTCTTAGGTTTATTCTCCTTGTTATTTTTGCTCGGCTTGCCGCTCTTGTCGGATGCGTTGTCTGACTCCGACGACTGTACACAAAAATAATAATCAATATTAAAAAACCAACTTCATAAAAGAGAACTGAAACAAATTGAAATGGGACCACACGGGAAGCATCAGCTTTCAAATAAAAAAAGAAACATCAAAATCGGTTCACCCAGTCGAAAGTTCTGAGGTAACAAACTTAAAAAAAAAAAATGTCGAATTGAGTACCTCCTCCTTTTTGGAAGTCGGTCAAAAATAACATTCATATATTGTATCAAGACGTCAGTAGGAAGGCAGCATGCTGGTATCACCACTGACATTCTGTCAAAGGCACATCGCATGGTCTCTCATCATTGTCTTCTATTCATTTTAAATGCTAGTCAAGGTTCACCTAGTTCTAGAACCTCCTTCGTTTTGGAAGTTGGTTAATAATATAGTATTTCAAATGTTACCTGTACGTATATCAGTATCTGGCAGCCATATTACAAGCTTTGCTTAGTTTGGGGTCAGATGACCATGTGTGCAATAATGTCCCAGATATTTATTTATTTATTTACCTCTTGTTTAATCTCAGTTTTGAGTCCCGCACCGGTGCTCTTATCGTTGTCCGGTGAGGGCTCGGCTGCAGGACTGCCCGGGCTCGGCGGGTCCTCTTTTTCTTCTGAAAACATGCAATATATTAGTTAATTACATTTGCACGAGAAAAATACTTTATCCAAAACGTCGAGAATACATAAAGTACAACTACAGAAGGTTCACTCCGCAAAAGCATTTAAATAAGTAGCGACTCTTACAACCACACAATAAAGTCCAATTCAGGACGAGCGAGCGCTAACTACCTCCTGCTCCTACAAGTAAGCATACCTACAAGTTGCCTCTCTGTCTATCGCGTAACTATTGTCGCGTTATCTCTGTATATCGCGCGGCAGCGGGCACGGCAAGTCCGACAAGACGACTACTTGTAGCTTCATACCTAACGTGCGGAGTGCGCCAGGGCTGCTATGGAGTTATTAATAAAGTATTGTATTGTACCTTCGTCTCTCTCATCGTCTGAGAGCGGCTGTCGCGGATGATTAAACAGGTCTGGAAGGAAGTGACGGAGCAGCTGCTTGATGCGTCGCTTCTCCGCCTTCTGGATGCCAGTTTGACGCCGCGCGTGGTGGATCAGTAACTCCGCCGTGTCGCGCACGATTTTGATCGCTGAGGATACACGGAATAAGGGTCAGAATAGTATATAGCTTAATTAGGACTCCCTGTGTCGCAGATGTTAGGAACAGAGACACTGAGAAACACAGAGCAGATAAAGTATTAAATAAAAATAGAATTCATAAAAATGTCAAGACGTGGACCAAATTGAAATGGGACCAAACGGGAAGCCACAGCCATCAAAAAAAAAAAACACGGTTTACTCGGTCGAAAGTTCTGAGGTAATATTTAAAAAAACGGTCGAATTGAGAACCTCTTTCTTTTTGGAAGTAGGTTAAAAAACATTCTGTAAGGCACAAATTTTGTCAGCATGTGTTAGTCAATTATTGAGACGTCAGTAGGAAGGCAGCATGCTGGTATCACCACTGACACTCTGTCAAAGGCACATCGCATGATCTCTCATCATTGTCTCTGATTTGAATAAACTTTGGTCCACTAATGGTCTTTTAGCAGGCCACATCGCTCGAAGAACCGATAGCCGATGGGGAAGAAAGGTTCTTGAGTGGAGACCACGAACTGGAAGACGCAGCGTATGTAGGCCTCCCACTAGATGGACCGACGACATTGTGAGACGCGGGCATCCAGTGGATGCAGATGGCAGGAGGTCGTTCAGTGTGGAAGTTAAAGGGGGAGGCCTATAATAAATAAATAAAAATAAATAAATATCTGGGACATTATTGCACACATGGTCAAAGCTTGTAATATGGCTGCCAGAGACTGATATACATACATATATATTTTTAAATACATACTTAAATAGATATTAACACCCAGACATAGAACAAACACAAATGTTCATCACACAAAATGTTTGTCCTAGATGGGAATCGAACCCACGCCCCCAAGCACAGAAAGTAGGATCACTACCAACTGAGCCACCGAGGCAGTCATGTTCAGCAGTGGACGTCTTCTGGCTGATGATGATGATGAATGGTCTTTTGGTTTAAGTTTTTATATAGTTACTAGCTGTACCCGCGACTTAGTCCGCGATTTCTTCAGAAAAAAATAGCCTATGTCCGTCCTCATGATACATAGTATTACCTCGCAAAATTTTATCGAGATCGGTTAAGCCGTGAAATCACGGCTTAACGGATCTCGATAAAATTTTGCGAAAATACTATTATACTATATATATACTATTATACTATACTTTTACTCTGTCCGTTTGCTACATAATCTTATGTAGCAAACGAACAGAGTTACTTTCGCATTTATAATATTAGTGTGGACTTTAAATTGTAGTATTTTAAGTTTTCGTTAATTTTCTGCTTTGTAAGTTGTGCATAATAAATTATACGATTCACGCACAGAATGGAATTTTATTATTTGTTTAATTTAGAACGGCTGTCAAGGCATTTTTGTAAGAAATTTGCTGTAGCCAGTTGCACCCATATAAACCCACAGCAACTGTGACGCGTTGACATAAATAAGAATGTTCAATCAAGGTATGTACTTAAGAATATATATGTACGTATATCATTCTCTGGCAGCCATATTACAAGCCTTGCTTAGTTTGGGGTCAGATGACCGTGTGTGCAATAATGTCCCAGATATTTATTTATTTAAGGTTCTGACGACAGATTTTCCTTCTCATTTGCGTTCTATTTACTTCTCTTTTCTGTGGATTCACCTATTGATAATTATTCCAAATAGTTTACCTTCCTGTCGGTTGACCATGGTGTAGTCGACGATGAGGTGCGGGCCAGGCCTGCGGGCCGCGTACGCAGCCTCCACCTCGTTGAACAGAGACTTGGAGCGCATCGCCTTCAGGTCGTTCTGTTTGAAGTTGATCCCCTGGTGGTCCAGCGACTTCAAGTAGTACTTCTCGTTCTGCTCTCGCCATTGCTTGTTGAAACCCTGTAGAGGTTAACATAAATTGGTTCATATGCGTTTTAAATGTTTACAGAATTTTATTTAGGAACTAGTGCTGTTTACGTTGATTTTCATATAAACTTTCAACTCCTTTATCCTTCCTTAATCCGGCCCTTGCGCAAACATAGCCTATACTTCAATCTGGTCATAGCTAAGCATATTCATGAAAACCGCATTTAAATCCGTCCAGCGGTTTAAGATATGTGCGTGGGCAAAAAAACTGACAACAGAAACTTTTTTTTAACACACTGTAAGCACCAGCTTTCAGATAAAAAAATAATCATCAAAATCGGTTCACCCAGTCGAAAGTTCTGAGATAACAAAAAAAAAGCTCAAATTGAGAAACACCTCCTTTTTGGAAGTCTGTTAAAAATAGCATTCATTTATGTTATCAAGACGTCAGTAGGAAGGCAGCATGCTGGTATCACCACTGACATTCTGTCAAAGGCACATCGCATGTTCTCTCATCATTGTCTTCTATTCTTATTTTATATGCTATTCAAGCTACTTTTGTTTGTTTGTTTAAATGTGATTCATTTATCGCTTACCATCAGGGCCCCGATTCTACTAAACCAAGTATTTAAATTATTAATGAATTGCCTCAAAAATTACCCTTTTGTCACTTTTGGTATAGATAAACTGTCAAAAGTAAAAAAAATATGAGCCAATTGGTTTAGTAGAATCGGGGCCCTGGTTTTAACCTGATGGTAAGAGACCACCGTCACCTATGGATACTGGGGTATCATCACAGAAAAGAGAAGTAAATAGAACAGAACTGAGAAATCTGTCGTCAGGCATTATGACAGAACCTTGATTGAACATTCTTATTTAAATCAACGCATCGACCTCTGCGTCACAGTTGCTAACTGATTTCGAATGACTGACGTTTCGTTTATATGGGTGCAACTGGCTACAACAAATTTCTTACAAAAACGCCTTAACAGCCGTTCTAATATACACAAAAAAATATATTTTTTGGTTATTGCTAAAATTTCTATAAACAGCCCTTTTGAAGAACCCCATGAACAATTAGCTATTTGTAATAATGCCCACCTTCTGCGCCTCTCTCCACTCTTCCTCCTTGGCCTTGAGTCGCCTCAACACGACGGGGACGGCTACCACTGGGTTCTTCTTCAGACCAGCTATGATGTCCACCGCCTGGGGATACCAATAATATTGGAGGTTAGTTCCAGTTTAAAAGTGACATTAAATTAATATAGATATATAGGGTTACGCGGAAAGGGTACTGTACTAAGCTGAAAGGAGTCGATTACTCATTATTATGAACAATTTTTACTATAGGACCAACCCTGACATCAGGAACTATGGACCCATTTTGGCTTAGAACTCCCTATCCACATAGATAGGGACATTTTTTTTGTGCTAAATCCCACATCCATGTGTAATACTTGTAACTTGTAATACATGTGTAAAACCCTGAAATCGTGAACAAAATAGCTATTCACATTTAGGTATTGAATTTCAATGACCGTTTTCTATTGAATGGCTGAAATATATTTCGAAATTTCAGAGTTGGACCCTTAGTAAAAGTTGTTTATAATGATGAGTACTATGGACCCCTTTCTGCATAACCTTGTATCATCATCATAATCATTTCAGCCATAGGACGTCCACTGCTGGACATAGGCCTCCCCCATTGATTTCCAAAAGGGCCGGTTGGAAGCGGCCTGCATCCAGCGTTTTCCTGCGGTCTCTTTTAGGTCGTCTGTCCATCTTGTGGGTGGACGTCCTACGCTGCGCTTACCGGTCCGTGGTCTCCACTCGAGAAACTTTCGGCCCCAACGGCCATCTGTTCTGCGTGCTATGTGCCCTGCCCCCTGCCACTTCAACTTGCTAATCCGGTGGGCTATGTCGGTGACTTTCGTTCGTGTACGGATCTCCTCATTTCTGATTCGATCTCGTAGAGAAACCCCGAGCATAGCCCTCTCCATAGCTCGTTGTGCGACTTTGAGCTTGCTAATGAGGCCCATAGTGAGAGACCACGTTTCAGTTCCGTATAACCGTGTATACATAAGTTATATTTTTAAAGGGTTCTATCTAAACTTGAGTTGTACTAAGGCGAAAGGTCACTACAGTTATGATTATGAACACCTTTTACCATGGGATCAACCCTGTAATCCCAAATTAAATATCAGCTGTAGCAGCCATAGAAAAATGTCATTCAATGGTAGAAGAGCATTTCGTGAACAAGTCCCACTGGAGTCATATAGTTATATAGACAGCCCCGTTAGCTCAGTTGGTAGTGTACCTGCCTTCTGTGCTTGGGGGCGTGGGTTCGATACCCACCTAGAGCAAACATTTGTGTGATGAACATTTGTGTTTGTTCTATGTCTGGTGTTAATATCTATTTAAGTATGTATTTAAAAATATATATGTACGTATATCAGTCTCTGGCAGCCATATTACAAGCTTTGCTTAGTTTGGGGTCAGATGACTATGTGTGCAATAATGTCCCAGATATTAATTTATTTTATATGATTATTTACGGGATGTTTACCGTGATAATGTTGTAATCATATAACTTTAGTGAACAACCGTGATAGTTTAAAACAAGTCTCACTGGTTTTTAATTGGTTGTATTACATTACCTTTTCACCTTAGTTTTTTAATATTATAAGTACTTAGTTAGGTTTTCATTCATTATTTTTGTTTTGACATCCTAATAATATAAAAGCGAAAGCAACTCTGTCTGTTTGTTCGCTTTTCACGACCAAACGGCTAAGTCGATCTTAACGAAATTTAACAGGATGATAGTGTACATAATAATGACGGACATAGGGTACTTTTCGTCTCAGAAAACGTGGAAAAACAGGAAAATCGCGGGTAACACCGCGGGATTCAGCTAGTACTAAATATTGAAAATATTATTATAACCACACTTTGGTTAAATGGTTACACAAACAACACGGAAATGATAACATAAACCCACACTACACAAGATATGATAATGTTAAATGATAAACACAATATGTTTTGTACTCGTAAATAGGCTTGCGTTTGACAGCTGTCATGCCTGGTTTTTTTTTTATGTTAAGCGATGTTGCGTTCTATGTATGGAGTATGCTTGCCAAGTTAAGACTACGTCATTATTAATATTTTCTTAGGCATTTCTGATTATATATTAGACATATTTTTTTGCATTTCTACAGACGTCCGTCATCTAGTCTATTAGTGACCACGGACACTGCAAAGTGTTCCAAACGTCAAGAATTCAAATATTGTAGAATACACGTGATAAAATCCTAAGTCTTTTTTTCAATGGCTTATTATTGAATTTGCCTTAATTTATCGGTGATTTCAATAAACTCCCATGGAAATGTAATGCATAGCAGTGATATCCATGCATGAACAAAATGATCCCTTTGCATTAACAAAACGAGTCAAAACATAACAGTTAACATGATAATAAACATATAAAAAAGCAGTTACCATGAATGAAATTAATTCCTATATTTTTATGCTATGAACATGAAATAAAATTATCATGATAATGTGTTTGAATAACCCACGAGCATGAATAAAAGGACCCAGTTATGAACAAAATGACCCACTTATGAACAAAATGACCCAGTTATGAACAAAATGACCTAATTATGAACAAAAGTAACCAATTATGAACAAAAGGACCCAATTAGAAACAAAATTCCCATCTCATTATCAAAATGACCCTCAATGATGTAAATTACCTCTAAACATGAACAAAACGATAGTAAACGTCAAAGATTTAAAACTATTGATATGGTATCAGTACTCAATATTTTCTAAGCCAAGAGTAGACTAAAACCTTGCTAACTATGGTTGTTTGTGCATTTCGTTTGCATTTGAATATACCTAATATTCTATACAGGGTTACGAATATAGACTGTACTAAGCCGAAAGGAGGTCATTGTACTCATCATTATAAACAAATTTTATGGGACCAAAGATTATAAAAAAAAAAATTGCAACTGTTCCATAGAAAACAGTCTTTGACACTACAAAATGTATAGAACAGCTGTTTTTCCCCTCGCAATTTCATGGTTGGTCCTAAAAGTTGTTCATAATTATGAGTATAATGACCTCCTTTCGGTTTTTTACAGTCTATATGAGTAACCTATATTATGTTTGTAAATCAATGAACATCATTTAATGCATAGGTTACTTTATTAATATAGTTAATAGTCTACTTTTGATCAGGACATTCATGATTGCTGAACCAATATGAATAGTTTTAAATTTCTTTTGTAAACATGAACAAAATTACCTCTAGAATAGTTTTATACCATAAACATGAACAAAGTGACCTCTAAAAGATGTTTATACTATAAACATGAACAAAATGACCTCCTAAGGCATGTTAATACCATAAACATAAACAAAATGACCTCTAAGACATGTTTTTATACTATAAACATGAACAAAATGACCTCTACGACATATTTTTATACTATAAACATGAACAAAATGACCTCTAAGACATGTTAATACTATAAACATGAACAAAATGACCTGTGAAACCTTTTTTTTTACCGTGAACATGAACATGATGCCAGTTAACAACACAGTTAGTGAACCAGTGAATGCGTACCACCTTATCTCCGTATATCCTCCTGAGTGCACGTTGGTGGATTGTCGGCGAATGGCCTCCGAGGCAGTCGTCAAGTCTGTACTTGGCGACGTCCTCGGGAGACATGCGGGACAGTTTCTTCTGCACGCCTTCTAGGACGCGGATTGTCGACGCGTTGGTCTCTATCACCACGTCCAGCTGTGTGCGGAACAGAAAGATGTTTATTGCGTTAAATTATATTCAAAAACCTCCCGAACAATTCGGAAGAGCTCTTCATAACTTTAACATAAGATAACTTCAAACAAGTCAAGGAAAGAGTCTGCCCCACACCCTAGTGAAGTGGCGGAAACTTCACAGGCTTCTAAGGAGATTTGGAAACACGAAAAGAAACATTTTACTGCATTATATTGTAAGTATTCGATCACTCAAGACTAGGTCCAAGTATTTGTTTGCTTTGAAAGCTGCAATAACATCGTAAAAAGCTAAATGTAAACCACTTTCATGTTCACGGGAAGACCTCGGGAAGTGTCTTCCAGTGAACATGGTGCATGTAACTGCGCCGAAATATCGGGAGCTCCTTCCACAACCTTACCACGGTAAATATCCCGTCTATAATCATATAACTGTAGTGGACAGCCGTGATTTCACTAGGGTTTCTGAAGTAACCAATATACATAAGTGAAATATTAAATGAAAATGTTTTTATTGCAGCTGTCAAAGGAAATAAATACTTGGACCGAGTGTAATGGTTAATAATCCACTGAATAATCAGAAACGAATTTGATGATGCGATGAAGCACATTTACCTAGAAAGAACAGATTCACTCGCAACTTGAAGACCCCAGATTGTAACCATCAGGGAACACCCATTCATCATCATCATTTCATCCATAGGACATCCACTGCTGGACATAAGCCTCCCCCATCGATTTCCAAAAGGACCGGATTGGAAGCAGCCTGTATCCAGCTGCCCTCCCCTCATTTAAGGTTAGCACCGATAAGCTCCTAGATATTTTAGAGGAGGACCTTTTAGGATTAACACCCATTCGAGCAGCCTAAAATTAAATTCTAAAATACTTAAAATACAAAGCCATCCCTTGATTTTACTTTTCTAACCGACTTCAAAAAAGGCGGAGGTTCTATGTTCAAATGTTTTTTTTTTTTTGTAATGTTGCTTCACCGATTTCTCCGCGAATTATGAATTGATTTTGATGTGCCCTTTTTGGTTGGTAGGCCCTACTTCAGAGGTGGTCCCATATAAATTTCATCAAAATCGATTTAATAGTTTGGTTTTTATGTCAAAATACTGAAAAAAATATGTCAACCAAGTAAACGAAATTGCGTATTTACTGAAGTCGGTTTTATAAATTGATAATTATATTTAATTAAGGAAGTACAGAAGGTTCACTCCGCAAAATCATTTAAATAAGTAGCGACTCTTGCTACTACACAATAAAGTGCAATTGCGTGCGAGCGCTAACTACCTACTGCTATATTAACCTAGAAGTTGCCTCTCTGTCTATCGCGTAACTCTTGTCGCGTTATCTCTGTCTATCGCGTGGCAGCGGGCACGGCAAGTCCGACAAGACGACTACTTGTAGCTTCATACCTAAAGTGCGGAGTGCGCCAGGGCTGACCATACTTTCTAACTCTCAAAAGGTGAACAACATGATAAAATCATACATAACAGTTACAAACCAAAAGTTTATCCCACACAAACAAACTTGGCAGTAATAAAACTCATGATTTCCTTAAATAAACTGCAGAGCTAATCTTATGTAATATTTTCGTCAGTTTGGTCATAACGAGTCACGAATCAGCAATGAATGAAACAAACTGTTTCAAGGTGGATTTTGCAATGCCGCGTATTTAATATCGGTAAATAAACCGTCTAACTGCCGTCCGCAAGCTAGAAAGCAGTTAGTCGACACGCCAATGACACGTGGTCCAATGTCAGTCGACTGCTGTATCTAGGTTAGTGCGTTAAGTTGAAGGGTCAACTTACATTGGACCTTATGTTGGTTAGCTAACGTGCAGTCCTTTTTTTATGATACTGGGTGACGAGACGAGCGAAGTCGCTCGCCTGATGGCTCTTCACGCTTGCCCATAACAGCTCAACGCCACTCAGAATTTTGAACTTCAACAGTTCAAAACCCTGGATGGCAATGCACTGCGCTCATCACCCCGAGATATAAGATGTCAAATCTCTGTGTGCCCTGTAATTTTGCTGGAAACATTGCCCTTCAATCCGGAACACAGTAGTGTTTGCACACTACTGCTTGGCGGTTGAATAACTAACAAAGGTGTGGTACTTCCCCGAGTCCTACCACTAGAAAAGCTGCTGCTTTCTAGCTTGCGCATGGCAGCTAAGTGCGAGTCTGTCTCGTGCATTGAGGGCTCCGTACCACCACAAAATACGAAAAGTAGTGCAAAAAGACACCTTCACGCCCAGGCGGTCACTCATCTAAGTACTGACTGCGCGCGACGTCGCTTAAATTGGTGTCAATAGTTCACGCAGTTTAAAACTTAAAAACACGCTTTTAAATCGCTAATCCTGAAGATCCTGGTATGGATAATGGGACAAACTATTTAAATGATTGCATTGTCATCGGTCGTTGGTTCACCCAGTCAAAAGTTCTGAGGTAACAAACATAAATACAGAACCCGTGAACATGGTGCATGCAACTGCGCCGAAATATCGGGAGCTCCTTCCACAACCTTACCACGGTAAATATACCGTAAATAATCATATAACTTTAATAAATACAGTCGAATTGATAACCTCCTCCTTTTTGGAAGTCTGTTAAAAAGGTACCCCAAACCATCAGCACGTACCTCAAATCTCTCGTCTTCGCACCGGTAGATGTACTCCTCGTACTGGGTCTTGCGTGACGTCACAAACGTGGAGTCCTCACTCCAGGTCGGGAAGGACACCCACGTGTCATTTAGTACCTGGAAATGATAACAGTATAAGCATAGTACAAAAAAATCATTATCAATTTTTTTTTTTTTTTTTTTTTTTTTATTGAGACAAAAACGAATTATACAGTTACATTTATCTCACATATTAAAATTAAATCCATCTAATTTAAACAAGAACAAACACATACAAATAAATAATTAATAATAATTAATTAATAATAATAGTAAAAAAGCGACTACATAAAAATGTCAGAACTGGACCAAATTGAAATGGGACCACACGGGAAGCGCCAGCTTTCAGTATCATCGAAATCGGTTCACCCATTTCCCCATATTTTTTTTTGTAGTGGTTGGATTCTTTTGCAGGGGTCCGCCTGGGGAAATACCACCCTTTTGCCAGTTATTCAACCACCAAGCAGTAGTGTGCAAACACTACTGTGTTTGTACAGAAAAGTACAAGTAAGTAAGAACAGAAAAACGTTACGGTGCGTTACATGGGGGGGAGTGGGAGTCCAAAATGTCCCTAAGTAGTAGAGTTAGTAATGTTACCTCCTTGCAGAGCGGCGTACGTCCGGAGCAGCGTCTCGCAGCCGCCTCGCGCGGTAACGCGCAGTACGACGTGCCAAGGCGCTTGCACGTAGTCAGATCTGTAACAAACATATAACAACTAAGTGCTGTTGCCCGCGACTTCGTACGCGTACATTTTCATATAAACTTTCAACCCTTTTTTCCTCCCTTAATCCGGCCCTTGCGCAGAATAACATAGTATACTTCAATCTGACTGACTGCCCCGGTGGCTCAGTTGGTAGTGAACCTACTTTCTGCGCTTGGGGGCGTGGGTTCGATTCTCACCTAGGACAAAAATTTGTGTGATGAACATTTGTGTTTGTTCTATGTCTGGGTGTTAATATATATTTAAGTATGTATTTAAAAATATATATGTACGTATGTCAGTCTCTGGCAGCCATATTACAAGCTTTGCTTAGTTTGGGGTCAGATGACCATGTGTGCCAGATATTTTTTTGTTTATCTGGTCATAACATCTGGTCATTAAACTTATTCGAGAAAACCGTATTTAAATCCGTCCAGTGGTTTAGAGATCCGTCCATTATAGATTTTTTTATATCTATGTTTTTATTATATGTATACATAGATTAGCAAAAAGCATCATCTTCCGGTCTCCTTTGGGAACTATTTTTCGTTGACGAGCCGAGCTCCTTAGAATAACGGAGCACGGCCTTGGGTTGCTGACATAATAAGCCTGTGGCCTTTCGCCCAACTCTAACAGCGGGCTCGAATACGCGCAGTTTGCAAAATCACGCAAACGCGAACCGAGATACGGTTAGCGGTCGCGCAACTTCTCGCAATCACCTAAACAGAATCGTTTATACCAGGTAGGCGTAAGGCCCCTGTGTCCTAATTTTTCATTTATTTCAAATAACAGACTTAGCGAAAGATATAATTAAATACATTACACATATTGAAATATAAAAAATTGGCTGATACATATATGAGATAAGCGTTTAAAGTTTTGGTGGAAATAGAGAGCGGATACTCTGTCCCTATCGCGCAAAGCATGTGTTAGTAAAACATTAGACGCGCGCACGGCTTGACGTCATAACTTGCTATCAAATTACATTAAAATACTCAAACTTATTTAATTTTGAACAAATTTTAATTTTCGTTGACGGTCTCTATTAATTTATGATTATTTGAGGTACTAAAAAATTATTAGGACACGTGTCCACCCCCTCTATTTCGGCAGATGTTGTGATAATGGAGACTTCTTGTGGAGTAGTTTCTTACCAATATCCATAGCGGGTGTGGGCTCCGGCCCCCGCTCGAGCCGCGGCGCGCCGACCGGCTCATATCTCGTGCTCGAATGCGACGCGTAACGTTCCCGCTCGCGCTCCCTTTCCCGTTCGCGCTCGCGTTCGCGCGACCGCGACCTCGAGTACAGCTGCTCCGCGTTGAATGTGGAGTTGTAACCTGTAGGGGAAACAGTCTCACATTACATCTGGATACAATAAAAAAAGTATATTCCTTCAAGCGACCATGATGATGATGAAAAGTAGCCTATGTGTTAATCCAGGACATAAGCAATGTATATTCCAAATTTCATCCAAATCCATCCAGCCGTTTCTGCGTGATAGAGTAACAAACATCCATCCATCCAAACTTTCACATACATGATACTAGCTGTAACCGCGGCTTCGTCCGCGATTTCTTCAGAAAAAAATTGCCTATGTCCGTCCTCATGATACATACTATTACCTCGCAAATTTTTATCGAGATCGGTTAAGCCGTTTAGCCGTGATTATGTAGCAAACAGACAGAGTTACTTTCGCATTTATAATATTAAGTATAGATTAGTGTGATAAAAAAAGTCGTTAAAAAAAGTATATTTCTTCGAGCGACCACTTCTTTATATAACCTTTTATTCAATTTCATTCTAAATATACGGAGAAGAATGTATCTTTGGTTTTGTCACAAATATATCTTCTATCTATCTACATATCTATAAGTGTAATAAAAAGTTGAGATAAAAATTTAGCCAATGGTAGCGAATTACTCACCAGTATATACGGTGTTGGTTGGTGTGTGCGGCGGAGAGGGGGGTCCGACAAAGTCCTGCAACCACTTCTGCAACTCCGGGTGTCGGCATAAGAATGGAGCTGTCAAGGAAAGCAGCTCCGATGATGAGATTATCTCGTTGGTGAAGAGAAGCAGGCATCTGGAATTAGAAAAGATGGGTTAGTTATAGATTTCCGTTCATATTAGTGTCAAACAGTCTTGCTTTATAGCTAACTAGCCGTCCGCCCCGGCTTCGCACGAGTGTAAGCTCGGCCTTCGGCCTCGCCACAAAATATAATATAGCCTATGTCACCCGGGGATAGTGTAGCTTCCCAACAGTGAAAGATTTTTTCAAATCGGTTCAGTAGTTTCGGAGCCTATTCATTACAAACATACAAAAATAGGTACAAATCTTTCCTCTTTATAATATTAGTGTAGATAAACTCGCATACTTGCTACAACCTCACCATGTCTTCTCTCAATACATATCATCTGTTTCAAACACATCTACAATATAACCGCTATGAACATTAAACATTTGAACAAAACCATAAGGCTCCACGTCAGCGTAGGAGGAATCGTCGAGCCGTGCGTATCGAGCGTGACCAGCATTGCTTGCATGACCAGCTGAGTCAGTTTTTGTGAAATGTCAATTTTCAATGTTTTTAATATTTCTCGTTTTTACATTTCATTGTTACAAAATATACTTTTCCTATTCCTGATTGCTGACATCGGCCTGGCGTACCAATGTATCGGGAGGAATCAAGCCTACAGATGTCACAAACCCTTTCAAGGTAATCATAACCATAAAACTCGACGTCAGCGTACGAGGAATCCTACGCTGACGTCGATCTGACGTACCAATATATCGGAGGAAACACCTCAGATTTCAACCCTAAGGCTCGACGTCAGCATAGGATTCCTCCTACGCTGACGTCGATCAGGCGTATCAATATATCGAGGGATACATCTCAGATGTGACAAACCTATTCAAGGTGCTCAAAAACCCCATCATAAAACTGCCTCTGGTGTCTACAACTACCTCTCCAGGATGGCAAAGCACCGTCAACACCGCTAGTGTTGCACGGCGACGGTTTCTGCTTACCATCAGTCAAATCGCATACTAGTTTGCCACTCTTTTTATTTAAAAAAACACAACAAAACCTGTCAAAATTGCCACAAACTTCAAATACAATCTACAATGCTATCAAACATTTCTTGACTGCTCTCACAAACTCATCAGACCTTTCATTCTCTTTTCAACTTCGTCACAACCCCTTTTTTACCTTTCCAAGATGTCACAAACCCCTAATTCACCTTTCAATGTTGTCAACTCACCTCATGAAATTGTCATAGACGTGATGATGCCTCAGCGCTCTCCTAGCTCTTTCGAAGAAGCTGAAGTCATGCACGGTGGCTAGTTTGGCAGCCTCCGCGTACGAGACGTCGCGCACCGTCGGCCCGGTGATGCAGGACGATCGGGCCTTCTTGGCTGGAGGGGGGCCGGTACCTAAGGGGAGGAGTATGTTAAAAACTTGACAATGACATGAAGATTTAAAGAAAACTGACTGCTGTTTTGCTTGCTACTTGTTTAGACATAAAATAGTTCCCGTAAAGACTTAAGGGATTTCACAAACCGTAATTCAAATAACTATCAATGTCAAAAACCGACTTTATTAAAATGTCAGAACTGGACCAAATTGAAATGGGACCACACGGGAAGAACTAGCTTTCAAATAAAAAAAAGAATCATAAAAATCGGTTCTCCCAGTCGAAAGATCTGAGGTAAACACATTTTTTTTAAAAACTGTCCCTTTTGGAGATGGTTGTGGTAGACCTATGTTCAGCAGTGGACGTCCTATCGCTGAGATGATTATTTTATTTACTAAGGAACAGCAAACAGCCATATTATGAAATGTTAACAACATGGAAATAGATTAATAAACTTAATAATAATACAGCCCACAGCACTTTTCAGACTACTTACAGAATTATACAAATGTACTGCTAGAAGTAGATAGCCGATGCTTGCGGCATTTAGTTCCTAGGTTTCGAGGTTACAAGTTACTTTTGTTAGGTCTTTACTCCGGGTTGGCTGTACACATGTACAGCCAGGAGTCGATAGGGTATAATATGCAACTTACCAAGCGGCGTGGAGGAGCTGAAGCTGGGAGATCGCTTGAGATGCAGCTGCGGTGGCGCGCTCGGAGCCGCCGGGTGCTTCACTGCCGGCTGTGAAGCAAATCTTTGTTATTAAAATATTTATTGGCAAAAACAATGAACACATCACACACACATACACATCATCAGCCAATTAACGTCCACTGTTGGACAAGGCCTCCCTCATAGAGCGGAGTATTGCCATAATCCCCACGCTTGGCAGGCGGCTTGAGGATCGCAGTACGTTCACCGTGTACTATTAGGACGCTGCTGCCCATCCTCCGGTGGTTCTGGTCGCAGTTTTAGGACATACCCGGGGTCCAATGAAACAACAAAACAATGAACACAAGGTAAAAACAATGTTTGGCAATAGGGGTAGATATATTTTGTTCACAGCGTGGGCGTAACCATGGGCAAAAGCTAGTGTAAAACAACATACCGGCACATGGTGCGGCGGCGGGTGCGGCGCCGCGGGGAATCTCTCCGGGGAATCCTCCACCATCGGCTAGGAAAAACAAAACAAATACATTAATATTACATTATATAATATTGTAGATATCACTTATAGCGACAAGACCGCTAAATTGTCTAGTCTTTGTGGTGTGTTGTGTAAATAAGAAGTTTAGATATATTTTTTATAAAAAGAGCGCTTTTTTTAACACGAATAACTCCGCGTTTGACCACCAACACGCCTGTTGGTAAGCGACGATGTGGTCGAAGATGAAGCACGCAGGCTTAGAAGATACCTATTCATTTTCGCCTTGAAAAGGCCCAAATTATTATGGTCTTATTGGTATAGCGGTGATCGCCACCCGTGCAACGGCAGCACTAGCGGTATGTTATGTACTTTGTTTTCAAAAACGAAACCGTCTTTATGACTGTCCGTCTATTTAATGACTCCATGTCTAAGAAATCTTGGTCAAAATGTTCTTGATACTTTTAAAGTTAATCGCAGTTATATTTGCAAAGTTAACTTAAAGACATCAGTAGGAAGGCAGCATGCTGGTATCACCACTGACATTCTGTCAAAGGCACATCGCATGGTCTCTCATCATTGTCTCATTCTAACTTTGTTAGTGCAGCGACACAAGAGGTGCTAGCTTGGGGCATTATCCAACAAAAATACATGAATTTTGGACACATGACTGAATGGTTGAGACAGCTATGACAATTTTTGTACATATATGTTAATTTTTCTTCGGTGACAATTTTTGGACAAAAATCTTCATTGAATGGTTCCGACAGCTATGACAAATTTGGACAAGACTTTTTTTGAATCTATTTCACCTATCACAATTTTTGGACAAATATCTTCATTGAATGGTTCCGACAGCTATGACAAATTTGGACAAGACTTTTTTTGAATCTATTTCACCTATCACAATTTTTGGACAAATATCTTCATTGAACAGTTCCGACAGGTATTAAAATTTTTGGACATGTCTTTATTAAACTTATGACAATATTTCGATATTTTTTTCTAAATTGAGTACCTCTATGACAATTTTGGACCTGACAGTGATTCAGACAGCTATGATAATTTTTGGGCTTAAATGTTTATATTATTTAAATCGTTTCCTCGGTGACAATTTATGGACAAAAATCTTCATTGAATGGTTCCGACAGCTATGACAAATTTGGACAAGACTCTTTTTGAATCTATTTCATCTATAACAATTTTTGGACAAAAATCTTCATTGAATGGTCCCAACAGCTATCACAATATTTGGACAAAAAGATTGATAAAATCGGTTTCCTCTATGAAAAATTTTGGACAATTTTGTACATATATGTTAATTTTTCTTCGGTGACAATTTTTGGACAAAAACCTTGGTTAAACATTTTTGAAAGGTGATGGTGGACTCTTACCTGAACGGACGGCGGTGGCTGAATAGCATAGTGCGGGTCAGCTTCAGGCGGCTTCGTGACCGCCTTCGCGTCCGGTAGAAACTGACCAAACTCCGTCAGTAGGTCCTCTTGGTTCTCGAATAATTTCGCCACCTGTGAGGGATGGAGAGAGTTAATGTTTGGCGTTTTTCCGCTAGATGGCTCTGTCAGTATCATTCACGACATAAAAGAGTTCCACTTTCCACCTCTTGATCCTTAGCAAATCAGTTCGATGGTGCCAAATTACTTTATTGACATCCACATTACATATATGTACTTGTGAAGTTTCAAATCGATACAACAATTAGAAATGAAACAGATAGTTGTTTAGCCGGATACCGGATATCCGGCCAACTTTTAATACGGATATCCGGCCGAACAATACCGATTGGCGCATTAGAACGAGCAAGCTCGCGTAGGTGGCGCACGAACGTTTGGGGAGGGGGTTCGGGTGAATTCGGGTCTTTTCGTTCATTAGCGATATTAGCAAGTGTTTCATTGACTTGTTAAATGTATTGCAAACACAATCACTCGAGATTATTATAAAACGTTATTTATATCTGTTATTTGGATTTAAAAAGTATCTTAATTCGATATATCGAAAAAAAATACCAACCGAAAACTAATATCTGGTATCCGGTCGGATAAAAAAATTAAGCCGGATACCGTATAGTTACCGGATCTCACTTTGACCTCTAGTTAAAATCGACTTCCAAGTGTACTGTATCATTATTTATTTGATATTCTGTTCCTACTTCAAAGAGGACAAATTCGTATTCAAAATATTATTAAGTAAGTATAGTATGATTGATCTACGTTTGGTCACCAACTCGCTTGTGTGTGGCCAAGGATGAAGCTCACCCACTAAAGTCGTCTCCGCAAGCCCTAATTTTATATTCAGCGAGTTTAGTAAACTTTGTCATTAAAGGTAATATCAGATCAGATAGTTGGCACGCGACATGCACGGCGCGCATTATAGAGATACTCCGTTGGCTCGCTTCCAAGAGCAGATGAATCATAAAGTCAACATTGACAACGTCACTTCTAAAGCTGGCCTCATTGGATGTCACTATTATTTACTCTGTGACATTGGGATAACGAGGTATAGTGAAGCGTCAAGAGTACGGTATATTCTACACTAAACTTGTGATAAAGTGAAAGTATCACACTTGGCGTAAAATAGCTTAGTTTTTAATTTTTGAGGCAGTTAAGGTTTATTAATATGCCAAAATGTCAATGATACATTGATAAGTGTTTTTTTTTGGCATTTAAGGTTTTATTAATATGCCAAATTGTCAATGATACATTGATATGTGTAAATGTTTTATTTTTGAGGCAGTTAAGGTTTTATTAATATGCCAAAATGTCAATGATACATTGATAAGTGTTTTTTTAGGCATTTAAGGTTTTATTAATATGCCAAATTGTCAATGATACATTGATATGTGTAAATGTTTTATTTTTGAGGCAGTTAAGGTTTTATTAATATGCCAAAATGTCAATGATACATTGATAAGTGTTTTTTTAGGCATTTAAGGTTTTATTAATATGCCAGAATGTCAATGATACATTGACAAGTGTAAATTTTTAAGACACTGCTTTATTCCCTTAGTGCATAATCTACTATTGTGAACTCAACAAAGTGTTTCATTACAATTTGTAGAGCATAAAATTTTCTACAAATTGTAGTGATGACTTCATAAGATTTTCGCTCTGTTCCATTGGTCTTAAGGTACTTTTGCCTGCTATAAAGACGCCGTGTGTCTGTACCCTTAGTACAAGATTTGATAGTTTTCGAAAACTTTTTTCGTTTTCGTTTTGATGCATACATTGCTGGGCTGAAAGCTATTCGTAACTATTTTTCGTATTTGAGTGAAGCAACCTATACTGCCGATTACTACCGATTTTAGTTCATCCGCGTTTCCGCTAGAGGCGCTTTACTAAAATGTATGGGACAATACGGAAACGAAAAAAGTTTTCGAAAACTGTCAAATCTTGTACTAAGGGTACTGTTGTGGTCTCATGGTCTCACCTGCGAGTAGACCTCCTGCTCGGTCTGCTGCTTGGCGTGCGGTTCCTTCAAGTCTCGGTGTCCACGTTGGTACGCGTGCAGTATCTCCAGGAAACGCTTGTACTTGTCTGGCTGCCGGGAGAACCGGGACTGTGGGGGGAGACTCAACTTACTGGGAGGAAATAGTGTTGTGACAAATAAAACAGTGCATCTCTATCTACACTAATATTATAAAGAGGAAAGATTTGTACCTATTTTTGTATGTTTGTAATGAATAGGCTCCGAAACTACTGAACCGATTTGAAAAATTCTTTCACTGTTGGGAAGCTACACTATCCCCGGGTGACATAGGCTATATTATATTTTGTAGCAAGGCCGAAGGCCGAGCTTACACTCGTGCGAAGCCGGGGCGGACGGCTAGTATAGTATAAAATAAAGTTATATCATTATTTACGGGATATTTACTGTGGTAAGGTTGTGGAAGGAGCTCCCGATATTTCGTCGCAGTTACATGCACCATGTTCACGGGAAGACTAAACTCTTCTTCCCTGACTTCTTCTGACTTTTTTCTGGCTGTCTTCCCGTTAACATGGTGCATGTACCTGCGCCGAAATTTCGGGAGCTCCTTCCACAACCTTACCACGGTAAATATCCTGTAAATAATAATATAACTGTAGTGAACAACTGTGATAGTTTAAAACAGTGTTGTATAAAATAAAGTCGCTTCCCGCGTCTGTCTGTCTGTATATACGCCAACTCCTCCTAAACCGAGCAACCGATTTTGATGCGGTTTTCACCATCAGATAGATACATTTTCACGGAAGTTTATTTATAATAAAACTTACACCAGTACGAAGCCGGGGCGGGTCGCTAGTTAGTAATAAACTTTAAAATAGTTTCTCGAAATAATTATCAATTAAAAAAACTGTCTTCAAAATTAGTAATACGCAATTTCGTTTACTCGGATGACACATTTCTTTCCTTTTATTTATTTCGATTTTAAAACCAAACTCCTAAACCAATTTTGATGAATTTCTATGGGACCAATCTGATGTTATATCCTTACAAAATTTTCTAAATCTTTTTGTAAATGACAGAGTTCTGTGGTAACAAACAAAAAAAAAAGTGTGTGTGTGTCAGCTACGACGCACGATTGGAGTTTACTCGGCAGCAGAAGAATGAGATGCAACACATGTATTCCATCTCATTCTTTTACACGTTCAATCCTACAGATATATGTGTTTGTCTCTTTCTACGTAACGCCTCAACTTTTCGTGTTACACTTGATTTTACTCCTCATAAAATTTCCGTACCGGGCCTTATAACTCAAATCGTTTCTTAAGGAGTAAACTCCAAAAATAGAAACAGAATTAAATACGTCCCCCTATTTTGAAGTCGGTTAAAAAATTTGATCGCAAATAAAATGTATTATTTATAACATCACTAACTTTATTGACATTCATAAAATCTTAGAAAAAAATAATTAATGGAAGTATACCCATCAGTGTCAGTTTTTTGGCACACATTTTTCGGTACTAGCTCAAGTTTAAGGTAGATCCAAACTATAATTATGTTATCAATGATAAATCAGCTCACCTTGATCTTGTTGACGTACTCGATGGCGTGGTTGAACTCAACGGGCTGGCCGGCCGGCGCAGGCGCCGCGTGTCCCGCCGCCGCTGTAGGCGCCGCGCCTGACACAAACGATACACATCTCTTATTACAACAAGGTACGATGGATTTTTCTGTGACATACCCGTAACAGACGGGTCAGCATGGCTGACGTCAACCACCTCAACCAACGAGAGGGAAATAATGTTCTCACTCTTTCTCTCCCGTTGGTCAGACGGCGGTTCGTAGTTCGATGCGTTCTTTACTGTTGTTGTTTCATTTTTCATATTTCCATATATAGTTTTTAACTCCCAGCAAACAGACGGGTGTTTTATAACAAATTCTCTAGCCATTTGAAGACTCCTGGATTGGCAGGGGGTGTTTCACTCCGCAGTTTAGGTACGTTTGGCCGGCGCACCTTTCGACGGGCGTCACACAGGGGTCGCTCGGCTCGCAAGCTAGCCACGTCGCGCGTAATAATACAGTTTGTTTTTTTTTTTGCATAGAATAAATCATAACGAAAATGTATTCTATAATTATATGTACAATAGGATTCGTTATAAAATATGAATATTTTTTTTTACCGATTATATGCAACAGAATCTGCAAATTAGAGCTCCCAATTTTTTTTTTTTTTTTTATGATACTGAGTGACGAGACGAGCGAAGTCGCTCGCCTGATGGCTCTTCACGCTTGCCCATAACAGCTCAACGCCACTCAGAATTTTGAACTTCAACAGTTCAAAACCCTGGATGGCAATGCACTGCGCTCGTCACCCCGAGATATAAGATGTCAAATCTCTGTGTGCCCTGTAATTTCGCTGGAAACATTGCCCTTCAATCCGGAACACAGTAGTGTTTGCACCCTACTGCTTGGCGGTTGAATACCTGGCAAAGGTGTGGTACTTCCCCAGGCGGACCCCTGCAAAAGAGTCCTACCACTACAATAAAATGAGGTCTCCATAAGTTTTTACCTAAAATCGGGATGATGATTTTGTAATAGGCCTCCTTAAACTTTAAGTTTTGAATGATTGTTATTTGAAACAAATTCAGAATAAGCATTAGTTTTTTTATGCAAGTTAATATGTCATTCTAATTAAAGGATAAATATAAGTAACTAGCCGCCTGCCCCGGCTTCGCACGGGTGGTTTTTTTTTTAACATTCTAGTAATAAATACAGCCTATGTTACTCGGGAATAATGTTGCATTCTAATGGAGAAAGAATTTTTTAAATCGGTCCAGGAGTTTGAGTTAATTCGGTACAAACATAACTTACAAATCTTTCCTCTTTATAATATTAGTGTATATAGACAGGTAAGTTAGTTACTACATAGCTGATAAGCGAATACTACTAAGTATTCTGTATGAATATCAAGAAGACAACCCTAACGTTACACGTGCCGCGTCAGGAGAGATAGAGCTACGTGATAGAAAGAGAGCTCTCTAGGTAAATATAGGAGGCGGTATCCAGCGCTGTGCGTGTTGAATTGCTACTTTATTGCCTCGTAGATAGAGTCCATATTTATTTAAATTTCTTTACAAAGTGAACTTTCTGTGTGTATAATGCTATGCTATCATGGAACAGCCCAAAAGAACTTACCGGGAGCATGATGAATAGCTGCAGCCTCGATCTGCTGATGAGCCTGCGAGATCTGATGCAGTGTATTGGTTGGAGCTGAAGACATGCTGTGCGACAGGTTGTGGACTATCGCGCTGCTTGGCACGCTCCTGGAGGCAACATGAGGCGTTAAAGAGGGCAACTGGGGGCATGAAGAGCTATATTTCTAACTTGGTGTAGTCAGAACTCAATAGAGCAGCCGATTGGTAATATCACGGGCTTCAAACGGTAATTAGTATCATCATGTAAATTTTTAACCGACTTCCAAAAAAGAGGAGGTTATCAATTTGTTATTTTTTTATTTGAAAGCTGGTGCTTCCCGTTTGGTCCAATTTTAATTTGGTCCAGTTCTGATGAAGTCTTTTTTTTTTATTGATAATTATCTTTTATTAAAAGGGCTAATATAGGTAGTAATTGACATCCTTTTCTTTTTAACCGACTTTCATAAATGAGGACTCAATGCAACAGTTTTTTTTTTCCTCCTCACAACTTTTGACTGTGTGAACCGATTTTGATGATTCTTTTTTTATTTGAAAGCTGGTGCTTCCCGTTTGGTCCAGTTCTGATGAAGTCTGTTTTTTTATATGTATATTGTATATGTATACCTACTGTATTGTTATAATTATCTTGGAAGCTGTATAAAAAAATCACTCACTGTGGCACCGGCAATAGATGCACCAACTGCTGTTGTTGTGGATGTCCGTGGACTCCCAACATCACTCCTTGGCCGCCCATCCCCGTCGGCGACGGCATCGATACTGACACCTGTTCGCGGTGCAAGGTATAATGTTAGCTTGGTTTTAGAGTGGGGGTAGAGGCGTGTTGGAAGGGGAATCGTTCAGAACTCATATGAGCAGCCGAATAGTAATATCATGATATTCAAACGGTAATTAATATCATCATTTCAGAAATCTGGAATCTAGTTATTAAGGCGAGGTGTTCCCACTTTTAAGCAACGCTTATTACTATAGATGACCATAATCCTTGGTTTATTGTATTAAAGTCGCATTTAGTAGAGCAAAATCATGGCTCTTACACAGTCGTGCGTTTAGCTACTTCTATTTTTGGGTTATTTCTCATATTTTTCGAAAAGTATAGCTGTAATGTAAAATGTACCTCACCGGTTTCCTTAATAATTATGAAATCTATATATCAAGATATTGCAGACATAATTTAATAAATAGGTAATCGAAAGCGCAATTCAGTGCTACTTTGATAATTTTTTCCTATCGAGCGAAATGTGCTTAATCGTGTTTCGGTCTCATGGGTTTCCTAGATAAAACATTCAATTTTTCTATGACACCATTTTTATAATTTTAAGCTAACCATGGAGGTATGCACACTTAATCTAGAATGACCATAATTGCTAAAAGTCGGAAAAGAGCGTCTTAATGAAGGTTAGCGGTTGGTATAACGTCAGAGTGCAGTGGAGAAATTGCCAGTCTACAAAACCAGCTAAATAACCCATATTTCACGAGTAACGAAAACTTATGAAAATACTTAAATCTCTTTGTATATTGAAAATGGAATAAGGACATACAAATAAAAAGGAACTTAAAAAATAAATAACAAAAAATGTTGTAGAAAGAGACGGGGCGAAAGAAGAAATTAATTAGTGCAGAAGATGCGTGCGGAAATATTTCTGTATTAATTTGTGTAATAATCCAGTTTTTTTTTCCTCATCTAACAATAGTTGGATTTGGTTGTCTATAAATAAATAGTTTTGACTTTTTAGTTAGAGGACACAAAATTTGCCAGCTAAATACTTTAAAGAATTATCCATGTTAAGCGATGATGCGGTCTACGATGGAGTACGCTAGCCTAGAAGAAACCGATTCAGTCGTGATTTGAAGACACTCAGATTGTAACTATCGGGGAACCATTCAGGCAGCGCATTCCATAGACTAGCTTGCGTGCTTTGCAGGAGTGCTGGTAGGAGGGAATTAGATTATGCAGATCCTATGCACACTTTATATTAATATTAAGTTAGGCAAAAGATAATACATCAAAAAACATACCTGTCCGTCTCTCTGCACTTCAATCTTATACCCTGGCGGTAGGAAGGTGTTGAACCCAACTATCAGCTCCGGGTGGCCCTTGAACAGGTTGGAGACCCTCGTGATCACCCCGGGCGTGTCGATCCTGTAACAACAGCTAGGGTCAGGTGTTTGCGGGTGAAAGATCCGGGGGGACCGGAATGTAATGACAATCAGAACTTAAAAAAGCAGCCAGTAGTTATATCATTGGTATGTCAAACGGTAATTGTTTTCATCATTTTAGAAGCTAAGAGCAAGACGACTGTGGAAAGCTAAAAAACAATTTGCCAGCCTTAGGCTCAAGCCTACAGCCTGCTGGTAAATCCGCCACTAGATGGATGGGAGAAACAGGAACTTTTTAATCTGAAAAAAATACGGTTGCAGGGAGAATGTCACCGCGGGTGAAACCGCAGAACCGTAGCTAGTAACATATATAAGCAACACTCACGTCTGACTCTTGAACTCCTTCATAATATCCAGGAAGTCATTGTACACCTGGGGCTGGTTGTTGAACTTGAACTTCACCTGGTCCAGGTAGGACAGGGCATCTTCCACCTTCAGCCGCTGGAACTGCTGCGCGGGCGCAGCGGGCGAGTGTGGGGGCAGCGGCTGCGGCGGGGTGGGCGGCGGGGGCGCGGGCGACTGCCGCCCGAGCGGCGGCACGGGGCCCTGGATAGGACCAAGGCCGGGCTGGGGGAGAAATTAAAATATTAGTATGATAACCACCACTGACATTCAAATACGGGATTAAAAAAATTTGGTCAAAAGACTTTTTGAGCGTCAAGAATAGAAAAGTAGTTTTGTATGTGCAACAAGTTTAGTATAAATTGAATTATAAAATTAAATAACTGGCCAAGTGCGAGTCGGACTCGCGCACGAAGGTTTCTGTGCCATTTTCTATAAAAACGGCAAAAAATCACGTTTGTTGTATGGGAGCCCCCCCTTAAATATAAATTTTATTTTATTTAATAATTTATTTTTAAAGTCAATATATAACTAAATATTCTGTGATTATTTCAAGCGTCTACCTGTTGCCGTTATCAATATCGAGCGAAAACGAGCAAAAAAATCACGTTTGTTGTATAAGCCCAGAGCCAGAGCCAGAGCCCTAAATATGGCCTTAAATATTTATTTTATTAAATTTTTTTGTATTTGTTGTTATAGCGGCAACGGAAATACATCATCTGTGAAAACTTCAATTGTCTATCACAGTTAGTGAGATACAGCCTGGTGACAGACGGACGGACGGATGGACAGCGCCTTAGTAATAGGGTCTTGTTTTACCCTTTAGGTACGGAACCCTAAAAATTTACTCAAAACAGTTTGACGTGGTACCCATACAAGTCTGTAGTCGCAAAGGCTAGGCTAGGGTGTCCTAGAGCGTCCAAAGGGTCACTCAGGCTGCACAACAAACAAGACCTACCTTAATCCGATGTTGTTGGTGCGGCTTGGGCGGAGGCGGCGCGTACTGCACTCCGCTTGGCTTCAGGTAGCTGATGACGGGTGCGGCGGCGCGGCCACCTGCCCGTCCAAACGCGCCCACGCCTACCATGCCTGCTGCTCCTGTAAAAAGCAACTTCGGTTAGCGACATAGCTTAGAAAATTAGCAAGCTGTATAATTAAAGCTTTGGACATTTTGAGCTATGGATGTTTCGCTCTTTAGTCTGTGAGCTTTGGATATTTTGCTCTTTTTAACCGACTTCCAAAAAGAAGAAGGTTATCAATTTGACTGTTTTTATTATTTTAATATTTGTTACCTCCAGTCCTATCTTTCGACTGGGTGAACGGATTTTGATGATTCTATATTTGAAAGCTGGTGCTTCCCGTGTGGTCGTATTTCAATTTGGTCCAGTTCTGACATTTTCATGACGTCGGTTTTCTATATTGATCTTATGATATTGTGCACCTAAACTTACTAGTGAGTCGCTCATATCAGTCCAGAATTGATAAGGTGTTCTAGTATGGATATTCTGTGTCGCCAAATGTAGTGTAAGACGCCCGCGACGCGAAAGATTACAACAGCATCAGCTACATTGTTCACACGGAACGCTAGAACACGGGCCTTCTCTTAGGAACCAGAATAGGCACTAATCCACCATGCTGACCCAGTGACTGGTTTGCTCACAATGTTTTCCTTCAGTCTTTGAGCGGAACAGCCAGTATTCACTCTGGCTTTGAAGACACCCAGGTTATAGTTTTCAAGAAACAAGGTGATGGCAAAGCATTCTAGTCCCTAGCGGTTCGCAATAAGAATTTAAATGTAGGGTTGGTTATTGTATTCTCCGACTTGTCCTATTGTAGAAGGAGGAAGGAGGGATTACACCAATATGAATAAATTTAAAGTCACTCAGCGAGCTATGGAGAGAGCTATGCTCGGAGTTTCTATAAGAGATAAAATTCGCAATGAAGTGATTCGACATAGCTCAAAGGATTAGTAAGCTGAAGTGCAGTGGGCCGGCCACATTGCCCGAAGAACCGATAACCGAGTTCTGGAGTGGAGACCACGTTTAGGCAAACGTAGTGTAGGACACCCTGCGGCCAGGTGGAGTGATGACCTGCGACGAACGGCGAGTAAAAACTGGATGCAAAAAACTGCCGACCGAGTTCAGTGGCGTGCATTGGGAGAGGCCTATGTCCAGCAATGGACGGGTGCAGGTTGATGATGAAGTAGGGATTAGGGCTCACCTAATATTGGTTGTTGTGCAGATTGTGCTAAAGTGTGCATGTTGCTTGCACCGGCTTGTTGAATCTGTAACAAAGAGACATTACATTAGAATAGAAAGGTAGTTCAGTGTCGAGGCTGTCTACAGGAAAACGAGACCGTGGAGAATATCCTAGCATTATTAGCAACTAGGAGCATTACAAGGCCACAGAAGACATACGATTTAGGTGGAGACTCCTTGAAGAAACTCAACAACAGTCTCCAATCTAAGTCGGCAACAACACCTGGCGAACTAGGGGTAGACCAGTTTAGGCAGCGACCCAAAGCCGTGCTACGTTATGTTAAGGAACTCGGCTGGTTTGCCAAGCGGGATGTCAGTGCAGATCTTATTACACACACATCATCAGTCAATTAATGTCCACTGCTGGACAATCACCCCCACTTTAAATTAGGATTAAATTGGTTCAGTGCATGCCACATAGCAGAAATTATCTGAATTTACAGTTAGCATTCTGCTTATTACAACTCACTGCAGCTGTTAGAACTTTAAAAAAACTTGGAAAGAGTATATAAGTAAAAGAGTTTATAGAGTTCTGCTTTATTGCTGTTGAAAAAGTATTCAATGCCTTTTTGAGTACTCTTCATTTAATAAATACAGTTTCAAGGTAAAGTTATAATTGCTACATAATATTTGTTTAATCAGCTATATGTTGTAGATGTAAGTGTTTGTAATTAATTTAATACCTATTTTAAGTAATGCTGTTGTTACAGATAGGATTTCAGTATTAAGGTAGGATTCAGATTACAATATTACTGGAAACCGTAGCGAGTGTTACTTGATTTAGTTTCTAAACAGTTTGCTGCCGTTTTGCAAACTGCTGTTTCTTTTTAATCGCTTTAAAAAGGAGGAGGTACTCAATTTGTTTTCATTTTCAACCGACTTCCAAATAGGAGAAGATACTCAATTGAACTGTTTTTATTTTATTTTTTATTATGTTGGTTACCTCAGAACTTATAACTGAGAGAACCGATTTTGATGCTTCTTTTTTTATTTGAAAGCTGGTGATTTCCATGTGGTCCCATTTCAATTTGGACCAGTTCTGACATTTTAATGAAGTCTGTTTGTTATATTAATAATTATGGTGTAAAAAAAATAGTTACATAAATAGGAGAAGCCATTGGCTCCTGTCACACAGTCTCGTGAATAGTTCGGGAGCCTCTGGGATCAATACTATAGAACTTACCATAAATTATGCCCGATTTTTTTTATTTGATATTAGGAATCATAACGAAATTACCTAAAAAATAACTTAAAAAACGCAGGCAAAAACTCCCGGCAAAATTTAGTTTGTAAACGAAAACCAAAGACTGGCTTATTTTAGTCAACGAAAAAAAAGGTCTGAACGCGTGGTTCTGGCTAAAAATAGTAAACTTGAGTCATTTAGCCACGATGTATAGTATTTTATCAAGAAACGTTTCAGCAATAGGGTTTATTTTAGCAATATACTTCTCATTTATAGGCACTATTATAATTTTGACATTATATTTTTTGCAATAGGATTCATTTTAGTAAACAAAACTTGTTTATAGGGTAAATGATGTCACGGTATTTTGATCATTAATCTCTTGGATAATAAAGTTTGATATTGAATTAATATCCTCGTTTTTAGGGAGTGTTATGTTATTGAATTTAGACTTTAAGCGCTAGTAGTAAGTTCTATAAGGTCGGGGAAAAAGTTTCTTCGTATTTTTTAAACAAATTCAAGACATATTTTTTTCAAGTTTAATTACATTTAATTATAATATATATGTGCCATTTTGTTCGATAACTTGTTGCCATCTTGTAGGTAGTGACATGATCCCGTTGCTGTAGAATTTTTGGGACTTCTGATCAAAAAAATGCAACAAGTAGTTTTGACAGTCCTCTCTTGATGTTAATCTAACACTACCCAAAGAATTCTGAAGAGATCGAAACAGGTGGAAATCTGAGGGTGCAAGGTCTGGGCTATATGGTGGATGCATTAACACTTCCCAACCAAGCTCTCTAAATTTTTGCTGAGTGGCCAAAGATGTGTGCGGTCTGGCGTTATCATGATGAAAGACCACACTCTTTCTGTTGATCAATTCCGGCCGTTTTTTCTCAATTTCTTGTTTGAGTCTCATCTGCTGTTGGCAGTAGAGATCCGAATCGATGGTTTTGCCCGGCGGTAAAAGCTCATAATGAACGATGCCCTGCCAATCCCACCATACACACAACATCACCTTATTACGTGTTAATCCGGGTTTCGCTACAGTCTGTGGTGCTTCACTGCCCTTTGACCATGATCTTTTGCGCACATTCTTGTCGTAGGTGATCCATTTTTCATCACCAGTGATCAATCTTTTCAAAAACGGTTCGGTTTCGTTACGTTTCAATAGAGAATCGCAAATGAGTACACGATTCATTTGGTTTCTTTCAGTGAGCTCGTGTGGCACCCAAATATCGAGTTTTTTGTATGCCCAGTTTTTTTCAAATGGGTCAAAACTGTTTTGTGGTCAATCCCCAGTTCTTCAGCTACGTTGTAACTACTAATATGCCGATCTTGGTCCACTTTTTCAGAAATGGCATCGACTTTATCCGTAACAGGGCGACCAGAGCGAGCTGCATCTTTGACATCAAAATTCCCGGACTGAAAACGCTTGAACCAACATTGTGCTACTCTTGATGACACTGCATTAGGTCCATAAACGTCACAAATTTTATTCGCGGCTTGTGTCGCATTTTTGCCTTTTTTGTTATAAAATTTCACAATATATCGAATTTGTTCGTTAGATTCACTCATTTTATCGAACAAAAAAACAATTGAAAAATGGCGGGAAATTGCTTTTTACGTTTTGTATTCCTTTTTTAAAATGTCATATTTTTAATGGTATCAAAACCAGCCAGATACAAACAGTACAACGGATAAGATTTTTACTACAACTTTATACATACAAAATACGAAAAGACTTTTTCCCCGACCTATTATTTTAGTATGTAAAGCTGATCTCTGAGTCAGTGGTAGTCATCATAAAGGATTGTCAAGATCAGAGGGTGTGTTCTCTAAAAGAGATTGTATCATATTTAAATATTAGAGGGTTACGCGGAAAACGTGTACTAACCCGAAAGGTGTCCATATACCAAACATTATGTATTATTTACAATTATTACTTTTACTCATCGAAATACAACACGTTTAGAGTCACAATATCTAAGGTGGAAACAGTTAAAAAAACCGGCCAAGTGCGAGTCGGACTCGCGCACGAAGGGTTCCGTACCATTATCTATAATAAGGATAATAGTACCCATTTATTTAATTTTTGTATTGCCACAATATCTATGAGTGAGTAGCGGCAATAATACAATGTCTCCTAATGCCTCGAACGCATTAGGAGACATCTAGTGTGGAGTAGCAAAATCAAGGTTCCCTAATGTTAGAATTCACGTTTTTTTTGTATGTGAGCCCCCTTAAATGTTTATTTTATTCTGTTTCTTAGTATTTGTTGTTATAGCGGCAACAGAAATACATCATCTGTGAAAATTTCAACTGTCTAACTATCACGGTTCGTGAGATGCAGCCTTGTGACAGACGGACGGACAGACGGACAGCAGAGCCTTAGTAATAGGGACTCGTTTTACCCTTTGGGTACGGAACCCTAAAATCCGTCCGAGCGTCGTTGTACATACCTTAGACATTTCAGACGAACAGCAAAAAATATATACAATATCCTTAATTACTAATTTGAAAGTACAGCCATTAATAAAGTACAGACATCAATTTTATAAACACTGTTTTAAACTATCACGGTTGTTCACTAAAGTTATATGATTGGGTGGATTAGATGGTTTTATGATTGAGTCTTCCCGTTAACATGGTGCATGTAACTGCGCCGAAATATCGGGAGGTCCTTCCACAACCTTACCACGGTAAATATCCCGTAAATAATCATATAACTTTATCAATTTTATAGTTCAGAATGCCATATTTATTCCAATTTAGACGTTATGTCGCTTGCATAGTGTTCTTCGTCGCTTGACCGCTATGGCATAGCTCGGCGTTATAGTCGGATCGCGGTTCCTAATAGCCGTAACAGACGGGCCAGCATGGCTGAGCTGAACCACCTCAAGCAATAGCAATTTTATGCAATATTTATATATGTATATATTGTCACTTAAACGTAATTTGAACTCAAATAGAAAGATAAATATTTAAAAACTTCTGTTTATATTCTTTCGCCAAAAGAATCCCGCTTTTTTCACTCAAAAAGTTCCTAAATCCCGACTTGACAAAAAATATATCTGGCAACGCTTCTCTATACTCACAACCTTATTTGACATGTCAATCTCGTAAAGTCGCAATGCGTATGCAGAGATATGCGCCCGCGCCGTAAACACCGCGGGTTATCGACATTTATCTATCAGTCTACGCCGGCGTAAACAACAATGTGCTATTTGTGGATGGTCGATATGAATTTGTACTTTGTGAAATGTTGCGGCATTTTAAATGGAAGGCAATAACACTTTCACAGGACATGTAGAAAGACGGCCCCACCTTCACATTGTGGTTTTCTTTGGATACGTACCAAACGTTTTGATTCGATCGTTTTGACTTCACGCCGGGTCAGCGGCTTCTACTTTTTTTAATGACTGGGTACTGGGTAACGAGACGAGCGAAGTCGCTCGCCTGATGTCTCTTCACGCTTGCCCATAACAGCTCAACGCCACTCAGAATATTGAACTTCAACAGTTCAAAACCGTAGATGGCAATGCACTGCGCTCGTCACCCCGAGATATAAGATGTCCAATCTCTGTGTGCCCTGTATTTTCGCTGAAAACATTGCCCTTCAATCCGGAACACAGTAGTGTTTGCACACTACAGCTTGGTGGTTGAATAACTGGCAAAGGTGTGGTGGTACTTCCCCAGGCGGACCCCTGCAAAAGAGTCCTACCACTACAAAAACAAAAAGTACTTTATAAAGCACAAGTGCGGCCCCACTTGGAGTATTGCTCCCACCTCTGGAATGGTGCACCGGAATACCAGCTGCAGCCTCTTGACTCCCTACAGAGGCGAGCCGCTAGAGTTGTTGACGATCCCAAGCTCACTAGCAAGCTGGATCCACGTAGCCTCCGAAGAGACGTGGCTTCCCTCTGAATTTTTTATCGCTTGGTTTTCGGGGAATGCTCTGAAGAGCTTTTTGATCTTATTCCTGCGTCGGAGTTCCACTACCGCACATCCCGACACCGTCAAAAACCTCACCCCCACATCTTGCAAAGCTGGAAATCCCACACCGTTCGATTTTTCCCGCTCCTTTATTCCGCGGACCTGCAAGGTGTGGAATATCCTTCCCCGAAGGTGTTCCCGCCGAACTTTTTGGTCCAGTTCTATCATTTTTAAAGTCGGTTTTCTACATTGATAATTATGTTCGATTTTGCATGGAACTGTGCATCTACAGAAATATATTATCGAAGCATCCAAGTATAAATCAATTATCTGTGGCGCTAGCACGAGAACTTGCGAATAAGTATTTGTTCCGTAAACGATAGCAAATGTATGAAACATTCAGTTTCCCGTTACGTCCGATAGAGGCGCTGTTCAATTTTTCATACATTTTGCTATCGTTTACGGAACGAATACTTTTTCTTAAGTGCTCGTACTAGGGCCACTGCCGCTGAAAATAACCCCAAACCGTCAAGTGAAACGTAACTACGTCCATAGTCTATGACATAACATGACACGTAGTAGCTATGACATAGTCCTGGCATTTCACCCGTCTCGCTCTCTCACCCCACTCGCTCTTATAAATCAATACATTCTGGCAGATTAGTCATCCGTCTGAAGTGCATTGTGCCGACTCTCTAGCATTATCTGTGGCGTTCGTTTTGGCGGGAAATGGCTTTGTTGTGTCAAAAACGAAAGCTGCTAAAATGCCTATCCCTATTGATAATTCTGTAAAATTATCAATGTAAATAACTGACTCGAGCATCGCTCGAAGAATTGATAACCGATTGGGAAGATAGGTTCTTGAGTGGAGACCGCGAACCGGAAGACACAGCGTAGGTAGGCCTCCCACTAGATGGACCGACGACATCGTGAGTCGCGGGCATCCAGTGGATGCAGATGGCAGGATGTCGGTCAGTGTGGAGGTTAAAGGGGGAGGCCTATATTCAGCAGTGGACGTCTTCTGGCTGATGATGAAATAACTGACTACAAAATTAATAAATATACAACTTCATTTACTTGGATGACACATTTATTCCAGTTGTTTTGATTTAAAAACCAAACTATTGAACCTATTTTGATGAAATTTCCATGGGATGAACCTGAATATGGATTAATCATAATCAATTTCGGACCCGGGTATGTCCTAAAACTGCGACCAGAACCACCGGAGGCTGAGCAGCAGCATCCTAATAGTACACGGTGAACGTACTGCGATCCCCAAGCCGCCTGCCAAGCGTGGGGATTATGGCAACACCCGTCTGAGAGGGAGGCCTTTATTCAGCAGTGGACATTGATGGCTGATAATGTGAAAAATGTGATAATCAATATAAGATTTTGTATTTTATGTAGTGGTATGGAACCATCAGTGCGCGACCCAGACTCGCACTTAGCCGGTTATTTTTAACACGCTCTTATTAGCTTAGTATGTATGTCTGTAACGGAATCTTTGAACTTGATTTTCAACTACTTCAAAATGTCGAGTAAAATTGAAACTTTGCATACTTATCAAGGACCGATGACAATGCAATAATTCAAATAATCTGTCCCGATACCGTGTTTTTTAGTTTCTTTAAATTAATAATTTTTTATCCTACATATGACCAACCTAGATCTTTACTATTTACAACACCTCGTGTTTTTTTTTTTCCTATGTTGTCATAGAATGTATTTTGTTTGCGTAAATATGATAGATGATAGTTATCTTTGTTTTAGTGTACCTACATAAACGCACTCCATCTGGAAAATTCACGATGGAATTATAATCACCGTCCAAATTAGTGTCTACCGGACAATCTCCTTCGTTTGAGGTTTATCCCAACACGTTGCATTGGCGAAATTGTGGTGGCTCCGCTCCACAAGAGAGGCCATTAAATAAGAGTTGAACCACCCGTCGCTACGCTCATGCTACGTTGCACGCTGATATCTAAAACGCGGCCTTACAATGCTGTAACTACCTAGTCAGATTAGCAAACATAATTATGCTGTATGCATTGAACTGACTTACAAATCAGAGTCAATGCACTGCTTGCATTCGCCAAGGTTGCACCTAACCTACTATTATTACTTTGAATTTTAATATCTGTATCTGTTCTTAGCTATGATTCATGAAAACCTGTTCAGCCATTAGAAGATTATCAGCTCTTTATTACTTATTTCATACATTGTTTTAATAATTTAGGTAAATTTAGTCAATAGTAATACATTTAAAATCTGTCAAAAAATAATAATCTACACTAATATTATAAAGAGGAAAGATTTGTACCTATTTTTGTATGTTTGTAATGAATAGGCTCCGAAACTACTGAACCGATTTGAAAAATTCTTTCACTGTTGGGAAGCTACACTATCCCCGGGTGACATAGGCTATATTATATTTTGTAGCGAGGCCGAAGGCCGAGCTTACACTCGTGCGAAGCCGGGGCGGACGGCTAGTATTATATAAACGCGGCTTTATGGCGAGCCGTCGGTGAGTGGTGACACCGCGTACCCCGATTCCATGGGGCTAAATGAGACCCCGACCCCTGGCTTGCCTTAACCGGCCGTCCAGGGGTGGAAACCGCAAGAGCTAAGAACCTAAGCTCCAAAGTGGAAGTGTTAAAAGGCATAACGCCGTGAGTAGCTCTTAGTGAAAGTGCAGCACACTTCTCTACACCCTAAGCCGATGTTGCCCCTCCGGTGTCAAGATACGGCAGCCTTTACGGGGGGCCCATTCAGTGGGTGGCAAGTCATCACCTGTCTAAATATATTTTGAGATGAGACAGGATAAGACAGGTGCCGTTTCTCATCCAATAGATCTCTTATCCCATCCACAAGTTGTTCACCTCAATAGCAGTTTTTTTTTTTTTTAATCTGTACAATAGTTTCATATTCCTTTTTATACATATTCCATAATTGTATTTTTTATATTCAACACGACCTATTGGTGTTGGCTTCGGCCTCACCAATACCCACTAAATGTCAGGCTAGACCTATGAAATAAATATATTAATAAAAATCAGCTTTTTTTTTTTTTAGTTTTCTTTGTAAAACTCAGACTTCAAAAAACACAATACAAACATGCATTTGATAAAGCTAATTCAATAATTATTTATTATAAAAAACTGACTTCATAAAAATTTCAGAACTGGACATGGATCCACACGGGAAGCAACAGCTTTCAAATAAAAAAAGAATCATCAAAATCGGTTCAACCAGTCGAAAGTTCTTATCTTTTTTATTTGAAAGCTGGTGCTTCCTGTGTGGTCTCATTTTAATTTGGTCCAGTTCTGACATTTTCATGAAGTCGGTTTTTTACATACAAATTTTCACCCCTTTCAAATGATTGATTTGAAACTTTGCACACTTATAAAGGCCTGATAATAATACAATAATATAAATAGTTTTTCGCATTATCCTTCAGGATTAGAGTTTTTAAAGCGTTTTTTTTTAATTTTTTTACTGCGAGAATTATTATTAAATCCAAATATTTGGAAAAAATATGTCATCCAAGTAAACAAGATTGCATATTAATTACTAATTTTGAAGTCAGTTTATTTAATTTGATAATTATTATTGTTAACTTTGTTCCCTTACATAGTATTATTTCTGTTATGAATTGTTTTTGTTGACTCAATGTTTTTGTTAAATATCCGTCTGATGCATAAAATATAATTGCAGCTCTGCACCTGGGGTAAAAAAGGTCTTATTTGACTTGCAACCCTGGTAACTTTAACTACGCTAGTGAATACGCTGGTGCAATGCATTTCGCAGGTTGTTGAATCTAAAACGTGTCAAACTCCGGCAAGTAGTTGGGAGTATCCTTTTCAAAATTGGGGTTAGACAGTCCTCTATGTAGAGGGTGTTTGGAGACTGAAGAAACAGCCGCTCATTTGCTGCTGGAGTGCAGCAGCGTGGAAGAACAACGAAATACTGTCCTCAGATCACCGAGGACCCTCCGGGAGGCCTGCACAGGCATCAGCGAGCTGCTGGCCTTCCTGGGGGAGACTGGGTGCCTGAACTAGCTGCAGCCGGGTGACGCAAAATGAGCCAATAAATGGCCTAATTGCAGAAAATGCCTGCTACACAAGTAATGCACTTCACAGTAACTGCTAAAGTCAGCATTAATGTTATTGTCAAATTTGTCGTAAACCTTTACTTTGACTGCCTCTATGGTGCAACCGAGGGTTAGTTTGTCTAGCTTCGAAAAATTATACATAAAAGTCAAAACACATAGAAAATTTATATCGAAACAAAACTATTTTACCTAAACCAACCCTATGGCTCAGTTCTCTAATGTCAGTTAATTTGCACAACATCGTCAAAACTCGTGAACAGTTGTTGAGCAAGCGAGACGGAGATTATGTCTAAATTGCAAGTGGGAACTTCTCTCCTGAGAGAAAGGGACAATTTTCTCTTTCTAAAATTGTCTCTTTCTCTCAGGAGAGAAGTTCCCACTTGTGATTCAGACATAATCGCCGTCTCGCTTGGAGACAATTTTCTCTTTCTCTCCCGTTGGTCAGATGGTGGTTCGTCAGCCAAGTTGACGTGTCTGTTACGGCTCTTACAGTGTGGAGGCATGTGCAACTATCACGTGACAGTGGATCCATTCTGTCGGGTATTGTGTCCAGCCAGATTGAGTATTGCCGCGATTAGCGCGAATTCTTTGTATTTTTTTGTTCGAAAACCCCAAGGGTAAGGTTTAGAAGTATGAAGTAAGTTACCTGAGGTGCATTCTGGTGGTGTTGAGTTGGCTCCTCGGGCGGCAGGCGCGACACGGTCGTGCGCTTCATCATGGCACAGTCAAGCGCTGCCCATCACACAATCACCTGGAATGAGACATCTCTGTTTTAGACATAACGCTACCAACATTCTTGTAATACAACTCTTAGGAGAGCCTGTGGAACTAGCTAACCAACAGCTCTGGTGCAAAAAAATTGGGGCCCTATCTAAACAGATAGTGCACATGATTTATTTTAGTTATAGCTGATACCCGCTACTTCGTACGCGTACGTAGAGTTCGGCCTTCGGCTTCGCTACTATGACCTGCTCCAGGACCACAAAATTTCATCCGAATCGGTCCAGCCGTTTAAACCTCCCCTGAACATCCACAAATATTTCAAGATCAAAATTAGCCAAATTGGTCCAGCCGTTCTCAAGTTACAGAGTGACCAGGAGAAATAGGTGTTCATTTTTATATAATACTAGCCACCTGCCCCGGCTTCGCACAGGTGTAAGCTCGGCCTTTGGCCTCGCTACAGAATATTTAGTATAGCCTATGTCACCCGGGGATAGTGTAGCCTCCCAACAGTGAAGGAATTTTTAAAATCGGTTCAGTAGTTTTTCCAAATATTTTTTCTTTATAATATTAGTATAGATACAGACTAATATGTGCCATGTTTATCAGTCGCTTTGTCAGCTCCTAAATTACTGCTTACCACATACAATAGGTACCATTTAAAATTATTTTACCACTGACATGTATTATTGCCTGCTGCTGCGATTGCGATGCTGTCTAGTTACTTACCTGACATTTTTGAACAGAAAGTTTCCACACTCATAATGACAGTTTTTTTTAAATTCTAAATGCAAAAATATGCGTGGTTTGGCGAAAACGTGGCTATGAATACCATTTTTTTTTAAAGTTATAATTTGTAAGCAACAATAAGTCACAATTAGCAATAAGTAACAATAGGTACTAAATTGTAAGGTTATAAAAACAATAAATAAATATATCTATATGGGACATTATTATTGCACACATGGTCATCTGAGCCCAAACTAAGCAATGAAACTACTATGTGCTTCCCGACGGCTTAAAAGTACCTATAATTTTGGCATATTCATAAGCTTTTACTGAATTACACAAAATCATACTTCTTTGACCAATTAGAATGAATTTCATCCTGAAAAAACTTCAAGGACACAATATTGTTTAACATTGCAAACGGCCCAATAACATTTATTAATTCGCCCATCGGAGGCCCAATAATGATGAAACAAAACTTCATTACCACGGGTCCGTACGCCCAACATTTATGTCGTAAGAGCAAAGAGGTTAGGTTCGTTAGGTTATGTTATGACAAACAATATTACAAGCATGGTTTAGTTTTCGCATTCCCGAATGGTTATTTATCTATTAGGTCCGCTAACCAGCAAATCCTGCATATAATAGTGAACTAATAATGAAGAAAAATATGACAACAACGAACTCGTGGCATTGTGGTGGATTTGCTTTCTTACTAACAATGATACAGTCACAGAACACATATACCAGATAAAGTGCAGGTTATAAACTTATCCCCAATGCTGAATATGCGGTGTAACAAAACAAAATTTAAAGGAAATCACTGAGCTTCACTGATGCTAAAAAGTTAGTTACCTACCTTATTTAATATCAACAAGCGAGCGATTTGGGCGACTTAGTTCGAATGAATTGATTTTGCACAAGTTTGACGCAGTAACGGCACATCAAGTCAACTGTTTTTTTAATATCAACAAAGATTTTAACATTTTCACTTTTTGATACTTCACCCAAGTCCCAAACGGGATCGATTTTGGAAGGGAAGAGTACAAATCAAAGAGTATAGTAATAACTAATAATATAAATGGAATGGGGAATAATACAATTCGAAACCAACTTAGCAAACCAATCGAATCAAAACAGTTTCCGAAAAGCTAAAAACCACGGACGGAACGGAATAGGGAAGGAGCCTATTCCGTTCCGTGCGATAAACTAAAATCAAGAAGGGGGAAGGGGAGCAATTTGTAGTCGAGACGCGTTCCAAATCATACCAATAGCGCACACGTCAATAATTGGAACCAAAACAGCACTTTTTGATGTTTTCTGAGGCTTTTCTACATCATGACTTCATGAGCGCCATGAACGGTCGCAGCGGCATCGTTGGCGCTATTGGCATGATAGGGACGCGGTCCATTTACAACCACGGAATAGCGAAGGGGGACTACCTACCACTTCCCTGACTACAACCATCGAGACTGATGACAACCAACGGGCCAATAATAAATAACAAATTAAAAAAAAAAGAAATTGGGTGGCGGAAGTCGCGGAAACGGAAATACAGAGGCAAGAGAGCCGGGAAAATACATTATGCTTCAAACGCACACACATCACATGGTCATACCAATCACGCGAAAAATATAAGCGTAGGCACAGAATATATAATACACACCTAGGTACTTGACGTTTAATCACGGCCACCTAAAATGCGCATTATGATTATTTTCTGAGAATGCGCAAAATGCCAACGCAGATTTTTTTTTAATTATTAGTTAAGACAATCCACAGGAACATCCCATTTACGGCAATGAAGTTAATTTTTTGTTAACACCACTTTCTGTGTCATAAATTCGGTCAACGTGACTTCTACTTCGCACCGCACGGCCAAAGTGTGGCTTTAATAAAGTTATTACGCAATCAAAAGCAAGAATCTACGTTTATGTACTACTTAGAGACAGAGGCTTGAGGCAAAACTCATTTCAAATAGGAATTTCGAATCTCCGGTCACGGCACCCACACAGGTTTCGTTCATAAACCGGTCCGATGGTAAGAGGCAACGGCAGCGATGACAAACTCGTAGGTACTTATTTATAGCGAAAAACGTACACAAATCGATAACACCCCGGCTCGGCTAGGTGCACATCAAACGGACGGGCGTCGACATTTTAAAACCAAACTCTTATCTCAGCGCCGGTAAAACCTTTTACACTTTCCCGCCATTTTATGCTTACGTACGGAAATGATCGATGCTTGGGTTTGCGTTTACAGTACACTGTACAGTCACTCACAAAAATGTTATCATAATTTTCACAATGATTCATAGCGAGCGGTTCTTATTTGAAGAAAAAGTTAAAAGTCGGTTAAGGATAATCATCTTTCAGAATAGAGCGGTAGAGTCCGGTTTGCAGTGGGTCGGGCAAAACGAGGACGGCGCGGTATTCGTCATCGACGTAGAAAATGGCGACTAAATACCAACAATTACATCGCCCGACCGACTGGTCGTCAAAGCGAATCAATGTTATTCAAAAGGGAACTGATGTTAACCTACTTATAGCACAACCATGAGATGTTAACATATCACTTTTATCTTTGCAACGGAGATAGCGCTTGGCCTTAGATAGCGTCGAATTAAATTAAAATTATTTACATACCTTCGATCACTTGGTTCACAGACGTTCAATTACACGTTTCAATTATGAGATGACTCGATACTAACTCAAAAAACTGTTTTGAGACAAGAAATAGAGATAATAACGCGTCACGATACGCTCCGCGCGAGCACATTCGTGCGCCTCCAAATAGCGCAACGGCGCAACTTTTTCGAGCGCGGCATCAACACGGTCAGGTGGGCGAGGTTGCGACACCGCCATTTTGCCTCTCTGTCTCGCAAAAGTTTCTACTTTGTCACACTCGCAGCGGAACCGAACGGAGGCAAGAGGGAGACGACCGGAGCCCTCCGCAGACAAACGTCGCGCACCAAGCTGCGCGGCCGACTGACTGCTCGCAGCGCCGCTCTGCTACCATCGGCAGCAACCGAAGCAGTAATCGAGCTTATGTCCTGGAGCGGTCTGGCAACGCCGCCTTCAGATAATAGCGAGCGAAACGGACGTGCCGCTACATGAAATACCACAACCTCCGCGCCGGAGGTGGTGGACCAAAACAAATCTCCTTTCTCTAAAATTATACAAGTTTCAATTGGGAGCACAACCGAACACTTCGTGTCGGTTTCCCGCCGAAACTGTTAAAAACAAACAAAGAACGTGAAATCTTTAATTGTCCTTACAAATTCATTTGGTCAAGTGAATGCCTTGAACCGATCTATATTAAATTGTGTGCCCACATGACCAACTTGAGTCGCCTTGACAACAAGGTAGTAGAAACTTGTTATATCGACCGAGGGCCACAATCAGATGACTGTAAAGATGGTGGGGATGTGCGAAAGTAGGCAGGCAAATGGCTCTACAAAATCATTGTTTTCAACTTTTCAATCGGAATCCGGATTGAATAAAAAGAGAAAAGATAGGACTTTCTTAGATGAATAAAACTATTAAGATAAAACTAATGACGCTATTCTAGCTGGTATTAAATCCCAAATAGCGTTTCGCCGCACAATGAGGTTGACAGTCAGTAAAAACTATTTCAATTAGTGAAGAGATAATAATGTTAAACTGCTGTTGAATCATTAATGGCAATACTATGTGATACGTCCTTGTAAAAAAGGTAAAAAAGAAAACAATCTAGTTAAATATCAGTAAATATCTTTATTGAATTAATATTTGATTCACGATGTCCGCTGAACTAATGACACGATAAGAAACGAACGTTTTAAAGCAATTTGAGGAATAAGCTTATCTATCTACAACTACAATAATGCACTAGAAACATTCTACAAGCTTACTTTAAATATTTTTGACATATCAAAAAGTTAAAAGAATAGAAATATCAAGACACGTTGAATCTTGCTTGATTGTGGCTTCTATGTAAAGAACAATCGCATATAACAAAAATTTCGTAAACAACAATATCCAAAGATGAAAAAAGCTATTTAGAATCACAAGCAGGACTGATGTCAACAAACGCAATTTGAAGAATCAAAACAAGAGTACTATTGACATCATCAAAATCTAGTCCATGTTCCAAAATATTCTTGAAAGAATATTTACTAAGGCAGCAGTGAGTTCATTGAAGCCTCAGTCAATTTGAATCTAGCAAGACTGTCCTTCGTTTGTATTTATTTATATTAATCTTAAATTTAATTCAATTTAAAATTTTAAAAATAATTCTAGTAGTTTAAAAAACACGGTTTAAAATCGCTAAAACTTAAGATCCTGGTAAGGATAATGGGACAAAGTATTTAAATTATTGCATTGTCGTCGGTTCTTGATTAGTGTGCAAAGTTTCTAATCAATCCGACTTTCTGAAAGGGGTGAAAATCACGTTCAAAGATTCCGTTACATAGTACACATCAAGTTAAAGAAAGCTTGTTAAAAACTAGTAACGGAATGTATTAAAGGCATTGCGTAGGTTCTTAGGGACGAGACGGATAGATCTTTTTGATTACAGTAGAAAGAACTAACGAACCTTATTAAAAATAGCACTAGAGCAAACTTTAATTATCCCACGAAAGATATGTTTAATAAGTATAACGTACTCATATAGAGAAAACGGTTCTACATAATTCCAGGCATATATACCTTAGAGATTAATTGTATCTGACCTACAATCAACTGGTGATGCTTTAGTTAATTTACTATCAAGTAATTTTTTTGTTCTTAGGCAGTCGAAATTAAGTTACCTAATTGTAGATTTAATCCTTTAATGTATGTACTAATTTTATTACAAAGCATAGGCAGGCACCATGTGATAACAATGCCTCCAGACAATGATGGAACAGGTGAAAACTCTTTATGGTTTTGACCGTTGCCTGGACCAATTGGTGGCAAATTTATTTATCTTGTATGTGCCTACAATATTTCAATGTGCAAGGAGGTTGGATCACGTTACTTCACGAATAATGATCAAAGTTTACAAAACTCGGTTTAAGTTCGCTAATCCTGATGATCCTGGTGATGATAATGGGATAAACTATTTAAATTATTGCATTGTCATCGGTCCTTGATAAATGTGCAAAATTTCATTTTAATTAGACGTTTTGAAGTAGTTGAAAATCGTCAAATAGATTACGTTACATACATAAATACATACATTTACATACCAAGCTAATAAAAGCGTGTTCAAAAGATGCAAATGCAGAGACAAGTTAGAAACAAATTTAAAAAAAAAATTGGTGTCATTTATTGGCTCATATTCTTAGTAAAATAAATTTGGTAATGTTTTTTCGTAGTTTGTTTAGCAACGTTTTAATGTTAATGTTACCCCAAAATATTTATGGTCATTTTTACTGAATATCGAAGCAGAATATCAGAAAAGTACAACACAAGCCTTACAATTATGGACTCTCGTATGCTGGCCTCGGCTACCTTTGGCCCACATTTTTACACACTTCTATATATTATGCTTCTTTTACTTGCTACTGCAGTAATGTACATCGTATCTTTGTATCTTTGCAAGACATTGCATTTCGCAAAAGTATTTTCACTAAAGCGTAAGGCAGGACTACACATTTTTGTGTGTTTTACAATAACTTATCTGTATTTATGTTTAATTGCAGCCTATACTTATCATAACAATAACTTGTCCCATTCTGCATTCCATCCTTTTATCAAAAAGTTATCATTCTCCATTTCAATGCAGTTTTATGTAGACACCTAAAAATGTTGGGACTCTTAAACTTAGTCTTGGTTCAAGTTTGTTTTACCTCTGGCAGCTGCAATAGCATTGTAAAATGCTGAATGAAAACCTTTTCTGTTAATATTTCCATGTACCTAGTAGGTATCGGACAGCCCGGTGGCTCAGTTGGTAGTGAACCTAACTTCTGTGCTTGGGGGCGTGGGTTCGATTCCCATCTAGGACAAACATTTGTGTGATGAACATTTGTGTTTGTTCTATGTCTGGGTGTGAATATCTATTTAAGTATGTATTTAAAAATATATATGTACGTATATCAGTCTCTGACAGCCATATTACAAGCTTTGCTTAGTTTGGGGTCAGATGACCATGTGTGCAAAAATGTCCCAGATATTTATTTATTATTATTATATCAGCATTTAGCCACAATCATAAAGTTCTAGTAGGTACCTACATACCTAGCAAAACTGATCAGAATTAATTGTTTTTAATTCGATTTTTACTATCTAGTGACTGAGACAGGAAAAACTTATTTGGAAAAAGTAGATATTGTTTTCCAAATATTGACAGTTCATGGTTATTTTATAAACCATCTTGTTAACCTATAAGATAACTAATTTCTGAAATATTAACAAACATCAGACTACCATCGCAATGAAAAACCATTGCCCTTGACAACTTCTGTACCCAGTAAATTAATGATCAGGATCACAAAGGTGTTTACGTTTATATGGACAACCGACGCGATGTTTGTGTGCCTGTGTATGTGTGAACAGGTAGGTATGTCTATGTATGATACCACGCTTGTTTATAACAAACTAGTTGAGGGACGGCAAGATGTAAAATGATTAACCTCATTAGGCCAAGCTTAGCATGCGGCACACATATTTAAAACAAGTTTGAGTTGTTTACATCGATTAAATTCTTTTTAATTATATCTCGAACGCGATCATAATATCATAATACAAAGCTAAACTCGTTTATCACGCGTATTAAATTTATCCATTGTTATAAACGGAGGATACGAAATGTATAGCCTTGAAACCTCTTATCGAACAAGTGACTTGACTACTCGCAATTACCAACGTTAAAATGCGGCGTTGCCAACTTTCAGCCCGCGCTACTGCGTCTTAATTTTACAAGTGCCGCCGCCATTTTGTTTTCCATTATCAGATGCAACTACACGCGGATGATCAGCGAATCTATTTTTTTGTTACACTATCAGATCAGATACGAGATATAAATGTTGTTGCCGTAGAATATAATAGTAAGAGTAACTATTTTTTTCCATAAGTTAGGTTGTTACGTAACACCTAAAATGTTTCATTTCATAAGTACCGTAGGTACCTACGCGATGATAACACCAAAGTTTGTCTTCATGACCGTATGAATCAGGCGCAATGCTAAGGGAGTATTAGCTAATGCAGGTATGGTTATGTTGCAGATGTCTAGATCATCACGATCACTAGCATGTCCTAACAATATAGGTACCTATGTGTGGAGATAGTGTCGGCGCAATATGGTTGAGATACGTACATATATTGAGCGGGCCTTGAGCTGGAGCCGGGTGCGGAGTTCAACCGCCGTGGTTCCAGGGTAACTCTTGGGCCCACCCACTGCCGAATACATCACAAATTCGGTCATTTTTAACGCAAATACCACAGTATCGATCACGCACAGACGCCATTTTGAACCGACACTGAGCGCAACCGAGCAGGCGACGTTGCCACGTCGCTCGTTTCCAATCCGCACTTCTATTTCTGGCTCCCTCCCCTCCCCTCGCACCCGCCGTGACGCCTGAGGTCGGCAAACAGAACTCGACAAAACATGCAACAATTTATATCAGCGATATAGCTCGTTCTTATTTGAAAATCTTTTGCATGATCGAGTAGGTCTATACGAGGGAGGTGGGTGAGGAAGAGGGGGGGGGGGGGACGAAACATGTAAAACCGATAAGATAATAGACATAGGGTAGGTATAGACACATAGTTGTATAGATGTACATAATTGTAAAAGGTACATCGGGCGATCGCCCGGCTTTCACCGGAGTGAGGCGCGGCCGCGCAGGACCGATCCGACATGTGCCATTGGCCACCGCAGAGATCGATAGACAAACAGCGACGAGTCCAACGAATATCGCCTTTATGTCTCTCAGGATAGATTCCACAGTGCACGGGCAATTACTATAAACAAACTACCTCACGAACACAGTGACGTCCTCCACGTAGATACGCACGAACACAGGCGTTGTGGAAACGACGCGAGCGGTCGGCGGAGCGCCCCAACCTACCGATGTATATCATCATCATTGTATTATGGCACTTTTCTAGAGTCGAAATTCCTTTGCCACGGCGCGCCCAGCGCTCCCTGCCGAAGGACAAAGGGAAGATTTCACACGGAAAACAAAGGGAAATGCCGGTTTATGGACAATAACACGTTTGCTTCCCGATGGGACTTTTAACAAGTTTTATTGGGCAGCGCGTTGCCAAGTCGCCTAGCCGCGGCAAGTGCGCGGTGTCAATTATGAAATTTGGATTTTTCATTGCACATGACGCTCACGCACTGATAACAACTTTTTCAATATGTTACATAAAATTTCACGCACAGTGGCTCTAAAATGGGCCTAACGTATGGAAATAGGACAGATGTGGATGAGCCATTAATGGCAATATGGCACTACAGAATTCGATGACTAACACAAATAAACTAGTTTTATTATGAAAAGCGATGGAATTTAATAGAAAATAGCTGATAATTGGTATGAAATAGGAAAAGACGCAATCTGACAACCAGTCACTCACCTTTATTTTTTGATGGAATGCAGTTATTTCTTCACGAATTTCACTGGAACGTCACTACTCGACGAGATAACGATGATTTCTAAGGTATTTTGAGATTTCTGAACAGTTTTATATGCATAGGAAAATTAAACATAACGTTCGACAAACGTCTGACGCGCATAGAAACCGAACGCGAACTGTTGGTTTTGGTTTGGTTGGGTCGTTGATTGGTGGGGCGGGGGACGTGCGAGCGGAAAACTGGAGAATGGCCGATCGAGGGAAACGCAAAGGGCCATAAATTACATTAGCTCATGACTGGAACAAGTCATAAAATATCATGCAAACGCATTTAAAATTGTTTAAATGTATAATACATTTAACTTTTGACAACCAACATCAAGAATTCAGTTATGTCAAAGAAAGAAGGTTTTATCATGATTTCGTTAGCCTCATTGTTCCTACACGCACACAGAAAAACAGAGTTTTCTTGGCAATTGGCAACTATCGCCATCTAGCATCTTAATGTGAAACGAGGCGCTAAAAATGCTATGAAATATTTTTTGTAACTTGTGGTAGGTAAGAATGGATATCATAGGTACATTTTATATTCAAGTCGTTCAAAAAAATAATTTAAAAATATTAAAATGAAGTGGATCAATAGTATGGTCAGTGTGCAGGTAAAGAACAATAATATACCAAGGTTTATAGCTCTAGCAACACAGGTGCAATGCGACCAAATGTGGATAGCGTGCAATTAATAGCCAAAGCTCGCATTCCGGAAGTATTTTGTTTTGCTGTATGTTATAAAAGTTCATCCAATAGGAGACATTGATTACAAAAATATTATTGGAATACCAACCAATCAACAAGCAGTTCGTGTATTTGTCAAAAAGAAAAATTATGCTACACGTAGGACTGGATTTTTCAGTATTTAATCGTAATTTTCACGTGAAATACACGTTTTCTACCTGCACAAACAGTTAATTTCTTGAAACAATGCGTGTTGAAAGTTGTTTCTTAGTATTCACAGTTTTTTTCGCTGTTGTTTCAGCGAGAATAGACCCGAAAAACTTAAAGTGTCTTGGTAGGTATTTAAATAAAATGTTTCCTATTATTTTACTATAAGTTTAGAGATAAACGGTCTCTTTACACAATTCCAGTTTGCCGGACGACCTTCGAGGAGCTTGACGATGCAATTAAAAAAGTAGATAAATGGAAAAAAGTCGATGTAAGTAAACTTAAAAAAGTTCTCCCAAACTTCATTGCAACTACCCCTACCAGTTTTTACCATCAATCAAAATGTTATATATTAAATAGAAATAGAAACGAACATACCGAAAAGTAGATAAATCATTATCTCCAGGCACAGTCCATCCTTTAGTAAGTAATCTTTGAAATTATTATCATAATCCAAATAGGTAATATATCTTTATCTAACATTTTATCTTTTGAGAATTATTATATGTTATTAGAATTAGCAGGTATTTGAGTAGGTATTGGGTAGTTTGGTTGGAACGTTGATCTAAATTTTGCCGTTACAGTTTTTAGAGATGGGAGCTTTTAAAATTGTATAGTGAATTTTTATATATCGAAACTTCCATGACAAATGCCCATAAAACATTACAAGCTACACTCTGGCGGTGTCTAACCCAGTTCGTAAGAATCTTAAAACCAGCACAGGGTAGAGCGATGTGTGCTTTACAATCTGAGAGCATCAGGTTCAATCCTCGGCCGTGCACTTATTTAGATATTTATTGTAGGTACTTAAATAAATGATGTGCAATTTCAATGCCATCACTCAAAAATGGTGAAAGAAAACATCGTGAGGAGAATCGGTATGTCCAAGAAACTCAAAAGTTCAAGGATATGTTTTTTTTTAACGTGAATAATTCCGCGTTTGACCACCAACTCGCCTGTTGGTAAGCGACGATGTGGTCGAAGATGAAGCACGCAGACTTAGAAGATACCTATTCACTCTCGCCTTGAAAACGCCCAGATTATATCTCTCAGGAAACAAGGAAGCCAATCAGGCAGGTTGTTGCCTGTCCTTGGCCATACGGATTAGAAACGTAGAATAGAAACGTTTGGTACGTATCCAAGGATAGTCCACAATGTAATAATAACGATAATATTGACTGCCCCGGTGTCTCAGTTGGTAGTGAACCTGCCTTCTGCGCTTGGGGGCGTGGGTTCGATTCCCACCTAGGGTCAACATTCATCTGATGAACATTTCTGTTTGTTCTATGTCTGGGTGTTATATCTATTTAAGTATGTATTTAAAATTATATACAGTGGAATCCGTTTATAATGACATTGCAGGGAAATAACAAACACGTCATACAAAGCATTTTGTAGAAAATAAACAATCTCCTGTTTTAGTATGTATTTTTTTACAAATCAATAACGAATAATGTGGACCTTCACCTATGAATAATTGATACTCTTGATGATACTGAGACTCAAAACAAAAAAGCTATGAACGCGTCGAACGTCGTCGGGTATCACGTGACTACCCACTGAGACTCAAAACAAAAAAGCCATGAACGCGCCGAACGTCATCGGGTATCACGTGACTACCCACTGAGACTCAAAACAAAAAAGCCATGAACGCGCCGAACGTCGTCGGGTATCACGTGACTACCCACTGAGACTCAAAACAAAAAAGCCATGAACGCGCCGAACGTCGTCGGGTATCACGTGACTCTCCCGAACACTGCCGAAGGTGTTAGGAATCATGTCAGTCACTATAACTCAATTTATAAAAAAAAAGGTCACAACAAGCGACATGTCACTATAAGAGAAGTCATTATATCCGACTCAGTTATAAAGAATTGTATATGAAAACCAAACTTCGCTGTGTAATTACTTCATAATAAGCGGTTGGTCAATATAGGCCGAGTCATAATAAACGGATTCTACTGTATGTACATTGTAGGTATATCCAGTCTCTAGCAGCCATATTAAAAGCTTTGCTTAGTTTGGGGTCAGATGACCGTGTTTGCAAAATGTCCCAGATATTTATTTATTTATTTAATACTAGCTGCGTCCCGCGGTTTCACCCGCGTGGTGATGAAAATTGGTGATGATGATGATGAAAAGTAGCCTATGTATTAATCCAAGACATAAGCAATGTATATTCCAAATTTCATTCAAATCCATCCAGCCGTTTCTGCGTGATTGAGTAACAAACATCCATCCATCAAAACTTTCACATAAGTATATGATACTAGCCGTCCGCCCCGGCTTCGCACGAGTGTAAGCTCGGCCTTCGGCCTCGCTACAAAATATAATATAGCCTATGTCACCCGGGGTTAGTGTAGCTTCCCAACAGTGAAAGAATTTTTCAAATCGGTTCAGTAGTTTCGGAGCCTATTCATTACAAACATACAAACATACAAAAATAGGTACAAATCTTTCCTCTTTATAATATTAGTGTAGATGACATTCACAACATGCACTGTGTCAGCATGACGAATTAGGGTAGACCCCATTCTATCTCTGAGAAAAAGCCTGTTCCAGCAGTGGGAACATGATAACCTGATAATGATGATGATGATTAGTGTATTTTTTTATATGGGAACTTCAAAAATTGTTACCATAATTTTTCAGGTGGGCAACTTCAGAATGGATGCAAGCGGCAACACGATGCAGGAGAAGGTTCCGGCTCACCGGTCATCCGTCCACATCTCCGAGATGATCGATGAAATTTGTGAGTACTACACATATCTTTTTTATCGCAAATTTGCCAACAAGTTTCACTCTTGAATATAGGGGTTATGGTACATGATATACCATCCTCTCACTCTCAGAGGGAAGGCCAAAGTCAAAGCACTTATTGCACATTATGCTAAGTATATAGTTTGTAATTTGAATTGAAAATTACTGACAGTCTATCTTACTACTACTTATAATTACCGACACTAAGCATATAATTACTGACACTAAGCATATAATTACTGACACTAAGCATCAAATTACTGACACTAAGCATCAAATTACTGACATTAAGCATTGAAATACTGACATTAAGCATCGAATTACTAACACTAAGCATCAAATTACTGACACTAACTATCTAATTACTAACACTAAGCATCGAATTACTGAATACTGAATTTATGTAAGCCTTGATAATTACTGTAATGTTATCCTTGTTTTTGTGGTTTTTATTAAAGAGTTATATTATGACTGACACTAAGCTTCGAATTCCAGGTAAGAAGATGGACGACTACGTCCGAGTATACTACAAGGCCACAGGAAAACTAGCCATCATGCAGCTCATCACTAAAGAAGGGGGGATGAATCCAGACTTCTCAAAAACCAAGTTTGTGACAGATGATGACTTGAACAAGAGTTTGGAGTATTATGTGAGTATTTAATATTTTACTTACGCACAACTTAAATATCAAGAAGACAACCCTAACGTTACACGTGCCGCGTCAGGAGAGATAGAGCTACGTGATAGAAAGAGAGCTCTCTAGGTGAATATAGGACGCGATACCCAGCACTGTGCGTGTTGAAATGCAACTTTATTGCCTCGTAGATAGAGTCCATATTTATTTAAATTTCTTTGCTGGAACCCTTTTGGTTTTACTGTTTGACTTTTTTCTTATTTCTCAGTTAACCAGCCGACATTACACATTCTGTGAAAATTTAAACTGGCTATCTATTACGGTTCTAAAGATACAGTCTTTTAAAGGTAGGACGGACAGATAGACAGCGTAGGCTCACTAATAGGGTCCCGTTTTTACCCTATGGGTACGAAACCTTAACAAGGTGTCACATAATCACACTAATGTAATCATACTAATATCACACTATTAGATATATAATATACTTTATTGTAGTGGTAGGACTCTTTTGCAGGGGTCCGCCTGGGGAAGTACCACACCTTTGCCAGTTATTCAACCGCCAAGCAGTAGTGTGCAAACACTACTGTGTTCCGGATTGAAGGGCAATGTTTCCAGCGAAATTACAGGGCACACAGAGATTTGACATCTTATATCTCGGGGTGACGAGCGCAGTGTATTGCCATCCAGGGTTTTGAACTCGTGAAGTTCAGTATTCTGAGTGGTGTTGAGCTGTTATGGGCAAGCGTGAAGAGCCATCAGGCGAGCGACTTCGCTCGTCTCGTCACCCAGTATCATAAAAAAAATATTATAAATGTGAAACCTTGTAAATGTGCAAGTGTGTGTGTTTGCACACACTCAACTCCGTAATTAAGACGATGATAGTACAAAATTGGACCCGGGTATGTCCTAAAACTGCGACCAGAAGCACCGGAGGATGGGCAGCAGCGTCCTAATAGTACACGGTGAACGTACTGCGATCCCCAAGCCGCCTGCCAAGCGTGGGGATCACGGCAACACCCCTCTCTATGAGGGAGGCCTTTGTCCAACAGTGGACGTTAATTGGTTGATGATGTGATGTGTAGTACAAAATTACAATAATTAGTTAATTATTCAGGGTTACGCAGACAGTTGGTTCTGTCTAAATTTAAGGCGCACATACTTTCTGTGTGTATTATATATTCTGTGATCGAGGTCGCTAATTTCAGAGCAAAATAGTTAAAGATATAAATGACTAATTTATTAATTTTCAGTGCGAACGCATGTTCGAAGAAAATGAAGATGAAATTACGTCTCTGTACAAAAACAGACCAGATGATGACATCATGCCCGACGCAGAGAGAGAGGTGAGATTAAAAAAATTTGACGAGCTCTGCGTCGCTTTTTAACCGACTTCAACAAAGGAGGACGGTTCTATGTTCCATTGTATATATATTTTTTTATGTATGTTCACCGATTTCTCTGCCAACTGTTGACCGATTTCAATCTTTTACTGACTTCCAAAAGGGAGGAGGTTCAATATCATCATCAATAAGACTTTTTTTTATGTGGGACATTATTGCACACACGGTCATCTGACCCCAAACTAAGCAAAGCTTGTAATATGGCTGCCAGAGACTGATATACGTACATATATATTTTTAAATACATACTTAAATAGATATTAACACCCAGACATAGAACAAACACAAATGTTCATCACACAAATGTTTGTCCTAGATGGGAATCGAACCCACGCCCCCAAGCGCAGAAAGTAGGTTCACTACCAACTGAGCCACCGGGGCAGTCTTAATTGTTTGTTACCTCAGAACTTTTGACTGGGTGAACCGATTTTGATGATTCTTTTTTTATTTGAAACCTGGTGCTTCCCGTGTGGTCTCATTTAAATTTCGTCCAGTTCTGATGAAGTCGGTTTTTTATATTGATAATTATTCTTTTGTTCGGTAGCGTATAATTCTAATTTGGTCTCATTGTCACCAAGTCAGGATCTGATGATGAGATCTCAGGGAAATCGAGGACAACCCTTAAATTTTATAGGCACTTTTTACGTTTTTTTCATATATATTTTGAAGTCTGTTTTTAATGTGATCCACTTGTTCTCAGTACCCTTCTCTTCTTAAGGGCTACCTGTTTGAAGCGATTCTGTTTAGGTGTTTTTTTAATGCATAAATAGGCTTGCGTTTGACCGCCAACTCGCCTGACGTTAAGCGATGATGCGGTCTACGATGGAGCACGCTCACCTAGAAGAAGCCGATTCACTCGTGATTTGAAGACACCCAGATTGTAATTATCGGGGAACACCCATTGCGAAAAGTTGAGCGACCGATACCGTATCTCGGCGCGTTAAGGTTCTAGTGATCCGAACTGCGCTGTTTTGAGCCCGCGTTAAGAGGTAGCCGTAAGGCCCCAATTGCTAAATCGAAAGTATTTTTAACCGTCGTCGCAAGTAGACAGGTGTTATAAGTTTAACGTTTGTATCTGTGGCATTGTAGCTCCCAAGGGGCTGAACCGATTTTGATGTCATTTTTTTTGTATGTTTGAAAGGTGGCTCGATCGAGAGTGTTCTTAGCTGTGATTCATGAAAATCAGTACAGCCTTTTGAAGATTATCATTTTGAAGGGGATTAAAAAAACCACATCAGTCAGAAGTGAAAACTTAAGTAGTAATTCGCCTATTCTACAAGAGATGGCGCTGTTTTATAATACACTAAAGCCGTTTAGCCGTGATTATGTAGCAAACAGACAGACGGACAGTTACTTTCGCATTTATAATATTAGTGTGATGATGATGATTTGTGTGTACAGATCTGCTTCAAGCACACTTCATACTGTGAGGAGTGGATGCTGCCTGATGAAGAAGACACCACCTGGACGCCCAACATGGAGGCAGAATATGTCAAGGTAAATAAATTAATAATATAATCACGCACGGTTAGCACGCTGGTTTGTCAAACAAGCGTTCTATGACATTAATAAAGGAATTTATGGCTCTAAAAGTAACATCCTAAATGTAAGTATTTAATTTATTACAATTCACGGGTCTAGCCCGGACATTTGGTGGACATTGGTGGAGCCGAAGCCAACACCAAGAGGCCCTTTTGAATATAAAAAATACAATTATGGAATGTGTATAAAATGGAATATCAATTGTACAGTGTAGGATTCAAAAAGTCTGGGCTATTGAGGTGTACTACTTGTGGATGGGATAACAGATCTATAGAATGAGAAACGGCACCTGCCTTATCCTGTCTCATCTCAAAATATATTTAAGCAGGTGATGACTTGCCACCCACTGAATGGGCCCCCCATAAAGGCTGCCGTATCTTGGCACCGGAGGGGCAACATCGGCGTGGGTGGCTTAGGGTGTAGAGAGGTGTGCTGCACTTTCACTAAGAGCTACTCACGGCGTTATGCCTTTTAACACTTCCACTATGGAGGTTAGGTTCTTAGCTCTTGCGGTTTCCACCCCTGGACGGCCGGTTAAGGCAAGCCAGGGGTCGGGGTCTCATTTAGCCCCATGGAATCGGGGTACGCGGTGTCGCCACTCACCGAAGGCTCGCCATAAAAAAAAAGAGTGCCCCGGTGGCTCAGTTGGTAGTGAACCTACTTCCTGCGCTTGGGGGTGTGGGTTCGATTCCCATCTAGGACAAACATTTGTGTGATGAACATTTGTGTTTGTTCTATGTCTGGGTGTTAATATATATTTAAGTATGTATTTAAAAATATATATGTATGTATATCAGTCTCTGGCAGCCATATTACAAGCTTTGCTTAGTTTGGGGTCAGATGACCATGTGTGCAATAATGTCCCAGATATTTATTATTATTATAAAGCCGCCCCTGCGTTTAATTATTATTAGTTTTTACTTAGGTACTATTAAGTATTTTTTATTGAAATTTTTTAATATTTTACATCTGACATATACTGATCGTATAAATAAATGAGTATGAGTATGTAATCCATAATTGAATAACGATAACATTACTATGGAAACTGACGTGATTTTCACACATTTTATTTATATTACACGGGAATTACTCACGTAAGATAAGGCCGGTTACTCCGACTATAGTTTCAACTGCGTACGGCGGTCTTTATCAAGGTGAATGCGCGCGCGCGGCTGCGTCAGTGCAAAGCGAGACGTTAAATAATGATTCAAATGAAACGGAATGTTTCCAGAAGTTTGATTATGCTTAAAATAAAAATTGTCGTCACCAGGTTTCGATAATGCTTAAAAGTAAGATGACCTTTTCCAAGTGTCGATACTGGTTCATATTAAAAGGATCGTTACCAGATGTTAGATAATGCTCAAAATTAAAATGATCGTTTCCAGATGTTTGATAATGCTTAAAATTAAAATTATCGTCTCCAGGTGCACGGTCCAGACCCGTACGGTTTCGGCGGACTCCCCCCCATGCCGCCCCCTGAGGAAGAAGAAATGAACCAGGACTACGACGATCTGCCTGATCTCGACGCTAGGGACGAACTGTAGACTACACAAACGGAACTGCTACGGATAAGGGCGCTTACCATCAGGCGAGTTATTTTGCTCGTCTCAAAATGTGGCACAGGGGATAAACAAAAACTCAAAGGTACAGCTTCTATAAACTGTGGCCTTTTTACTTAACCATTGAGTTGTGGTCCAACGCCTAGTCGATCATTCTTCTATATAATATCCTTTTCTTGAAAGAGTGAAAGGACCGCGTCCCAATGTCTATTGTTTTTAAATGGTTTAACTGTGTCGCTAATGCATTTGACATTTCGGACAAGTTTCATATCGCATATGTGTCATGCGTAAATATATCAATACGCGTGAAATTAGATCATTTAATAGAACCATCTGCCATTGTAGCTTCTTTTAAATCACATTCCTTCAAATAGTTTAGGTCATCTACACCGTGCGATGCATTTGAAACTGGTTTGCAACTTGAGTTGTACAGTTTATTTTTATCTACCCTCACGGTTTATCTTTTACCCACCACGGAACGAGAATATTTGAAATACGACGCTGTGTTTTTCACTCGAAGAACTGATTATCGATGGGGAAGAAAGGTTCTTGAGTGGAGACCACGAACCGGAAGACGCAGCGTAGGTAGGCCTCCCACTAGATGGACCGACGACATCGTGAGTCGCGGGCATCCAGTGGATGCAGATGGCAGGATGTCTTTCAGTGTGGAGGTTAAAGGGGGAGGCCTATGTTCAGCAGTGAACGTCTTCTGGCTGATGATGATGCTGTGTTTTTCGGTCAGTCATATCGGTCAAAGCTGGATTTTAATACGGTTTTTCATTTGAAAGGTTGATTTCATTGAGGTGGTTTTTCAAGTTATGAGCTCTTTTCAAAAGCGATTGTAAATGGGTTTATTAAAATTTAATTTATACTTTTTATGCTAAGTTTCGTGTCACAAATAAATTGTTAGTATTAACATGTGATAGCCGTAACAGACGTACGGACCACGTACCGCCGTCTGACCGAAGGTACGCACGTCTGTCACGGCATTAGGAAATTTATTCATGGCCGCCATTTTGTTGAGGCATGATTATAATGGGCTGATAGAATCCAATGTTGTGATTGCAACTCAAGTTGGAAAACAAATTAATATCGAGAAAATAATGTTAATATGGATATCAATAGATGGATTTGTTCAATGAATTATGGCCTTACTTAAAAACGGTACTTAAGTTAATTTATGCTTAGAAATTATCTGTCTCGTTTTCGCGTGTGAACATTGCCGTCAGAGAGATGAGAGAGCATTTTTAAGCATAGATCAACTTGAGTAACGTTTTTAAGTAAGGCCCTAAAAGTCAGTTCTGTGGCCTTAGTACGAGCACTTGCGAAAAAGTTGTTACGTAAACGTTAGCAAAATGTATGAAAAATTTAACAGCGCCTCTATCGGACGTGAAAGGAAACTGATGTTTTCATACATTTTGCTATCGTTTACGTGACGATTACTTTTTCGCAAGTTCTCGTACTGAGGCCGCCCGTAGGCCTCTGTGTTAATTTTGTCTGTATATCAGTTTAACTATAGTTATTATAAATTCCGTCCTTTTTGGATGAAAAGATATATAGGGTGTTGTGAATCCAGAAGTATGACAATAAAATGTTATAAAGTTGTTATAAACTTGCGTTTCATTTACGTTGCGATGCGGGCGTTTCCCGCAACTAGGCTCTTTTGGAAACCGCTGCAGCTAGTTCAGCTCCAAGGTCTCCTCCAGGAAGGCCAGCAGCTCGCTGATGCCTGTGCAGGCCTCCCAAAGCATCCTCGGTGATCCGAGGATAGTATTTCGTTGTTCTGCCACGCTGCTGCACTCCAACAGCGATTTAAACAACGCTTCAAGCTAGTATGTATAAAACGTTCTTCAAAATTAACACCGCCATTTCATCTTAATCAGTTAGGATTTGGTAGTAGGGGAGGTAGCAGGGAGAACGTGGAAGGCACATTCGGGCTGTAACAAGCTGTACATTCGGGACGCAATTTTCTGTCAATCGCTAGCAAAGCGGATGTACTGCTCAATGTTGATGTAAAACGCGTTTAAGTGTATTGACTGGTCAACTCTCCTGAACGAAACATACGTCCATACGCCGGAAGTCGTTAGCTATAATTAGCAATATTATAATTCCCTATCAATACTATCTTATAGTGATAAACAAAAATCATCATAAGGGTGGTGTTCAGCAGGGTGACTCTCTACCACCAGTACTTTTCAGCATAGATTCAATTCACCTTATTTAATATCTCTTCAAAATGATAGGTGACGTCACCCTAACAAATTATTTAAAATTGTGCACATTTTGCGTTATTAGAAATGCTTTTTAAGAGAAATGCATATTTTGGAACAGTGGCCTTTGTGAACCTATCTGTAACCACCTTCTGTATCGGCTTGCAGTCTCCAGTTAGAAGCTGCTATTATTGAACGCTATTTGCGTCCGTGCATGTGGAAGCGGCGTCGACAGACAAATGCCTATGTCAATGATAGCAAGACAAAATTCATTATAAGATTAAATTAAAAATGTTTTTGAGGTTGTGCCCGCCTACACCTTAAACATACCATTTAGGGTTACGTGGAAAAGGGTCCGTTTTACACATCATTATGAACAATTTATCAATATGGGACTAACCCTATATTTATGGACACAAATATCTGCTGTTTTAATATTTATCGGGACTTATCGCGTACTATTAAATATAGGTAAAAATAGATACCTTTCGCTCGACGTTTCGACCAAACATCAAAACAAACATGTGTTTAAATCGCGAAAGTTTAAAAATTATTAAATACTAGCCGTCCGCCCCGGCTTCGCACGAGTGTAAGCTCGGCCTTCGGCCTCGCTACAAAATATGATATAGCCTATGTCACCCGGGGATAGTGTAGCTTCCTAACAGTGAAAGAATTTTTCAAATCGATTCAGTAGTTTTGGATCCTATTCATTACAAACATACAAAAATAGGTACAAATCTTTCCTCTTTATAATATTAGTGTAGATTTGCTGTTCCATAACAAACAGTTATTCACACTCGGCAAAATGTATGGAACAGCAAATATTTATATCGCGATTTCAGTATTGGTCCCATAGTAAATGTTGTACATAATGATGGATATTATAGACCCATTTTGATTTGGCACTCTTTCCGCGTAACCCTGTATTAGTGTAAATAAAACGAAATACAATTGTTTTGTAAAAAGTTGTTTATTATTAATTGAGTCAATATTTATCACAATATTAAGGCAAGATACACAAGTATTAATAATTATAATTAAAATAGTAACTAAACAATATATTCATACATACTGGAATGTAAAATTACAATAACAAAATTATCCTTTAAAAATATTTAACTATATAAAAAGTTTGAATCTTTTTAATTCTGCGAGATACGCTAGATGAATTTTTTACTGTCCTATTAAAATGTAACCCATAAATATATCTGATTAATGAAAACAAAATGAAAATCTGATTAAAAATAAAGATTTTTATATCATGCTAGACAGAGCGCGAAACCGCAAATTATGACGTCACTTCTCTGTACGTCATATAAATTATATTCTGACAAGTATGGCGCACAGAGGCGTGACGTCATTTTTGGTTTTGTGGGAAAGGTACAGAGTTTTCTCTACCAAAAACTTTAAACGTTTATATATCAGAACATTAATAACCAATTTAAATTATTTTTGCAATTAACATTATATTTACTTAAATTATTTATCAAAGCTTTTGGTTTCAACGATATAAACATCAGTCATCTACCCTATTACCGACGATTTGTTATCGTGCGTGACGTCACCTGTCGGTTCCAACGGAAGACCAGCGTTGCTGGTTTTATACGACCAGCACTATGCTGAGTTGGGACCGATTTGTGACAGAAACCATAATTTTATTTTCCTGTTTTTAATATTCTTTATAGTATTGTTTCTGTAATTAATAAATATTTTTCTTTCTTTATATCTTTCTATTACCCAAAGTTTTCCTGAGAAAAATTCAATTTAAGGTGTTACTGGAACTCTGTAATTTTTAACATTTCACACAAAATGTAGTTTTTTGTTACTAAGTACATAATAAAGTACATTTTTCGTAAACTAGGTACACATTTTGATAAAATTTGGTTAGTGTATAAGTTCGTCTATTCTTAGTAGTTTAATTAACCTTTCAATTGATCGAACTACTAAGTCGATTCATCATCATCATCATTTCAGCCATAAGTGTCCATGACTGAGAAGATTAAGTCTCAGTAATTCAATTGATTGAACTACAGAGATTTTTTAGTCTAACTAGTTCAATTGATTGAACTACAGAGATTTTTTAGTCTAACTAGTTCAATTGATTGAACTAAAAAGACTTTTAAGTCACGGTAGTTCAATTGATTGAACTAAAGAGATTTTAAGTCACAGTAGTTCAATTGATTGAACTACTGATATTTTTAAGTCTCACTAGTTCAATTGATTGAACTAAAGAGATTTAAAGTCACAGTAGTTCAATTGATTGAACTAAAGAGATTTTAAGTCACAGTAGTTCAATTGATTCAACTAAAGAGATTTTTAAGTCTCACTAGTTCAATTAATTGAATTACTGAGATTTTTAAATCTCTGAAGTATTGAGGTTTTTAAGTCTCACAAATTCAATTTGAAATGTCAGGAATTAAAATAATGTAAAATACATTCAATCAAATCTATTGTTAAAATTTTAGGACACAGGCCTATCATTTCCTTTAGGCGTAGATTACCACCATTACGTACAACCCAGCAACAAACATCTTTAAAACACTTTCACTGCCAAGTACATATTTTAATATATATAATTCTTCTGTACGTGTGTTTGTCACCTAACTCCTCCTAAACGGCTGGACCGATTTGGATAAAATTTTGTATGTATATTACAATGGGTTCCTGGATGGTTTGAGAACACAGTTGGACCCGGTAGCGGGCAGGATGACGTCTGCCCGGTCCACTAGTTATGTATATTATACTAGCTGCGCCCCGCGGTTTCACCCGCGTGGTGATGAAAATCGGTGATGATGATGAGGAAAAGTAACCTAAGAATGCAACCTGACATAAGCAATGTATATTCCAAATTTCATCCAAATCCATCCAGCCGTTTCTGCGTGATCGAGTAACAAACATCCATCCATCCATCCAAACTTTCACATATATTATGATATTAGTGTGATAATTAGCTGTTGCCGGTGAATAACATAGCCTGTACTTCAATCTGGTCATAGCTAAGCATATTAGTGAAAACCGCATTTAAATCCGTTTAGCGGTTTAGGAGATGTGCGTGGACAAACAAACAGACAAAAATTCTAAAAACTGTCTGTTCAGCTGCTTATTTTAAGACGCCCTGTATGTTTTTTTTTATATCTTGGAAATTACAGGGCACACAGAGATTTGACATCTTATATCTCGGGGTGACGAGCGCAGTGCATTGCCATCCAGGGTTTTGAACTGTTGAAGTTCAAAATTCTGAGTGGCGTTGAGCTGTTATGGGCAAGCGTGAAGAGCCATCAGGCGAGCGACTTCGCTCGTGTTGTCACCCAGTATCATAAAAAAATAAAAATTAAATCTTTTTTTTTGTCTCTACGTTTTTATTACATATATGTATAGATAAACTATTACATAAATAACAATTTACAAGAGCACTTGGTCCCATCAAATTGAGCAAAAAAAATACTTATTATGGAACAACATAGAGCTATTATTAACCCCCGATGCAAACAGAGATGTTAACAAGTTTAACGTGTGTATCTATGTCTGTGGCATCGTCGCTCCCAAACGGCTGAACCGTTTTTTTTTTTGAAAGGTTACTTGATAGAGGGAGAAACAATCTTAGTAATTATTGTATTCTCTTTTTAACCGACCACCAAAAAGGAGGAGGTTGTTAATTCGACTGCATTTATGTTTATTTTTTCTATGTTTGTTACCTCGGATTTTTCGACTGGTTATACTTCAATAAATATCTGGGTCATTATTGCACACACGGTCATCTGATCCCAAACTAAGCAAAGCTTGTAATATGGCTGCCAGAGACTGATATACATACATATATATTTTTAAATACATACTTAAATAGATATTAACACCCATAGAACAACACAGACATAGAACAAACACAAATGTTCATCTCATGAATGTTTGCCCTAGATGGGAATCGAACCCACGCCCCCAAGCGCAGAAGGCAGGTTCACTACCAACTGAGCTAACGGGGCAGTCTATGTTTTTATTATATGTATAGATGTCCTAGTCTCTTAAACAAACGCGAAATCCATATTATTGACTATGTTAGGTCACCTCCTCAGGTAATAGAAGTGGTTGTGAGCAGGTCGTGCTGTTGATGGTCAGCAGCACATGTTCTTCTGCAGTTCTCCGTGCGCTATGCTGTCGATACTCCACGCCGGCAGTTCCACCACGCCCGTGTGGGTCGCGTCTTCTTCCGTCGACGTTCCTGTACAAAAGAAACTCATTTGAGAACCTTTTTAACAGACTTCCAAAAAGGAGGAGGTTCTAATTTTTTTAAATGTTTGTTACCTCAGAGCTTTGGACTGGGTGAACCGATTTTGATGATTCTTTTTTTATTTGAAAGCTGGTGCTTCCCGTGTGATCCCATTTCAATTATATATTTAAAAAAAAACATTCGAATTGAGAACCTCCTCCTTTTTTGAAATCGGTAATATGAAGAAGTCTGAAAATTAACCCCTATTTTTCCTGGTCATGCTATAACTTGAGAACGGCTTTTTTTTAAATGTTTTCTTATCCCTACTTTGTAGAAGGTTCTTACATTTTAAAACGGCTTGACCGATTTGGATGAATTTTTGTGTTCCTGGAGCGGGTCATAGTAGCGAGGCCGAAGGCCCAGCTTCGTAGGGGTTTTCGGTATATCAACCATAAAGCGGTGTCGATTTTTCGTGCCCACTCTGGCAGTACCTATTCATTCATGCCTTGAAAAGGCCCAGATTATATCTCTCAGGACACAAGGAAGCCGGCAGGTTGTTCCAATCCTGGACCGTACGGATTAGAAACGTAGAATCGAAACGTTTGGTACGTATCCAAGGAAAGTCCACAATGTATGGGTGGTAATGGGCCGTTTTCCTACTTGTCCTGTAATAGAAAGGGGTTAAAAAGGGGTGTAGTAGTTCTAGTTCTTTTGGCCAAGTCCACTCTCTGAACTGAGTCTAGTAGTAAATAATGTATCCCACCTGTGGGCAGACCGTCTCCCTCCGCCGAGTCGTAAGAGCGAAGAGAAGACGCCATACCGGAAGTTGATAGTTTCAGCAGAGCCGATGCCGTGTTTAAAAACACTTGGTCTATACCCTGGAAATACGGAGAAAGCTATATTAAAACATGATTGGGCTGAACTAAACTAAAATAATTATCAATATAAAAACCGACTTCATTAAAATGACAGAACTGGACCAAATTGAAATTGACCACACCAGGAAGCACCAGCTTTCAAATAAAAAAAATATCATCAAAATCGGTTCACCCAGTCTAAAGTACTGAGGTAACAAACATAAAAAAAAAAGAAAACCTCCTCCTTTTTGGAAGTCGGTTAATAAATGAGGCCAAGTGCGAGTCGGGCTTGGAATTATTATTAATTATTAAAACATGATTAAATATATTAAATTCTGAGTGGCGTTTTGTTGTTATGGGCAAGCGTGAAGATCTATCAGGCGAGCGATTTCGCTCGTCACGTCAACCAGTATCATAAAAAAATAAAATAAAAAAGAGGCCAAGTGCGAGTCGGACTCGCGCACTGAGGGTTCCGCACAACTACATAAATTGTTAACTACTATAATACAAAAAAAAGACTTCCAAAAGACATCATGCGCAGGCGGTTACCCATCCTAGTACCGACCGTCCCCGACGCACAGAATAAACACAGTAAGTTCACTCCGCAAAGAAATTTGTATAAATAAGAACTCTATCTACAAGGCAATAAAGTAGCAATTCAACTCGCACAGCGCTGGATACCTCTTCCTATATTCACCTAGAGAGCCGCTTTCTTTCTATCACGTAGCTCTATCTCTCCTGACGCGGCACGTGTAACGTTATAGCACTAACAGACGTATCGAACTTGGCTGACGAACCACCGTCTGACCAGCGGGAGAGAAAGATAAAATTTTCTCTTTCCCTCCCGTTGGTCAGACGGCGGTTTGTGGTCAGGGCCGGATTATCCATTAGGCGGACTAGGCAACTGTCTAGGGGCCCACGGGAGCCTTGATCAATGCGGGCCACGCACGAAGAAAAAAAAACGTTTCTATCGTGACGTTCCCCATTATTTAAATCCGTTAATGTTGCCAGGTAAAAAACAATGATTTTACGTACTGTAAGCGCCATCTAACGGTATTTGGTTAAATGTGGAAGTATTCTATCGAAAAGGGGCCCCAACAAGGTTAATCCGGCCCTGTTTGTGTTTGACCTCAGCCATGTTCGGTACGTCCGTTACAGTTGTCTTCAGATATACCTGATCGTGCAGCGCGGACGTTTCACAGTACTCGGCTCCGATGGATGCGGCATACTGTGCTGCTTCTGAGTAGGAGACGGCGCGCATCTCAGACAGGTCCGACTTGTTACCCACTACTGACAGGATCATCTCTTCTGATACGTTGCTGGAAGGAAAGGAGGTGATACTATCTTTGATACAATTATTTTATTATTTCTTTCAGATATAACTAAATTAATGTATAATAATTTATGTCAATACAGCATGCAAGCATCATTAAGTGTAGAAATAGAATAGTAGGTAGGCCGGTCGATCCGCATCAGACATCATTGTTCTACGGCGTGGGTATAGCGGGCGAGGAAATTAGACATCGCTCGTTCAAAATAACAGCTTTTATTCCATATGACTATGATTAATTTTACAATTGAAAATTAGGTACTTGTAATTACTTGGGGACAAGGTATTCCGCTAGTAACGAATGCTGCCACCGACAAAACTAAAAGTACAGTGCCACCGTCCAAAGCAAAAGGTAAAGTCAAAGTGAGCTCCCCCGAGCCTCGCTTGTCGATGCGCTCTCGCTAGCGCCTCTGCCGGATGGTATGCCAAACTCGCTAGCTGATTGGTCGCAACGACCGATCAGCGAGCCGCGTCAACAACATCCGGTACCAGCGTTATACCAGTGATGGTGCCACTTCCATCACTAGTCCACCAAAACTAGGCTAGTGGCGCTTAACTTAATATTTTATGTTTAAACAAACTTAATTTTAATTTGAATTTAACTAAATAATCTGATCCATAAAAACTGCGCCGGAAGTTCCGATAGAATGTCGAAACATCAACTGTCAGCCGTCGGCTGCCATCTGTCATTGTCAGTTCTGTTTCTTGCCACTCTAAAAATATCGTCGCGCCTACATATCAAAACAGTCAAAAAAAATTGTCTGTAAGAAAGACGGTCTGAAGAATAGATATTAGATGAGAACTACTATGATATGTACTTATACATATCTACGCATATTATAATAAAAACGTAGACATAAAAAAAGTATGTAAAAAATCACACAGAGCGTCTTAAAATAATCGGTTTCTTCTAGACAAGCGTGATCCACCGTAGGCCGCATCATCGCTTAACATCAAGCGAGTTGGCAGCCAAGCGCAAGTGGGTTATTATATATTTTCTGTTCGTGGACGTGAACCCACACTCGAGAGGCAACTTTTGTACTACGACTTTTTGACATTCGCAACAAAAACAGCCGTTCCATACAAAAATGTCGTCTGTCAAAAAAGTCGACAAAATGTATGAAACAGCAGATTTGTTTGACTTAATTGCAATTGAGGATGCAATAATTTTTTTATGATGAAATGGGCTAGCTTTTAACCACAACTCACCTGATGGTAAGCGACGATGCGGTCTTATATGGAGCACGCTTGTACGTGAGGTGCCTATATTCACTCTTGTCTTGAAGAGACCCAGGTTATAATTAACTAGCCGTCCGCCCCGGCTTCGCACGAGTGTAAGCTCGGCCTTCGGCCTCGCTACAAAATTTAATATAGCCTATGTCACCCGGGGATAGTGTAGCTTCCCAACAGTGAAAGAATTTTTCAAATCGGTTCAGTAGTTTCGGAGCCTATTCATTACAAACATACAAAAATAGGTACAAATCTTTCCTCTTTATAATATTAGTGTAGATAGGGAACACCGAGGCAGGGAGCGCATTACATTCCTGTGCAGTTCGTATTAGGAACTGACTAGCAGCGAAGCCCGGCGTTGCTCGGGTAAAAATACATCGCATGTTTAATGGTATAAAAAAACTTTCATATATTTCACGTATAAAAGAATTTTCTCGAACATAATATTTTGCACTAATTTTAGAATTTTCTAGATCATTACCAGAAATTTTGAGATCTTTCCGGAAGTTATCATGAGAAGTTGTTATGATAGAAAAGGACAGAAATGTATTTTTTCACATTCTCACCACCCACTTCCACCCACCGCGACCAAACTCCCTTACTCCCACCTGGAGACCCAAGGGGTATTTATCACCCCAATGAGAAGTTGATTGGAGTTGGTGGTTATAGAGAAAACCCTGTCTTCACATACTAACATTAGCATTTATACATACAGGGTATTTCAAAAGAAAGTTTATATTTTATTTAGCTTCCTGCGTGAACGCAACGAAACGTACTGGGGCCTTACCCCTAGCTCGAAAAGTTGACCCGCATAGGTGTTAATTGTCTAAACGGTACCATCGACTACGATAAGCGGTAGTTATTTGATAGCCGCCAAGCTTTGCTATTTTCACGCACACACGCATAGTAAAACGGATTTTCGTTCATTCAAGTTAGACGCTTTTAAACGATGCAGCTTAAATGAGTTGGTTAATTTTAGGTACCTATCAGGTACCTACTAAAAGTTGGCTCGCAAAAGTGAAGCTAGGGGTAAGGCCCCTGCAGGCGTATTATGAAACTTTGATTGGGATCGCGACTGGGGCCGTGAATCGATCGATTTGTGTGCGAAATCTATCGATTTTTGGTATTACGTAGTGTCTTGGCTCGCGATCGCTAATGAACGAATGACTACAAGTGAAGCAAGTCGGTACTTTTTCGGCGTTTCGATTCTGAAAACCTATGTACTGGAACATAATTATGATGGGCTGGCACTATGTGGCAGGCGTTCGCAAATAAGTGCATTAACTTTATCTCCGGCCGCACAGCGTTCGTGCGCTGTCTTACGGGCAAAAGTGGGATTAAATCTTCGCAGAGAAGTTCATACTCAACTCTCCGAAGACGGTAGTGCCCAACAAACTCGTTTTCCGGCGTCATCAGAGGCTGGCTTGCCTCTCGAATCACTCGCCGATTGATTTTAACACGTCTTCTCAGGCATGATGCGTAGTTTAACGAGGGGTCCGGGGTTGCAAATAAAAATAATAGGCACCACAATGGAGTAATTTAGAAGAATAACCTCCAAATAGCTAATTGCGGCCAGTTGTCATCGGAGATACATAATACCAAATTTGAGCCAAAGTACTAGAATTGTTCATTCATTTGAGATCACAATCCCTATCCTCATAAATAGCGGTGACGTAATACGAAATTGGAAATAGACAACGCTTTTTTTTTTTTTTTTGCGTCATAACCCCGTTCAAGTGTCAAAATTCTGTCAATTCTGACACTGACTGACCCCGATCAAAGTTTCATAATACGCCTGCTGGTCTCTTCAAACTTTTTGACCCATTTTCGAATAAGATGAATGCTTGGTGCATCATTTAAGTGGTGAAAATCTCGAATACTTCAGAAATTATTACGCACAGTCGTCGCCTGCGTTCACGCAGGACGCTAAATAAACATTATTTTAAGACAACCTGTATATATTTAGATTACGAGTAGGCATGTACATGATCATAGATTGCTAATATATCTGTGGGAGTACCTCTGCAGCTCGTGGATCCAGCCCTGGATCGCCACGAAGCTGGCGACGCTGGTAATGTCGTACACGAGAAGAGCTGCGTTCGCATTCCTGTAGTACATCGGCGCCATCGAGCGGAACCGTTCCTGTCCCGCCGTGTCCCACACCTGCAACAACGGTCACTAATCTTGTTGCGTTGCAAAAACCTTATCATGTTTTTTGTTGCAAACCTTTGTTTTGTGTTCTTCGACGCTCAGACGTATCCTGTGAGAAACATTTTTGTTGTCATTTGCTTCGTATCTTCAGGAGTCCTTACTCACTGAAGAACGCCGGTGGAACATAATAACTAGTTAAATATGATGTGGATTATCATTTTGTGTGGGATATCACAATGTTTTACACATCTTTTTTATAAAACTTTCGTTTTAGAATCCTTTATGATTTTGTTTACATATCGCTTGACAGTGACTTGACGTTTGAGAGGTTGACATTGACATTTCGTAGATTCCTGTAGTTTTTTCATTGAGAACAGAATTCATTATGGTCTTTCCACACGTCGCCATCGCCGACAGCGTGTAAACAGCCCTTTATTGATTTATCGATTCGGAAAGAAAAGTTATGTTTGTTTTTACGCCGGCAAGTCCTGGCAACATCCTTTTTAACTTTGGTTTTTGATGAAGTGACCGTGCGAATAATCCGCTCCTGCGAATTAAATACCACACCGCAGAATAGTAAGTTATTTTACTTGGTTTTCAACCTGATTCGTTGCCCGCTGGAGATTGAAGCGAGGATTATAATTTTCACTGATTTCCACAGTACTTGGGATGGTTGCCGTACAGAGAATGATAGCATGGCGGCCAACAATCCCATGAGGTCCAAAGCGGTGGATTGGTAAGAAACCCATCTCGTCTTGTTTCCAAATCCACGTACCTAAATTATAGTAGAATTAGAAGTAACGTCGTTGTCTCATTGTTGCAGATTCCGCCGCTCTTTTGTTTTGGTTTGGTGTTTGTGCTTGTAAAGCGTCCATGTCTGCGAAATGACTCGTAGTCTACCATTTTGATTTCGACGTCGATACGTCGCAATAACATTTAGAAGCAGAAATATGTCTTGGTGAAGCTCAATTAATCAATATTAATGCCACGCGCATTTGGTATGTCAATTTTCTCTTAATTTTCTCACGTCAGTCAAGTGTCTACAACGAAGAAAGAACCTATAATGTTTTTGGACTTTAACTAGAAATTATGTGATCAAGAATTGTAAATTTAACTTCAACGAGCAGAACTGGCCCTTCTGTCTCGATTCTTTGGTGTAACTTTAAAACTTAGAACTACAATATTAAAGGTTTAACTTATCTATACTTAACCTAGTACCTAAGTACTTAATTTTACATTGTTTAACAAATGTACTAACATAATAGAAATATCTTGAAGAATGTACCTATAACTAACAGAACCGTCATTGATGTACAATGGTAAGAAATTGAAGAACATATTTTACAATACATAAGATTTGGACGCTAATTCCTTGTCTCATTTCCCAGCATTATCGTGCTGGTGGCGCCCTTGTTAGAATTAGTAATCTCGGATAGGTAGGTCTAACCCCATCTCACCCGCCAGAGGCAGGCCCGCAGAGCGCACACAGAACCCACTACCCCTCGAGCTAGCCGTTCACCACACCGGTGACCCGGTAAGGTAGCATTTTGGCGCGCCCAACGTGTGGCGGGTTCCCTTCGGCCAGTCGACATTCAACGGTGTCATCTCCCTTGATATCGTGGATCGTGTGAGGTTGGTCTTACTTTTCTTGGTTTCATACATTGTTTGTATTTGGTACTTCTTCCATCATGGCGAGCGCTAAGATGAACTTTTACCACCTACTCATGGATGAGCTACGGTATGAGCTACGGATCCGTGGCCATACAAACTTCAGAACGGTCGAGGCAATGAGGACAAAGCTTGCCTCATTATCCAAATCTTCCCGTTTGGAAGAGACCATTGTCCCTTCAGAATTTAACATAGAAACAGAATTAGAAATTTGTGAAAATAAAATTAATGACATTTTCCAAATCATAGAATCAGAATCGATGACAACACCCCGCAGAGAGAGACTCATTTCTAGAAATCTCCATATTCAGTTTAGGCTTAACAGACTTCCACCTTCTGCGGAGGAGTTAACAGAAAAAATTCAAGAACTAAAGAAAGAATGCGAAAGCGCTTTTAAAATTTTGGACATAAACATTCTAGGGGGACCAGAAATCTGTTTCGAGTCTGGAGCATCGGAGCAGCCTGCGACGGCCCGTGCAGCGCCAGTGTCTGCCGTGTGTGCCGAGGCAGTCATGCCGATAACATCAGAATTGCCAGGTGAGCGACAGATCGTCATCGACCCCACGAGAAGCGTTTCCAAATGGAATATTAAATATAGCGGTAGGGAAAGCAAAATTAGTTTGCACTCATTCCTAGAAAGAATAGATGAATGCAGGATTGCAAAGAACGTCTCAACTGCAGAGTTGCTAAGATGTATGACAGAGTTGTTGGATGGCGAAGCTCTTGAATGGTACCGCTTCTACGGTAAGAACTGTACGATATGGGAACAGTTTGTCAGACGTTTGAAAGACGAGTTTTTACCTATTGCATACAATAGAAAAACTTTAAAAGAAATTTACAATAGGACTCAACACACGTCCGAGAGCATCACGTCGTACATTTATATTATGAAAACGTACTTTCAAAGGCTAGACACACCATTGCCGGAGGCCGAACAGGTATCCATAATTAAGGATAACCTTGCCCCATACTACAAGTCCAAGCTATATCACAAATCCTTTGCAGATGTAGACCAACTAAGAACACGTTGTAAACAACTGGAAGATATGAAAGTGGAATGTAACGGTCACGTAAACCCCACTACTTCCACTCAGGGCTTTTCGCATATAGACCTAGGTTATAAGTCTAAGAGCTTTTACAACACGAATACACAGAAAGAACAAAGAAAGAAAGTAGAAACCTTTGAGCCTACTAATAATAACCGAGCGGTATGCGCTAAGTGTAAAAAGTCAGGTCATTTGGAGAAAGAATGTAAGTTCAATGGAAGAATCCATTGCTACGGATGCGGACAGGTAGGCGTCACGCGACCTCGATGTGAGAAGTGTAGTCCACGTCATTTAAACTCCGCCGAGGCCTCGCATCGCGAAATGACCTAGCGCAGGCTCCCCGTAAGGAAGAAACAATCGTAGAAAGAGTTGTCTATAGAAATAAATCCAAAACAGTAGAGTCAAAAGAAATACACGAAATTTACTTTAACCCTTTACCAGGCGAGACCAGGCCTTTCCTGAAAGTCACAATTTTTGAGAAAGAATGTAGAGGTCTTTTAGACTCGGGAGCGGTCTGTAACGCAATTAGTGGCGATGCTTTCCGTACGCTAGAATCATTAGGCGCGATACTAGATACCTCGGAGCGCGTTCCGATTATGACGGCTAATGGTTCGACGAGTGTATCGGCAGGTGTAACGTCCCTACTGGTAGAGTATGAGAATCAGGTTCATAAAATAAAATTCTTAGTAATCGAAGAAGTCAAAACGCCCATTATTTTTGGAATTGAATTTTGGAAAACATTCAGAATCAGCTCTGAAGTTTTAAAATTAATAGAAATTGACTCACTTACTAACCAAAATTTTGTAGAGTCTGGCAACCTACAAGCCACAGAAGAGCTGACACCAGAACAAATAGGACAGCTCAATATTAGAATAGAAAATTTTAAGAAATTGACTCTGGATGGTACCCTGAACAAGACTGACCTCGTTCAGCACAATATAAACACGGGTGACCATCCACCGGTCAGACAGAAGTGTCACCAATTTTCCCCGGCTGTTTTACAACTCATACACCGAGAAGTAGATAAAATGTTAGAAATGGGAGTAATAGAGCCATCGAATTCCCCATGGAATAGCCCTTTGGTAATAGTCAGAAAGTCTAACGGAGAACCTAGGGTTTGCCTAGACTGTAGGAAATTGAACTCTATTACCAAATTCGATAGTTATCCACTTCCTAACATCGATTACATTCTCAACAGCCTCAGAGGTGCCACCTATCTGACAACAATCGACTTAAAATCAGCATATTGGTTAATAGAATTAAACCCAGAATCTAGAGAAAAGACAGCATTCAGTGTTCCAGGTCGTGGATTGTTCCAATTTAAAAGAATGTGCTTTGGTTTGAGTACGGCTGCTCAAACTCTACAACGGTTGATGGATAGATTGTTCACTGCTGAATTTCAAAACGCGGACCTGACTCTATCAGTGTTTGCTTACCTTGACGATGTCGTTTTAGTAACTCGTGGTAGCTTCTCATCGCACCTAGAGCTGCTAGATAGAGTCTATGAGAAGTTAGAAAATGCAAAGTTGACGCTGAATTTAGAAAAATCCCATTTTTGTAGGGGTGAGTTAGACTACCTAGGATACAGGGTAGATAGAGAAGGCTTGAGAACCAATCCAGAAAAAACCCGGGTAATCCTTAAGTTAGCCAGACCCACTTCATCTAAACAAGTCAAAAGTTTCTTAGGAATGGTAGGGTGGTACCGCCGTTTCATTCCAAATTTCTCCACAGTAGCAGCACCATTAAATCGTTTAACGAGTAAGAAGCTGAAGAAATTTGAATGGAACGACGAGGCCCAAGAAGCTTTTGACAAACTCAAGGAGTGCTTGATTACTTCACCCGTGTTAGCCTGTCCTGATTTCAGCCAAGAATTTTTCATTCAGTGTGACGCGAGTGATAAAGGAGTTGGTAGTGTCCTGACCCAGAATATAGATGGCGCAGAGAAAGTCATAGCCTATGCCTCGCGTAGCCTTACAAAAGCGGAACAGAATTATTCTGTCACTGAAAAAGAATGCTTAGCAGCTTTGTATAGCGTAGATAAATTCCGATGCTATGTAGAAAATCATCCATTCACAATAATAACTGATCACGCTTCACTTCAGTACTTACTTAGTATTAAGTCGCCAAGCGGTAGACTAGCAAGGTGGGCGATGCGTCTGATGCAATTTCAGTTTCAAATAAAACACAGAAAGGGACATCTACATGTAGTGCCCGATGCGCTGAGTCGACTTCAAGTAGAAATAGTATCAGAAATTGCATACCCCTCTGGTGATGAATGGTATGACAGATTATATGAGAACTGTGAAAGGACCCCGCACCGTTTCCCTAAGTTTAATGTATCTGAGGGTAAGCTTTTTAAACGTATTAAAAGTAAATACGCTCTCGAAGAAAACACTTCATGGAAACTGGTGGTGCCTTCTCACAGAAGAACAGAAGTTTTATCAAAAAACCATGACAAGCCTACTGCCGGTCATTTTGGTATTAATAAAACAGTAAAAAGAATAGCACTTCGTTACTATTGGCCCAAGCTGCTTAGAGATGTTAAGAACTACATTAAGGGATGTGACACTTGCTTGGCTAACAAGTCTACTAATAGAGCACGCCCTGGTCTTATGGGACAGCCTAAAAAGGTACACCTTCCATTTGAGACAATCTCGGTGGATCTTCACGGTCCATTGCCCAGGTCTAAGAAAGGAAACACCTTCATATTGGTAGTATCTGACTATTTCTCCAAGTATACTCACATTTTCCCACTCCGTAGAGCTGTAGCAACCGCCATAGTACAGAAATTAGAAGAACATGTCTTCCTGGTCCACGGTGTACCCCGGACCTTAATCTGCGATAATGGGAGCGTGTTCACTTGTAAAGAATTCCGGGAATTGATAGACAAATATAAAATACCGAACCTATTCTACACTACAGTATACACCCCACAGGTAAACCCTGTAGAGCGTGTAAACAGAGTCATAGGCGATACTATCTCATCATTTCTTAAGAATGATCACCGAGAATGGGATGTTTACTTACCACATATCCAATCTGCGATAAACAACAGTGTACATGAAGCCACTGGTTTCACCCCACACTTCATTGTACATGGTAGGGAACTCATCCTTGACACAGAACACTATAGGCAAGACCCTGATAGTGAAATAGAATTAAACTTTCCTGAAGAAAGGAAGGATTATGTAGAATCCCTGAAAGGACTAAAAGAAATATTTATAAAAGTAAAACAGAAGCTGAATGCAGCATATGAAAGGGGGAAGAAGATTTATAATAGAAATAAAAGACACCTAGGGTTAAGGGTAGGACAAGTTGTCTGGAAACGGGACTATGTCTTATCCAAGGCGAGTGACAACTTTGCCAGTAAGTTAGCTCCTAGAAATATTAAGTGTGTAGTCGAAGAAAGAATAAGTCCACTCGTGTATCGCTTAAGAGCCTTAAGTGGTAAGCATGTTGGCTTAACTCACATTAAGGATATAGTCCATGTGGAGTCATAGAATAAACTACTATTTACATAGAGTTAGAACTCTCCTTAAATAAATAAGTAAGAAATTATATTATAGGTCCAAATCTTAATAATAGCTTGTAGTTATTAATACCTACTTTAAGAAATATATGTAGTTTTATTGTGTGGTAGTTTAGAAAGGATAAGGATAAAACATCCATTAATTAAATTTAAATAAAATAGAATAATTAAAATAAAAAATTAAATTTTGTATGTTAGGATTAAAAAATGCATAGGGATGGTGAGTAGAAGGCATGCGAGTGTTTGTATGTGTGTGTGAGTGTATGGTGTGACAGGTGACTTTGGAAGAAATGAAGCACGATAGAATTAGAGTGAGTGTGATCGACCTCTGCTATGAAAGGATCGCCCGTGACAGGATAGTGTGAAAGGTTTATAAGGAACTGTGTAAGGGTGAGTGATTGTTTATGGTGATGGAAACCTACCACTTTTCCTCTGCTTTAGTTTACTTAGATAAGGGATCCCATTAGGACCTAGTTCCGTTAGGTTGTATTATACAATAGGTATTTATCCAATACTCGTAGGAGTTAGCAATGCGACCTCGCATAATAAATGATTAGCATTCGTTATTGTACGAAGAAGCAAACTTTCCAGTGGGGCAAGTTCCCCTATTATTTGGCACCGAAGCAGGTAGCTACGTGCAGTGCTTGGTTAATTTTATACCGGTATTGTATGCAAACAGAACAGAATTACTTTGTTTAGGGTTTCATCCCGTAACTTAGTTAGAAAGAAAGAAAGAATTAACCATTTTAAGAACCTAAGGCAAACATTATTGTCTTAAAATAGAATAGTATAAGTTGTATACTTATAGAATTAGTAGTTATGATATTGTTCATACGCTTAAAATTTAGAAACTTACTTAAGGTAGGATACCTACAGAATAAGAAGGGTTACACAGTGGGATGCTCGTGACGATCTGTGGTTCATTTTGTTCATTTTGTGTTGTTATAACCTAAGAAAAGAATTAATTCATTTTTAAACCATTGTTTCAAAAAAAACTTTATTAAATTTTGATATTTGGCTAGCACTGCGTTTGCACTGGTTGTCCCAGGATGGTTCCGCTGCTCGCTCCTCGCGAAATGTTGTTGTTTTCACCCACATTTCGCTCTAGAAAGGGGGTGATGTTGCGTTGCAAAAACCTTATCATGTTTTTTGTTGCAAACCTTTGTTTTGTGTTCTTCGACGCTCAGACGTATCCTGTGAGAAACATTTTTGTTGTCATTTGCTTCGTATCTTCAGGAGTCCTTACTCACTGAAGAACGCCGGTGGAACATAATAACTAGTTAAATATGATGTGGATTATCATTTTGTGTGGGATATCACAATGTTTTACACATCTTTTTTATAAAACTTTCGTTTTAGAATCCTTTATGATTTTGTTTACATATCGCTTGACAGTGACTTGACGTTTGAGAGGTTGACATTGACATTTCGTAGATTCCTGTAGTTTTTTCATTGAGAACAGAATTCATTATGGTCTTTCCACACGTCGCCATCGCCGACAGCGTGTAAACAGCCCTTTATTGATTTATCGATTCGGAAAGAAAAGTTATGTTTGTTTTTACGCCGGCAAGTCCTGGCAACATCCTTTTTAACTTTGGTTTTTGATGAAGTGACCGTGCGAATAATCCGCTCCTGCGAATTAAATACCACACCGCAGAATAGTAAGTTATTTTACTTGGTTTTCAACCTGATTCGTTGCCCGCTGGAGATTGAAGCGAGGATTATAATTTTCACTGATTTCCACAGTACTTGGGATGGTTGCCGTACAGAGAATGATAGCATGGCGGCCAACAATCCCATGAGGTCCAAAGCGGTGGATTGGTAAGAAACCCATCTCGTCTTGTTTCCAAATCCACGTACCTAAATTATAGTAGAATTAGAAGTAACGTCGTTGTCTCATTGTTGCAGATTCCGCCGCTCTTTTGTTTTGGTTTGGTGTTTGTGCTTGTAAAGCGTCCATGTCTGCGAAATGACTCGTAGTCTACCATTTTGATTTCGACGTCGATACGTCGCAATAACATTTAGAAGCAGAAATATGTCTTGGTGAAGCTCAATTAATCAATATTAATGCCACGCGCATTTGGTATGTCAATTTTCTCTTAATTTTCTCACGTCAGTCAAGTGTCTACAACGAAGAAAGAACCTATAATGTTTTTGGACTTTAACTAGAAATTATGTGATCAAGAATTGTAAATTTAACTTCAACGAGCAGAACTGGCCCTTCTGTCTCGATTCTTTGGTGTAACTTTAAAACTTAGAACTACAATATTAAAGGTTTAACTTATCTATACTTAACCTAGTACCTAAGTACTTAATTTTACATTGTTTAACAAATGTACTAACATAATAGAAATATCTTGAAGAATGTACCTATAACTAACAGAACCGTCATTGATGTACAATGGTAAGAAATTGAAGAACATATTTTACAATACATAAGATTTGGACGCTAATTCCTTGTCTCATTTCCCAGCATTATCGTGCTGGTGGCGCCCTTGTTAGAATTAGTAATCTCGGATAGGTAGGTCTAACCCCATCTCACCCGCCAGAGGCAGGCCCGCAGAGCGCACACAGAACCCACTACCCCTCGAGCTAGCCGTTCACCACACCGGTGACCCGGTAAGGTAGCAATCTATACTATACCATGGGGGTATAGAGGAGGGGGTCTAGACCCCTAGCATACGACGAAAAACTCGTGGAATAGTGGACAGATGGGAATGTGCATCTGATCTGCATGATCTAATTCCCTCCTGCCCATTTTTCTATTGGACTGCCAGAGTGAGCACAGAAAATTAACACCGCTTTATGGTTGATATTACGAAACGCTTTGATTCCACTAATATTATGCAAACTGCTAGTCTGTGGAATGCGCTGTCTGAATGGGTGTTCCCTGATAGTTACAATCTGGATGTCTTCAAATCACGAGTGAATCGGTTTCTTCTAGGCAAGCATGCTCCATCATAGACCACAGTCAAACGCAAGCCTATTTTTTTATGAACTGGACTCCTACTTGAAAGACTGGACCCAAATTTCCCTAAACAGAGACGAATGGAAGGGAGGCCTTTGCTCTGCAGTGGGATGATACAGGCTTATATAAAACTAGCCGTCCGCCCCGGCTTCGCACGAGTGTAAGCTCGGCCTTCGGCCTCGCTACAAAATATAATATAGCCTATGTCACCCGGGGATAGTGTAGCTTCCCAACAGTGAAAGAATTTTTCAAATCGGTTTAGTAGTTTCGGAGCCTATTCATTACAAACATACAAACATACAAAAATAGGTACAAATCTTTCCTCTTTATAATATTAGTGTAGATAATATATTACAATTCTCGGGTCTAGCCCGGACATTTGGTAGGCATTGGTGGAGCCGAAGCCAACACCAAGAGGCCCTTTTGAACCAGGGTGCCGCCGGCAGCGGGGCAGGGCCCAAGCTACCGGTGGTTAGGGCTGCAGAGTGAGGAACCTCCTGACAATGCATGCCGTGTCAAGAATTACTGCCTTCTGCATCTGTCCTTGACCCAATTGTCTAGTGAGGGCCTCTTAAGGTGGTGGTCGAGGCTCTTCGCTATAAGGCCGTTCACCGATACAACTATTGGGACAATGATCGTCGTCAATTATTATTATTATTACTAACCTGTAGTTTGACTCGAGCGTTCTCCACGTTAATATTGCAGGTGAAGAACGAAGCTCCAATGGTCGGAGATATGTGCTTGGAGAACATCTTGCCGATATACCGCACCACCAGGCTGGTCTTGCCGACTCCTGCAAATTATAAACAAACAAAATTTACACTTCTATTCACTCCACATAGGTTTTTTTTACCACGCAACCTAAAAATAAATCTTCTTTCAAACAAGGCTACTAACCAAATTTTTTTGACATCATCATCAGCCAGAAGACGTCTACTACTGAACATAGGCCACCCCCTTTAACCTCCACACTGAACGACAGCCTGCCATCTGCATCCACTGGATGCCCGACTCTCACAATGTCGTCGGTCCATCTAGTGGGAGGCCTACTTACACTGCGTCTTCCATGTTTTTGTTTACGTATTTTTGTATTTGCTCTGGTAGTAATAGTAATAGGTACAAGCGTCAAACTTGGCATGATTTTAGTACACACTCTAAAGTATAACAACTAATGATGGCCAAGTGAGAGTCTGTGACAAATTTCTGTTTAACACCGTTTCTCGTACGATTACCAAAATTAAGTAAGGTCAGGCGCGGTCGGTACTTGGATGGGCGTTGATGAGATGTTGTCTTTTTGCACTACTTTGTATTTTAGTAGCTAACAAGTTATGTGGTTTTATGGAACCCTCAGTGCACGAGCCCAACTCGTACTTGGCCGGTTTTATTCCTTTAATCATCTACTTGGTGTAGATTATTAATACTTCAGTCTCACCCTTTCAAATCTAGTATATAAGATAGTGAATGTGTGCAATACTAGTCTAGAATAACTGAATATCTAATAACAGGTACCCTGTTACTAGATCCTTGACATGGTTCTGTCTTCATGCACAAATAATTACATGCAGTAGGCATTCTGTGGTATACCTATGCATTACACAATCCTGCAGTGCTAGTACACCGTTCTTTATCGATCGACAAATTTGACAGTTGATTTATATAATAACAGATATGCACACTAATACAAGCCAGATAATTAAGTGGCCAGAGGGCCAGAAGGAACTACCAGCAATAGGCTGCTTTCCCACTGGAGATGTACTATGATGTGTAGCTACAGATGTATTAGACATCCACTGATAAGGAACCTTTATTTTCATAGCTTAGCTTCATCATCATCACCATCAGCCATAAGACGTCCACTGCTGAACATAGGCATCCCCCTTTAACCTCCACACTGAATGACAACCTGCCATCTGCATCCAATGGATGCCCGTGACTCTCACGATGTCGTAGGTCCATCTAGTCGGAGGCCTACCTACGCTGCTCTTGCATAGCTTAGCTTAGTACTGGTAGAAATGAGTTCAACGAAACTATGGTATTTATATTGAGGGATGCGCGCTAAGGCATAAGGATGGGAGCTAGGGATGCCTGAGTGGTGTAACTATGTACAGAGGAGAGAACATAAAGTAATACACATAGGACATCTCACCCGGTCCTGTGGAAACGGATTAGTGGAAAGGTCCCATAGTTTCTTAGCTTAGCTTTACCTCATTAATAGCCTAGCTGCAGTCTCTGGTGGAAAAACAGCCATAATCTTACATTCATTAACCTCGCAAAAGTGATCAGAATCTACAGTTTCACTGCAGTACAAGACGGCACAAGTAGCACGGGCCAGGAACTAATTGTATTTTCACCGTTTCTATTCCCCGGAGAAAAAGTCTCAGTAATTGTAAGTATCAACGTAAGTTATTACTCTACAAATTAAAAGTATAAAGAGTTAGTAACACACCGGGAATTCGATTCAGACTCGTTTTTTTTTTCCTTCTATGTAAGCCAACAAGTTTGGATTTATGAAATCATCAAAAAGTAATTTACCTTGTGATCCTAAAACTACGATTTTGGCCTCTATGACCTTCATTTTCACAAAATTTAACACTGTGGCACACGACACAAACAAGTTTTCTAATAATTTACATTGTTCCAATCCAAAAAAAAATAAGTTTTAACTAAATATAAACAAAAAACTCTACTAAAACGAGGACATGACAATCCCATTCAATATCAAAGAATAAGAATTGATTATCAGAATTTGACAGAAATGACAGTTTGACTGTGAGGTAATTCGACTTATTTGAAAATTATCAACAACTCGTGGAAAGCGGCATAGTTTTTTGAAGAAAATTACATCATGTATTTCGTCGGATAATATCTAGCTTAGAATAGTAATTACTGTAGCGACATCTGTTGCAATTACGAGTAATCACGTTGTGTGAAGTTTTGTTGTTATAATATTTATTAAATTGCTACCATAACATTAGATAGGTAACGCGACATAGTACCTACGCCATCTATTGATGAGGAACAAAACTTTACGATACATAATGAAGTTATGTTCGCTATGTTTAAATCGGATGGTTACCTACCATTAGGATAGGTATATTAGGACGCGAAAGAAAACATTACCTATTATTATATAATTAGGAATAACATACCAAAACATTGCTGTTTCTATACTGGGGCCTTACGGACAACGACTTATCTCAGGCCCTATTCCACGATCGTTGTCTAAACGGTACCGCCGACCACGTTAACTGGTCCATTTGCGGTGTTCGATATGGTTTTTGGTATCTCGCGATGTTGACCAACACATGCATAGTAAAACGCGATTTTGTTCATTCATTCCGTACTGCGGGCGGCTAAACAGGCGCTGATTACTTGTCAAATCAATGCAAACTGACCGTTTTTAAAAAGCTAGTAAATATCAGCTTTTTATGAATAGTGATTTACAAATAATTGTGTAAAAACTCTGAAAATTTCAAATACAACAAGGAAGATAAAATAATAACTACCCTGAAAGGTTAGTACGTAATATTTTAGATTCACAAGTGTTTACAGTGATTTTTACAAGATTCTAATGTGAACTACTACCAACTACTTTAATGATCCGGTAAAGCATTTTAAGTAGCAATTTTTTAAAACCATTTAATAGCGAGCACCCAAAACCTAAGAACACGCATGCTAAATTTAAGCTTTGAAGGATTAGTAACCTTTTGTAAGTTTTATAACCTATCAAACTACCTATTTCATATTACTAAAAGTTATTGTTTCGCTATGTGCACTTACAATTCTTACAAATGTCTAGCCACCCGTGGCCTGGCATTGCCCGTGGAAACATTTTCCTATCAAGCACTTAAAACCTAAGAAAAATACCAAAGTAGTTGGCAATTTAAATGGTTTGAAGTTCTTGAGATTTCATGACTTATTGAGTAAGTAAGTGGTACCTATTTTGTTCTTAAATTAACTAGGTACTTAAAAGGTTATAATGTTCACTAATTATTGGGTTCCAGATGTCAGACGAACAGTTAATGTTCGAATTCATGGAGTGTGACATTGCTGCGGAGCAGATTCATAGGCAACAACTAAGACAACAGTGTGACCCATTCAATGACTTTAGTGATGAAGAATTTATAAAACGATATAGACTTACAAAAAACTTAGTTATAAACTTATGTGACGAAATAAGGCCACTTATTAAAGTGCCAAAAAAATCAACCGATGTGTCAGTGGAAAGAAAGGTAATAATATTATGTTAATTTAGTATAATCATAGATGAACATACCTAAATATACTAGGTAGGTATGATGTAAATGAAGAATGTGGTAGCTGACACATCTCTACAAATCTCTAGTGCCTCTACCCCCAGAGTCATTTCGAACTAAGATTCAGAATTAACATTTAATTATCAGTTGCTTTATTGAAGGAATTATTAATTCAGTGAAAGAAAACATTGTGAGGTAACCTGCTTGCCGGAGAGGGTTGAAACCATCGAAAGCTAGCGTAGCCCATCTGCATTAGGCCAGTGTAATAGACTATGGCCTAAACCCCCCTCCACTAAGGTAGACTAGTACAATCTCTATAGATCCATTATGGATCTATCGAGAATGATCCAAAAGAGGATATATGAGTTGATGAGTATGCATATCAATCTCAAGCTGTAGATAGTAAATAAAAATATGTATTTCTGTAGTTTCAATATTGTGTTTTTTTAGGTCTTGACTGCCCTATCATTTTATGCTACTGGCTCTTATCAGAGGCCTACTGGAGACATACATTCTCACGGTCTGTCTCAACAAACAGTGTCACAGGTCTTGGCTGAGGTAACTGCTGCCCTTAACACTTTGGAAATGAGGAACAAGTACATACGTTTTCCTACAACTGTTGCTGAACGGAATATAATTAGGACAAGGCAAGTGACAATCTTATTTGTTTTGGTAGCAACTAGCTGAACACTGATGTACCACTTGTAATGTATTGTGTATAACCCCTGCCTATATAGCTACCCAAGACACACTAGCTCTAGCTAAGTCTATAATGTTTTGCATTGATTGTTCTTAGTCATTTGCTTTGCTATTATTAAAGTAAGTGTGTTTTACTATGTTATAGATTTTATGAAGAATTCCAGTTCCCAGGTGTCTTGGGGTGCATTGATTGCACCCATGTAGCAATTATTCGGCCCACTGACAATGAAGAGCGATATTTCTGCCGAAAACATTATCATTCTTTAAATGTTCAACTGGTGAGACCATTTTTATTAGTTTTTTTTACTTTCATTAAATGTATTTTACCGTCTAAACCATTAATAATAAAAATGTATTAAAAATACCACTTTTTATATTTCAAAATCGTCTATTAAAATCAAGGATATATAAATCAGTCTTAAATTAGTCTAGTTATAGGTACATTAAGTTAACATCAGTAATAATAATAGAGCATCAACTTATTTTTTATTTGGTATCATAACATAATATTAGCATACAAACAAAGTGACTTGTACCGACCCAACAACAGTTTTAGTATTAGCTTGTATTTTGTTTAGTTAATAAAGGCACTTGCTGCAGTAAAAAAAAACTAATATCGAAATTAAAGCAAACTTTAGAGTAAACATTAAAAATCACAGATATAAATCCACTCTAAATACTAAAGTATAATCAACAAATAAATAAGTAGGTAACTCTCTTCTTTCTCACAGAAAATAAACAATATGAAAAATATTACAACGACTTCAAGTAACAAAATAATTAAAGTGCGTGACAAAAATAATTAATACACAATCAACGTTAAATAATCATACAGTTTAACCTATATACGTTAAACAATTTAAGATGAACCTAGAATCAAAAATTAATGTTGTAGGTACTACTACTTTTTACGTGTGGTGCACTGCACCAAAAGAAATGGAAATAATAGCAAAGCGCTCTGCCCATTGTACGTTGAAAGAAAATTCGTTAACGCGCCTTTTCCACTCTTCGCTCTAGTGTGTCGCGCATATTAATTGGGATTAAACGAAAATGTTCGTTGCACCGATGGCGCGTTAAAAACAAAAATTACTAAACTTATAACAATAAAGCAAACAACATTTTCAGATATGTGACGCAGACATGAACATAATCAGCGTAGACAGCAGTTACGGAGGTGCCTCACACGATTCATTTATTTGGAACGTGCACCCACTTAAAGGCCATATGGAGAACCTTCCCGAAACAACATGGTTTTTGGGTAAGTACGTAGATTAAAAGATGATTCAAATTACACAGTGCCTAGCCGTGCATGATCCTGACTTAACATGAACTAATAAAATTATTATTTTAAGGCACATACACACCAAAGTTACGTTTTATGGAGCAACATTTACAAAATTAGTGGGCTAAAATGGATTTGAATAAACAAAAGCAGTTATATAATGTTATTTTAGGATTAATTTAGTATAAATGCAAAATGACTGATATGTTAAATGTTGTTCCACATAACTTCAAAGTGGACACACCTTTACAATAAAGGTTCATACAATGTAAGACGTACAAATTATGCAATCATCAAGGAACAAAACTTTTTTTTGTTACAGGAGATTCCGGGTATCCTCTAAGGCGGTACATGCTCACGCCTATTGTTGATGCACCACAAGGAACACCCGAAGCGCACTACACAAGCATGCATGTTCGTACAAGAAATATCATAGAGCGAACAATTGGGCTTCTGAAAGCACGTTTTCGTTGCTTATTAGCGCACAGGGTTCTGCACTACAAACCGCAAAAGGCAGCCTCTATTATAAATGCATGTGTCATCTTACACAACATTTGTAATAGAGCCTGCCTCCCAACACCCACAATAAGCGACGAAAACATGCTCCAAGATGCTCAATTGCAGCTGACGAATAGTGCTGCTGTTACTACTGCAATGGCCAGTAGCAGTAACTTGGCTCTTCAACAAGGTGTGTCAACAAGGAACTCCGTGGTGCATCGCTTGTGGATCAGTCGGCAAACCTGAAATGTTATGTTGTTTGAATAGATTTCAAACAGTTTTCTTGTCCTTGTAGCTTGGCTTGGTAATTATTGTAAACGATCACAATGTTTGCGCAAATTGATTATTATTCTTAACAAAATCATGTACAGTTATTTATATAGTTATCGCTTAACATCAGGCGATTTGGCGGCCAAGCGCAAGCCTATTTACAATAAAAAAGTACTATAATCATACCAAGTTTAACGCTTGTACATATTACCGTTTTTACATTAGAGCTAACACAAAAATACATTAAAAAAATATGGCTTTTGTATGTTGTATGTTTTATATATTACGGAGAATATTAACAACCTTACGTTTTGACGATTTTATTATTTCTTAGTAAATCCGCCGTAACATCACATATTCTGTAAAAATTTCAACTGGCTATCTATAACGGTTCGAAAGGTAAAGGCCGTTTAAAGGTAGCACAGACGGACATACGTACGTTGCGTAGACATTGTAGGCTTAGTAATAGGGTACCCGTTGGGTACGGAACCCTAAAAATCAAGATATAGATTTAAGAAAAAATATTGGTTTCTTACTTCCTCAAAGGGCTCCACTCTTGCTCCAGGAATACCGGAGCCAAAATCTTCCCCCAAGATTTGAAGAAATTTGCGTTCAATATCTGTCATCGTATTTTCAGCTGGCCCCCCCCCCCCCTGTCCTCTGTTGCGATGCTCTGAATGCCGCAACCAGCTTTTTTAACTTGGACTTGTAGTCCACCCAGTACTGAAAAGTATATTAAATATCATTCAATCACATACATAATTTACTATATTTATTTTTTATTGATATACGCCTACAATGAAAATAATACACATTCATAAAATAACAAATTTTATACATACATGGTTCTGATAAGATCACCTTATGTTACAGGGAAGTTGTAAGAGTAATAAAATTGTTCTAAGTTTTTCACAAGATTCTAAATCAATGAAATATTGTATTTGTGGAATAAAATCTTGAAGTTCAGGCTAACAGATCGGTGAGATCGGATTAACAAATTATATGAAGGTATAAGTATGCTGGTAACAATTGAGGAACAAGTAAGGGTCACATCAGGGTAAGGGTGAAGGGAACATGAGCGGGGTTGGACTGGGCTGGAAGGGCCTGTATGGCTCCCTAAAAGCCCGGAGCCTGAGACAAATTCTCTCCACTTGTTTCTCGAGTATTCACGTGCTTGCAGCGTTTTATTGAAACCAGTGGCTATATTCCTGTGGGAGTTGAGCAACTCCCACAGGTGGTCTAGCTGTCGGTACGACACGCGACGGCGAGAGCCTTCACTGCAGGCAAAAAAAACATTATATTCTTTGCGTAGATACAATCCAAAGATAGGGTTTGTGGTTTGATAATATCATGTACTTCATCAGCATCATCATTTCAGCCATAGGACGTCCACTGCTGGACATAGGCCATCGATCTCCAAAAGAGCCGGTTGGAAGCGGCCTGCATCCAGCGTTTCCCTGCGGTCTCTTTTAGGTCGTCTGTCCATCTTGTGGGTCGTCTTACGCTGCGCTTACCGGTCCGTGGTCTCCATTGCAGAATTTTCCTATATTAAAAAGTACTCTTTGAACCACACTGAGGAAATTTAAACTGGTATTATATATTTAGGTAGGTATCAAAGAGAATACAATAGAAGAGTAGGTATAGTATAGGTAAACTCCAAAAGCAAAGCTAGCAGTGTTGCCAGCCGGGTATTGTCAAAAGTAACCTTAAATAGATAAATAACTGGCTAAGAGCGTGTCGAGACTCGAGACACGCTTATGATTCCGATGATACGCGTAGGATTCCGTTTTACGTAGCTAAAGTCATTATAATAAATTGTGGTCACAATCATCGTAGTTCAGAAATTGGTGATCACAGAAAAATTTGAAAGAACCGAGTTCTGTGGATTTAACCCAGAGTAGCATCATACCCACATAACAAACATATACTTTTATGGTTTAGTCGAAAAGAAAACTACTTGAGAATAGTTGAGAACTATTCTATGTTTAGATAATTTTACGAAAAGGTCAATGACGATGATGATGAGCTATAAAAAAAAAACAGAAAATGTTTGAAATAATTTTGAATGCAGATTTTTAACGGCAAGTTATAAGTTAGAACGAAAAATAAAAGTTTAGTCGTTTAAATTGTTGATTTTTTTATAATTATATTAATTAATAATATTCTATTTATACTTTTAAAAGTCAAATGTAGAGGGACGTGCAGTTTAGACTGAAAGAAATGTAGGTACCTACAATGTAACGTTTACAATTTGTACACTTACCTAGTTTCAAATTCTTATTTTCGTTCAAACAAAACACTATAAAATATTCTTAACTTTCACAACAATAAAATGAAACGATACCGGACACAACAGCAGCCAAGTGGCCCAAGAGCTAGCTAACCTCTTGCTTGATTAAGAACGAACTCGATTGACGGGGTGGGTAAGCGAGACACCATGTCATATCATACTTTTATAATTGAGATCATTACAAAATCTGTAGGTAATAAAATTGTACAAAGCTAAGCACTTATTTTAATAACTATAGAAGTTTCTAAAGAATTGGGACGAACAGATGGACAGAACAAACTTATAAAGGTACCTTGTAGTACTACGGAACCCTTTAAAACGAAAAAAGATATATGCAGACAATGCAGTTAGAGCGGCGTCCACAGCGAGCGCGCCACAACACCCTTGCCCCAAGGTTGCGCGCTTCAAGGGCCTTGCACCACCCATTTTAAGCGGATGGACCCAATAATGATTTAATTTTCTGAATGTCTACTCTTATTATGTTCACACATAAATATTAGGAAATTTACTAGATACTGAACAATCTGTTGAAACGTATTTGAGTATTTGCTAGAAAACCAATATTTCCCCTTCAGGCGGCAGATTGCCATTTTACGCATTAAACAAAGATTGTAATATGGCTGCCAGTGACTGATATACATACATATATATTTAAGACACACATAGGCAGCGAGGCAACGCGGCCAGCATTTTGGGCACTCTACCTGAAATTAATTATCATTTAGGACTACTTAATTAACTCTATTTTATCCCTGTTAAATAAATAATTACGAAAGTCAGATGAAAAATAAATGAAGAAGAAGACACACATATAAATACATATAAGATATGTATAAAAGAAAAATGGAACACATACATTTTCAAAATAATTTATATTTTTGTAATCAGTGCAGTATTTATCGATTTATGGTGTAAAAACGAAACTGCCCAGGCGCCATCTTTGATTAGAGGCAGGTCCCCTCTACAATTTTGACAATAAAAGATCGCTACGTTCCATTTCATGAATCAAAAATTACCTTAAAGGTTACAAAAGTAACTTTCTGACAACACTGGTTTGTGACTTTGACAATCCGCAAGTCTAATTGACAACCGGAAACAGCTGTTACCACAGATTAACTAAGGATTTTAAGCCGAGCTAACTGGACTCAGAGACAAGTTTCCTTCATTCAAAAGCTACCATTCGGTCCAAAAAAAAAGTGCCCGCGGTACGAGAAACCACGATTCAGTTTCAGACCGTTTTACGAGCCTAGAATATTCAGGCTCGCAAAAGAAAAGCTATCCGTAAGGCCCCTGTGCTACTTAAGTACCTACTGGGGCCTTACCCCTAGCTTCACTTTTGCGAGCCAACTTTTAGTAGGTACCTACCTGATAGGTACCTAAAATTAACCAACTCATTTAAGCTGCATCGTTGAAAAGCGTCTAACTTAAATGAACGAAAATCCGTATTACTATGCGTGTGCGCGTGAAAATAGCAAAGCTTGGCGGCTATCAAATAACTACTGCTTATCGTAGTTGATGGTACCGTTTAGACAAATAACACCTATGCGGGTCAACTTTTCGAGCTAGGGGTAAGGCCCCTGTACGTAACACCCAACAAAAGTAAATATAGGTGGTATCTCTCTACAGTATCTACTTACTTACAAACCAGCGAAAACATAACAGATTTTTCTGAACAAAAACATTTTGATGCGCTTTCAAGGGCCAATATTATTTCCCTTGTGTATATTTTATAGCATTCTTAACGACTCTATTAAAATTTATGGCAGCCATTTGGATTATGAAGTTTATGAGTTACCATTTTATAGTGATTGCCATAAGATGAGCCATGGTTATAGCGTAATAATTAGATCATCAAAAATATTGCTAGATCGATACAACACCGCTGAAAGAATGTGACATTAGCTCACCCCCGTAACTCTGGAAGCTGGAAATCCCACACCGTCCGATTTTTCTGCTCTAATCCGCGGACCTAGGTGTGTAATGTCCTCCAGGGGCCTTACCCCTAGCTCGAAAAGTTGACCCGCATAGGTGTTATTTGTCTAAACGGTACCATCAACTACGATAAGCGGTAGTTATTTGATAGCCGCCAAACTTGGCTATTTACACGCACACACGCATAGTAAAACGGATTTTCGTTCATTCAAGTTCGACGCTTTTAAACGATGCAGCTTAAATGAGTCGGTTAATTTTAGATACCTATCAGGTACCTACAAAAGTTGGCTCGCAAAACTAAAGCTAGGCGTAAGGCCCTAGGATAATACATAATGAGGCAACGTATTTTATGTTGGCGCCAAATCTTCTTGGTATAAGCATTGGTATAACATTGAGCGAGCTAAAAGCCGTAACAGACGTATATACCACGAGCCACGGATCGCCGTCTGACCAACAGCAGGCTCTGACCTTTAGGCCCCAAAACCGACTGTCCAACAAAACATAATTCTAGTGTATAACACTTTATAAAAATTACTTACCAAAAGAAACATTAACCTAAAAGCCATTTAAGCGATTCAACTGGACCCATCCAAACCACATACTTTACAAGTAAGTGATGTTCCTAATTTCGCTAAAAGCAAAGGAAAGCTTGGAAAATAGAACATTACACTCTACGAGGGTGACCATTTGTCCCGTTATTGTAGAGAATGTCGCCGTTATTACGTTTTAGTATGTTAGTCACGAACAAAAAGCGACTAAACTCGGTCCAAGTATTTATTTGCTACTAGCTGCGCCCCGCGGTATCACCCGCGTGGTGATGAAAATTGGTGATGATGATTATGAATAGAAGCCCATGTGTTATCCAGGACATAAGCAATGTATATTCCAAATTTTATTAAAATCCATCCAGCCGTTTCTGCGTTTTTGGGTAACAAACATCCATCTATACATCCATCCATCCAAACTTTCACATATTATGTATATGATATTATTGGTGTGATAGTGTGATGATAGCTACAATAACACTGAAAAAATCTGAATGATATACCAAAATATCAGTGAAATATTATTAAAAAATGTTTGAGCCTAAATAAATAATAAAATATGGTAACCCTACACATTACGGAGAGCGGCCATAAATTGTATCAGCGCCATCTATCCACCACTCATGTAGTATTCATGAGGTTCACGAGATGGCGTTAGTGGTGATTTAATTCGATGATCCCTCTTTTTACGGTCTAACGGGTTTGCATTGTGGAATATGCAATTAGGATTTGGACCGTTTTTGGTATCGTGTACCTTAATTGTATAGGTTTATCGAAATGGTTCGCGATACTACTTCTTGAAAAAGGTAAAAAAATAAATATGTGGGTAGTTTTATTACCTAGCATAGGTAGGTACCAAATTGCCGCTAATACGGCGAAAAAGCAATAACCCAAAAAAATCGTGGTAAGAAAATGCATTTACTTTATATTTTATTTCTCTTTGATTTTATAACTTTTCGTTCATAAGAGTTTTAATTCATGTCTCTTCTCGAGCTCTTAACAGCTTTCCTACCCACATTTTTCCAAATTTATTGTGTGTGATCGAAGCGAATAATGTTTACGACAACGTAAACGGCAAAAGCTTATTGTGTAACTCCTCTTACCATCAGCTCACAATCAAGAAAACAAAGAGAATTAAAAAAAACAGCAGCCGCCATTCGTCACGTCCGAGTGGCGACGCAAGGCGGGAAGACGCCCGTTGATTGGTGCAAATTGAATTTGGAATCAAGGAACGCGCGCGGGACGCCGACAGGGTGGAGGAGGGGGGGTATTGTCGTGTTGGCGATCACTCGCTGATTGCCAGTTTGCGGTGCGATGAACACAATATGGATCTACCTTCAATTTAAGCTGGAAATTGTTTTATATTTTGCAACCTGAAATGTCTCGCAGTGGTTTTTTTTCTTATAAATTGATAAATTGCCTGCTATCCATACCTATTACCTACTTAACGATTTTCTTTCCTATAAAATTAAACACATGTAAAGGGAAGCGGTCCAACTAGGTAGGTCCAACTTCAAGAAAGAGGTCAATCAGCGAATCCAACTCGGCTGGGCAGCGTTCGGTAAACTTCGCAACGTCTTCTCGTCCAAAATACTTCAGTACCTTAAGACGAAGGTCTTCAACCAGTGTGTGTTGCCAGTGATGACATATGGAACTGAAACGTGATCTCTCACTATGTGCCTTATAAACAAGCTCAAAGTCGCACAACGAGCTATGGAGAGGGCTATGCTCGGGGTTTCTCTACGAGATCAAATCGGAAATGAGGAGATCCGTAGACGAACTAAAGTCACCGACATCATCATCATCATCAGCCAGAAGACGTCCACTGCTGAACATAGGCCTCCCCCTTTAACCTCCACACTGAACGACATCCTGCCATCTGCATCCACTGGATGCCCGCGACTCTCACAATGTCGTCGGTCCATCTAGTGGGAGGCCTACCTACGCTGCGTCTTCCGGTTCGCGGTCTCCACTCAAGAACCTTTCTTCCCCATCGGTTAACAGTTCTTCGAGCGATGTGGCCTGCCCATTGCCACTTCAACTTGCAGATTTTAATAGCTATGTCGGTGACTCTGGTTCTTTGGCGAATATCTACGTTTCGGATTTTATCGCGCAAAGAAAGTCACCGACATAGCCCACCGGATTAGCAAGTTGAAGTGACAGGGGGCAGGGCATATAGCACGCAGAACAGATGGCCGATGGGGCTGAAAGGTTCTCGAATGGAGACCACGGACCGGTAAGCGCAGCGTAGGACGTCCACCCACAAGATGGACAGACGACCTAAAAAAGTCCGCAGGAAAACGCTGGATGCAGGCCGCTTCCAACCGGTCCTTTTGGAAATCGATAGGGGAGGCCTATGTCCAGCAGTGGACGTCCTATGGCTGAAATGATGATGATGAAAGGGAAGCGTGCTGTGTGCGCTAACGTGATTGAGAACAGATTACGTGATTCAAATGATCGATTCGCAGATGCATTAGTAACGCATTGTTGTGTCCACTTTTTTCGAGCACACCGTCGCATAGGTTCGGAAGCTAAGATCAAAATTAAAACTAAAATATCGTTGTTGGGGAGAGCTGCAATGTCAGTCGTCAAAGGTACCTACTAGCTATCTGTCCGGCAATGAACTTAATACGAGTAATAAAACATATCTATATAATTATATTGAATCAGTCTAAGTCTCCCAAAACACAAAACAAAAATATTCTTTTAAAAATTAACCAACATATAATACAATTTCCGTTTTTTTTTACTCTAGGCGGCGCCGCCGCGGCGTTTACAGCTTACCATCAAACGAATAGCATGCCTGTTTGCCTCACTTTTTATTAAAAAATAAACACATCAGTCATAGGACTGCATGTCAGAAGTGAAAACTTAAGTAGTAATTCACCTATTGTACAAAAGATGGCGCTGTTTTACAATACACGGTACAGCTTGACCAAGACGCGAGTTCCATGACTTTTGTTCAACGCAAAAAGTGCTCAGCGCGTCAAGTTTTCACTTCAAAAAACATGACATAGTAAAAATTCTGTTTATTATAACAAAGCGTCATATCTTCACTTCTCTACCACGGTAGCGATCCAACACATTGTGCCCGACAACGAGCGTCGCGTCGTTCAACCAACAATTTACTCGCCCGGCTGTATGCACACCGCCTGCCTTTGCCGGGGGCGAAAATACCTACGGAATTGGCGGGAAAATGGGACAAAATGGCGGCTGACAAAAGAAATTGTTAAAAAAGAGCTAAATGCACAAATCGTGCAGAGCCAAAAATGTTTTTGTCAAATAACTCTGCTCTGAACACAAGGAAAACGTTCATGACTACGTTAATAATATTTCTGAACATTTCTGATGATACGAGGTAGGTAATGCCAATGCTAATGACGCTTCAAAGATTTTAACCTATGGTGAAAGATCTCAGTATAAAAAGTTCATAAACAGCCCTCTAAAAAGAATAATTTTACCTATAGTTATTTTATGTATCTTTCGTAGAAATTGTACTACTAGATACATATTTGTATAAAGCATTTTAAAGCACAAAAATAATTTCCATTCAACTTTAGAATTCCAAGCTTTTTAGATATCAAATAAAACTTCATGAAAATAAGTAGGTGTAATACTATGTGAAATGATTATGATCGAGTCATTTTGCCAACAAAGAAAAGAAAACAATATAAATGTCAGTTGTCAAAAAGCGCGGCAAAGCGGCAACATGGCCGCCGGGCGGGTTTTCGTTACAAAACCAAATATCAAATATTGATATTCGCTCCACGATTTTGTATTCTATTTGAGGTGGCGGATACTATTTGCAGATCTACTTGAATTACGCTTCAGTTTTCAGCCACAGTGGGATTTATAGAAGCTTGATTCTTGCAGATAGTTGACATAGTGAATTTTGATATTGTTTAGTTGTTTGGCAGAATGCTAATGCCGTGCGTTGCCAATAAGAAACTGTTATTACAAGTTGGTGCAAAACTTTTTAAGCGACTGTATCTTTCGAATCATGTTTAATTTTTTACAGAATATGTAATGGCCTAATCATAATCAAACCATTATTATAATAATCAAGAAGAATTAATTACAAACAATGCGGTTAAAAAACTATTTACAACACACATCGAAAAAGAGAGGATCCTTAACTTTCGTATATATATATAAAATAAATAGCTACTAAAACCTAAAAAAAAAAATGCAGAAATATAGGTAAATAATATATTTATTGTTTCTCACCCGCTTCTGTATTCTAATAAGAAAAACGCATTTTTTTTCTTTAAATTTAATTTCTATTATTTCTTAGTTTTAATTGGTGTAATTATTACAAAATGCTCATCAGCTGTCAAACATTTTAATTTGGTCAAGGGTGAACTCATATTCGCAAAAAGTATCATCTCATCAGCCAGAAGACGTCCACTGCTGAACATAGGCCTCCCCCTTTAACCTCCACACTGAACGACAGCCTGCCATCTGCATCCACTGGATGCCCGCGACTCTCACAATGTCGTCGGTCCATCTAGTGGGAGGCCTACCTACGCAAGAAGTATTACCAGTAGGAAATCACTCATATACTTATTTGGTAGTTATTCATAAATAGAGTTAAATATGTCTAACATTGGGTAAATGTCCATAACTGGTGCTTCTACTTACTGCCACAGATTAAACAGCAGTGAGTCAGCTATAATGGCTCGTTACCGACATCTCTCGGGTTTGTGTTTAAACAAAAGATATCAATCACTGGCCCCGCCCACTACCTACTCTTATTCATAGACGGACCGTTCTTTCTGCAGTTTAAAGTTTTTTTTTTACAAAAAAAGAAAATCTGACTTCTTACGGGTTGTGGGTAGAATGCAAAAAAGGAATTCATCCACTTATATTTAACACTCAGGTGGAATATTTTCTTCAAATTTGAATTTACGCATATCAAGAAACTTGTAGCGACTAGCGGCCACAATGAACTAACTAATAGTTCACATGCAAAACAAGTAAAAATAAAATAAAAATACGCTTTAATGGGACAAACTATTTAAATTATTGCATTGTCATCGGTCCTCTTGTATTTTTTGATTGAAGTCGGTCCTTGATAAGTGTGCAAAATTTTAATTTAATTCTGTAATACTTTAAATATATTTTTATCATCATAGTGGTACTTATAGAAAATTATTCTAATGGCTACACTGAACGCATTTCTACCTACAATTCTAAAACAAGACAAATAAAATTCAATCGGGAAGCAATTTTAAACTTAGTAGACTACAATTTTTAACAACAATTGTAATTGATTTGTATTTGCATTGTTTATGAATTATTTTTATGGTAAACCAGTCGACCGCCCCGGCTTCGCACGGGTGTAAGCTCGGCCTTCGGCCTCGCTACTATGACCCGCTCCAGGAACACAAAATTTCATCAAAATCGGTCCAGCCGTTTTTAGAGTATCCTATGTCCGTCTCCTGGTTCTAAGCTACCTCCCCACCAATTTTCAGCCAAATCGGTTCAGCCGTTCTTGAGTTATAAATAGTGTAACTAACACGACTTTCTTTTATATACATATATAGATTAGTAGAATCGAGGCCCTGTGCATACTGACATACATTCATACTATCGTACATACATACTTCGACCAAAATATTTCGACCAATATATTTGAAACCTAAGTTGGTATAATAGTACGTTAGACCACCAGCTCGTCTAATGGTGTGTCCGAGGATGGAACACGTTGATCTAGAAATCTGTTCACTCTAGCCTTTAGAATTCCGATTGTAGTTTTTTTAATGCTATAGGTGGCAAACAAGCAGACGGATATATAATATTTGTGTATAATTAGAATAGATATACGTTTGACCACCAACTCGCCTGCTAGTAAGCGACGGTGTGGCCGAGGTATGTAAAAAGATGATGTTTTCCAGTGTAACTTATTTCTATTTTAAGTAATTCAGGAGTTACTGTCAGACTATGCATACTGTCTTCTTTGTAGAAAGAGATAGGTAAGAGCTTCGTTTCTTTCTCACAGAAGGCCTCGGAATATGGAATGAGCTCTCCCAACCAACCGAGACTTGCGAATATTAGAGTAACAATGATTTGTGGAAATATTTAGGACACTACAGTTATGTACAGTCCTGGGGCCTTACCCCTAGCTTTACTTTTGCGAGCCAACTTTTAGTAGGTACCTGATAGGTACCTACAATTATTGCGACAACCAACTCATTTAAGCTGCATCGTTTAAAAGCGTCTAACTTGTCTCTGACTGGATGAACGGCGGTTTAAAATCTTTACTTTATCTGTGGTATCTTGGTGTGTTGTGTATATCACGCCCGGGGTACCGAGTCCTACAGATTGAATGAAAGAAAATCCGTTTTACTATGCGTGTGTGCGTGAGAATCGCAAAGCTTGGCGGCTATCAAATAACTACCGCTTATGGTACCGTTTAGACAAATAACACCTATGCGGGTCAACTTTTTGAGCTAGGGGTAAGGCCCCTGGATTTGTAAATAGGCCATAAAGGCCGCGGCCTAGGGGCGGCAGCGTCCTAGGGGCGGCAGATTTTAGAGGAAGCTCGCTTAATTTCAGAGGATAAAAGTCAAACACCCTCCCCCCACTATTTATTTTAGAAAGGTACATGGGGCGGAGGAAATAAAGTGGCCTACACTCGTAAAAAAATATAAATCCGGCACTGGTTAGGTATATTTTATTTACGGGATATTTACCGTGGTAAGGTTGTGGAAGGAGCTTCCGATATTTCGGCGCAGTTACATGCACCATGTTCACGGGAAGACCAAAATATCCCGTAAATAATCATATAAATGCATGTCTATTCTGCAAGCTAAGTGAACGCGCAAGTGAAGTGATAAGCTAAGTGAATGTTATTTTGTCTTGCCTCTTTCTGCAGATAAATGTCAAAACATCGAATTATAACGGTAAGGGACTGAAGTCAAGGGTGATCACTCGACATTTTGACATTTCTCTATAGTAATCAACAAGAAAAATACACGTTCACTTAACTTATCACCTCACTTGCGCGTTCACTTAGCTTAACTCGTTCACTTAGCTTGCAGAATAGACCGGCTGTAGTGAACAACCGTGATAGTTTAAAACAGTGTTTGTTGTTTGTAAATGTAATATTTTACTATTATATACAAATTATAATAGTAAAATAATATTAATTTTTCTTCTGTTCATATAACTTTCAATAAAGCCATAAAATACGCACTCCCTTAAGTTTTTTATGATACTGGGTGACGAGACGGGCGAAGTCGCTCGCGTGATGGCTCTTCACGCTTGCCCATAATAGCTCAACGCCACTTAGAATTTTGAACTTCAACAGTTCAAAACCCTGGATGGCGATTCACTGCGCTCGTCACCCCGAGATATAAGATGTCAAATCTCTGTATGCCCTGTAATTTCGCTGGAAACATTGCCCTTCAAACCGGAACACAGTAGTGTTTGCACACTACTGCTTGGCGGTTGAATATCTGGCAAAGGTGTGGTACTTCCCCAGGCGGACTCCTGCAAAAGAGTCCTACCACTACAAAAAGTACAAAAAGTGTCGTTTATACATAGTTTATTCTGTATTTCGATGATTCCACGATATTAACGCCTCATGGCCACCCCACCACCCCACCCTCGTAATTTACTGTTCCGCGATACGTTACCGTCGAGTTACCCTAACGATTTATACAATACCAAGTGGAAGATAAAGCATGATTCACATCTCACAGAGTCCGAGCTCTATCCGACATCTAAGCTCCATCCGGACCGACCGGATGTTATATGCGTCAACCATTAATGCGTCAACACTTCTATCGAGCTTATTCGTAGAGCATTTTAGGGATTCCGTACCCAAAGGCCGTATTAGTAAGCCTACGCTACGCTGTCTGTCATCCTAACGTCTGTCTCTAAGGTTGCCTGGAAAAGATCGCTTATAGCAATAAGGCCGCCAATTGTTTCACTAATTTTAAGTTGTTTATATGTAAGTATGTCATTTCTGGCGTGAACAATAAAGAGTTATTTATAGATATATAGGTAGATCTATCTGTCTCTACCTTAAAACGGCTGTATCTTTCGAACCTTAATATTATATACATTATGGGGAGTTGTAATTTCCCCAGAATAAGTATGTAATGTTACGGCGGATTAACTAAGAAATAATAATACCTACCTTCAAAAATTAATAACTAAAAGGGGGCTTCCATACAACAAACGTGATTTTTTGCCGTTTTTATAGATAATGGTGGAACCCTTCCTGCGCGAGTCCGACTCGCACTTGGCCGGTTTTATTTATAAAAGCGGAACGTGCTTGAAATTCCTACCGGAGGGAGATAAAAAATTATGCATCATCATCTTACACTGCCTTCAAATTCAAAATATTTATTTCGTAGAAACATTGGTAATTGTGTTGTGATGGTCTTAACGAAAAAGAAATCTAACTTTAGTGGTGATGGTATATAAATAAAAGGAGACCACCATGCTCTAAGTTAGAGCATGTAATTCACCTTAATTCACATTCAATTAAAATTATTCACATATTATCCTTATAATCCCACTATATGGTTGGCCTTGCTCTTGTTATTTCTCCGATCCTATGCTAAGTGAAGGCGCAAGTGATAAGCTAAGTGAAAGTGATTTTTTTCTTGCCTATTTCAGCAGATAATGTCAAAACATCGAATTATAAGGGTAAGGGCTACAGTCAAGGGTGATCACTAGAAATTTTGACATTTCTCTATAGTAATCGACAAGAAAAATTCACGTTCATTTAGCTTGTCACCTCACTTGCGTGTTCAGTTAGCTTGCAGAATAGACTGGCAGTAGCCGTAGGCGAGTTTCCCGGTTCCGACCCGGACCTGTGTAATGTGAATCGGGCCACCTGACAGTCGTCAAAGACGATAGAATAGAATAGAAACGCATTTTTTTAGGAATACGCTTGCATTTGACTGCCAACTCGCCTGATGTTAAGCGATGATGCATCTACAATGGATCTACAATGGAGCACGCTTGCCTCGAAGAAACCGATTCAGTCATGATTTGAAGACACCCAGATTGTAACTACTGGGGAACACCCATTCAGGTAACGCATTTCACAGACTAGCAGTTCGCACAGTAAAAGTGGAATCAAAGCGCATCGTACGGGTTTTCAGAATATCAACCATAAAACGCTGTTGTATGTTCGTGCTCCCTGGCAGTTCGATAGAAAAATGGGCAGGATTAGATCATGCAGATCTGATGCCTACTCTCCGAAATGTATCCGATAAAGTAAACGATAGAGTAGCAACTTTACGCCGATGCTCAAGACTATAAGTATAACTTATATACTTGAAAGTTACGGAGAGTTGTAAAAGACATTCATACTTCACAAACTTTCGCATCCATTTCAATTGTTAAGGTGCGATTCGTCGTGCAAGATTGTGGCATGCTACAAAATGTATAAGTCCCGACCATCCTCGGCCACACCGTCGCTTACCATCAGGCGAGTTGGTGGCCAAACGTAGATCTATTCTATATAAATTTAAAAAAAAACCGGTGTTTTTGCTATTGAAATAAAGCCATGTATTTTGCCAATAAAGTCAAACCTTTTGCTATTTTAATATTAAAAAAAAATTGGCCCATAATTTTACTTATTATAATAGGTAGATATATTTTTTACTATCAGCGGCTTGCGGTTTACCTTGCTTTCCCAAACAAACTTATTAATGTTTTAGGATAAAAGGTCTAAGCTCTAAGCTATAAGTTCCAAAGTATAAGCTGCTTTCATACAAAATTTTATTCAAAACTGTTCAGCCGTTACGAAGTTGAGCCAGACAAACATACATCATCAGCCAGAAGACGTCCACTGCTGAACATAGGCCTCCCCTTTTAACCTCCACACTGAACGACATCCTGCCATCTGCATCCACTGGATGCCCGCGACTCTCACAATGTCGTCGGTCCATCTAGCGGGAAGCCTACCTACGTTGCGTCTTCCGGTTCGTGGAACATACATACTTACACACAAACTTTCACATACATTATATTTGTGTGATTTATACTTTAGCGATTCAGGATTATTCACATAATAAAACAAAATATTTAACATATTAACTTTTTATTTCCTACATGTTTGATTTTCACAATTAATTAGTTATTGTGTACCTACATCACTTAGAAGTTAGGTAGTTTATACTTGCATTCCTATATTTAATAGTATACAATACATTTCTAATCTAAGAGCCTTCATTTAGGCTCCTTCCAAACGAATGAGGATCATCTACACTGAGTTAGTTATCTGCGCAGACGTGGCGTTTTCTTTGGGCAAGCTATTTAAGGGTCATACCAAGTGCAGCGATGTCGCTAGCACATTTGATGTTTTTTTGACTTTTATATTATATTTATTATAGATATTTTATGTCTGTATTACTTTTGAAAAATGTGCTTCGGTCATTTATGACATTATTAATGGCATCAATTCTGGTGTGCCATTCTCTAAACTAAACTAATTTGACAGGACTAAAATTATCAGTGTCACTTTCATTCAAATACGTCAAAAATGACGGCAATAAATTTAAAGCTGTCAAATTTAGTTTAGATTAGCGAATGGTACACCAGAATTGGCGTCATTATTTCAAAACATTTATAACAAATATTCGTTGTAATATTTTTTGTAATGACTGGATTAAATGGGAAATACTGATCAATTTTTGTGATTATAATATTAAAACAAACATTTGTTCTAGAATTTTTGAAACATTGGCTTCGCAAAACTTGACACGCTTTTCAAAAGAAGACAGTCATAAACTATTTAAAAAAAAACATCAAATGGGTATGTGAGATAGCGTTCCATTTTGATAAGTAAAAAAGTTGAAAATGGGTTGCTAAAATGACCAATGATGCATATAAAAAAATCTAAGTGGCCGACTGGAGTTACTGAGTGGGCGACTGTAATATCGAATGAGTACTGAATATCTATTTATTTATTTATTAATACACAAAACAAATTACAATCATACAAAACAATAAAACAAAAAAAAAACCCGCTGACTATAATGACAATTTGTATGACAAACTAATTTTATGTTGACATATTTTTACAGCAATTTGTTGTATTTATTATATTAGTAATTTTATAATATTATTCCTATTTTTACTAGGAAATCTATTTTAGTTTAACAATATGTGAGATAAATGTTAGTGGAATTTGTCCGTTTTTATTCTCAATAAATAATTTGAATTTGAATTTGAACAATATCTTACTAAAATAGGGTCATAAATATCAGGACAGATCCGAATTATGTAAGTTATGGCTATGGCGGGAATAACGCGATGCAAAGCCTCCCTCCGCCTTAAGAGGCCTCTATTCGTCTGCAGCTTTCTCGCTCGCACATTTATACATTATTGACGATATAAAATTACTGAGTGTGAATTTACAAAAAGTAACACAACCAAGTTTTGCTGACTATCCATAACATTATAAACAAAAAATGTTTCGTTTCGATATCTTTTAATTTCACGGAGTGAAATGTTAACAAGTGATTTGTAAATTCACACTCAGTAATTTTATATCGTCAATAATGTACAAATGTGCGATCGAGAAAGCTGCAGACGAATAGAGGCCTCTTCTTAACCTTCATTGTTTTTTTAAATAGCAACCCAAAATCCACCTTCACGACCCCTCTATCAGGGCAGATCAGAATTCTGTCAGTTAGTAGGTTACATCGATTAGTTTATAACGCAGCATTCTTGAAATAGAATATATTTTTTTTTAAATAAATTTAATAATTCAATTTAAAAAAAAAACAGTTTAAATAATTGTATTCGCTCAGTCTTTCGCCCACTTAGTATTAAGTAGTAAGTCATATTCAGTATTTTTGACATCTTTAGTTTGATTTTTTATTCGCTCGTTTAAATACTACCAATAGAAAATATGCGCATCAAATTGATAATTTCTTCTTTGAATAGGTTTTAGTCGGTGAAAATTAGGGCACAAATCGGATTTTCCTTAAATTAATAATGCCTTCCTCAATTTGAGTAATTTTATTATTGAGTAATAAGAATGCGCTTATTAACTAATTCAAATTACAAACAATATGATTAGTTAAAGTATAAAAAATTACTTTAAATCATAATTACAAGTAAGTAATTTTGGTAGTGGTATGACTCTTTTGCAGGGGTCCGCCTGGGGAAAACCACAACTTTGCCAGTTATTCAACCGCCAAGCAGTAGTTTGCAAACACCACTGTGTTCCGGATTGAAGAGCAATGTTTCCAGCGAAATTACAGGGAATACAGAGATTTCACGTCTTATATCTCGGGGTGACGAGCGCAGTACATTGCCATCCAGGGTTTTGAACTGTTGAAGTTCAAAATTCTGAGTGGCGTTGTGCTGTTATGGGCAAGCGTGAAGAGCCATCAGGCGAGCGACTTCGCTCGTCACGTCAGCCAGTATCATAAAAAAAATGTGATAAACGCCAAGCCTGTCAATGGTACAAAGAACACCTAAATGAAGATTTTTTATTTGGACATCTTACTATTCAAATTAATAACTTACCTATTTGCTTAATGTTACATATTTTTTAATATTTTTATTAAATGTATTATTGTTATAATCTATTACATTATTAACCTTATTTTATACATCATATATTAGCTAATTACATATTTATGAGATATCAAAATTACATTGAACATAAAATCTGGGGAATGTTACTAATTGTAAATTAGTAATTTGTTTTAAACTAAATAATTGGCATACTTGTGTATAACGCGGTATTGTACTTATACACAAAAGCATGACGAAAACCTTCGACCAAAATAAAATGAATGGACGGGCCCAGTAGAAGCGCATTTTTGAAGATTACAAAATGAGCGCCAGCGCTCACTTCGTTTCAGTCGGTCTCTAGCCGTAGGAAGTGAAACACGAGTCTATTGTTACACGATAACGAAATATCTGACAAAATTATGAATTCGTATGCTTTACCGAAGTGTAAATACACAAATAAAACCGACATCTATTTTTTGTAACAAATATACTGTACATTTTTATAATTAGGTGTTGAAGTATATGTCCGACGGTTTTGACTCGTTTTTACTGATCAAGTTCAATGGTTAGGGCCCGTCCATTCATTGTCTATTTTGGTCGAAGACGAAAACATGAAATTTGATCCGGCGGAACCGTTTTATTGCAATGAGAATTGCAAATTTGAATTTGTTTACCACTAATGGCGATTTTGTTAAGGCCTTCTTTTCCAACTTTTAGCAATTTTTGTCATAGTTTTAGTTTGTGTAGACAAATTTTAAATTTCATTTCGATGGTTCAATTCCATGGATGGTGTCATATTAATATTTAACATTTTATCTAGGAAACTGTAAATACCGAAACACGATACAGACATATCACTCGATGAAAAAACAAACAAATAAAAACTGATTTGTACTTTTCTGTTTTTTTTTTGGATTCATTCAAATACATATTTACCAAACGTCTATGATATCTTAATAAAGATTTCATAATTATAGAGGGAACTGGTATATCACGGTTGTTCACTAAAGTTACATGATCTCCGTGAACATGGTGCATGTAACTGCGTCGAAATATCGGGAGCTCCTTCCACAACCTTACCACGGTAAATATCCCGTAAATAATCATATAACTTTACAGCTATACTTTTCAAAAATTATTAGATAAACCTCAAATATTAGGTAGTGAAACGCACGACTGTCTGTAAGCCATGGTTTTGCTTCACTAAATGCGCTTTCAATACAATATATTAATCCTTATGGTCATCTGTTGTAGTCACTAGCGTTGCTTAAAAGTGGGAACACCTCGCCTTAAGGTCTCATTCATGTAGCATGCTACAAACATATCGTCACACGGTGTACACTTAAAAATAAAATAGCTTTTTTACTTTACTTAAATTAATAATACTGTTTACTGTAAAGATGTTATTATTAGTAATTAAATCTAAGCCTAAGGTTTGACATTGATCTTAGGAACTTTACTTTTATAAACTAAATGTTATTTCTTAATGGAACAATTACTGCCTGCATGCATCCGCGGTTTTACCCACTTTTCATCCGACATTGTAAGAAGACGTCGTCGGGAGTAAGGAAGATTTGGCCTGGCACATCAGAAGAGGTGGGTTGGGTTTGGTTGCCATCTCTAAAATTTGGCAACCATAGCCGCATATATGTCGCATATTTGTCCTAGTTTAGAGGGCGTCCGGGGAACGTCCGGGCGGGGCTTCATTTGAGGTTTAAAAATTTAAAGTCTTGGGCTGCCCGCGACACACGCACTGTGCCCGCACGCCGCGATTTTACACTATGTTTAAAAAAACCTGTTGTCATGCCCGGGTTCTGGGCTCTAAAATTCCCCCTAGCTCGAAAAGTTGACCCGCATAGGTGTTATTTGTCTAAACGGTACCATCAACTACGATAAACGGTAGTTGTTTGATTTGACTGCCTCGGTGGCTCAGTTGGTAGTGATCCTACTTTCTGTGCTTGGGGGCGTGGGTTCGATTCCCATCTAGGACAAACATTTGTGTGATGAACAATTGTGTTTGTTCTATGTCTGGGTGTTAATATCTATTTAAGTATGTATTTAAAAATATATATGTATGTATATCAGTCTCTGGCAGCCATATTACAAGCTTTGCTTAGTTTGGGGTCAGATGACCATGTGTACAATAATGTCCCAGATATTTATTTTATTTATTTATTTATTTATTTGAGCGGCTGTTATAGGCTATCAAACAACTACCGCTTATCGTAGTTGATGGTACCGTTTAGACAAATAACACCTATGCGGGTCAACTTTTCGAGCTAGGGGGGATTTTAGAGCCCAGAACTCGGGCATGACAACAGGTTTTTTTAAACATAGTGTAAATTCGCGGCGTGCGGGCACAGTGCGTGTGTCGCGGGCATCCCAAGACTTTAAATTTTAAATTTTACCTCAAATGAAGCCCCGCCCGGACGTTCCCCGGACGCCCTCTAAACAAGGACAAATCCGGGGAAACCTGGACGGATGGCAACCCTAGCTCTGGGGCCCTAAGCAGGTTGTTTAGCTGGTTGATCATTTGGAGATAATCTAACCGATCTTCTGACACCTTGCGGCTACCTCTTAACGTGGGCTTGAAACAGCGCAGTGCAGAAAATCACACGAACGTGGACCTTAACGCGCCGAGATAGGCACGGTTTGCGGTCGCGCAACTTTTTGCTATTACCTAAACAGAATAGCCTAAAACAGGTAGCCGTAAGCTTTGATCCTGCCCGCGGGGTCGGAGTGTTTGTGTGACTATGATAACTGGCGCCTATACTGATAACGGAATACTTTCTGTTGCCTTAAGCCAGTGTTTTTCAAACTTTATCACGTCGCGACCCCCTTAGTATGAATAAAAAAATCGGGGCCCCCTACCTTCCATAGTTTATAATCTGTATTTTATTATATTACAAATAGCAAATACGTACAACCATTTTTTTACATTTTTACTCATTAATAAATTTCTTTTAGTAGAAATATTTTTATATTTACCTAGGCATGGCGACCCCGCAGGGGGTCGCGACCCACAGGTTGAAAAACACTACCTTATGCAATCGGTGGCTTATTATGGATGTCCGTTTGTGATTGCGATCGCATACACTCTCGCTCACGCGATTTGTGCAAGTAGGTAGTAGGTACAATTTAATACCTTGATATAATTTTTGACATTTCATCAAAATTCTACAATGTAACCTTGTAACAACAATATTATTTATTTTTTCAAAGTTATTACTGCTCAGTTATTTAACTTTTTTCAGTTAAAAATACACATTTGTTGTAATAGTGCCAAAGGAAGGCAATTTCATGATTTATTTTGACAAATTGACAATAGACTGACAGATGTCAATTCTGATCTATTAAATTGGACCTGCTCACAGTCAGACTTCTGTGATAAGCCGCTGATTGGAATTGAATGCCGGGCAAATACCTTGCTTATATAATGTCATTATAAGAACGCGGTCAACGCAACATAAAACATTATAAAAGATTTAAGGCATAAGAAACTAAATCAGATTAAATCTATCCCATCTAAAATCTATAGAGACTAGAACATTTTATTATATAAATCTCACTACTTACCTAGGTAGGTAGGTAGGTACATTTTATCAAAACATAAGCTAAGTAATTTAGATTTCTTAATTGTAAGTACTTTATACTTACAAGAACTTAGAAAACAAATTAAAAAAGAAGGTAGTTTGAAAAAATATATTTCGTGAGGACTTTTTAATTAACTGTATGACATACCTAACTATAGAGAGGAGTTTTGGCGCTAACGGGAAAAAAACTCGTGTGTATGTCGCAGATATATTGCTAAATTAGCTGTTTAACAAAACAGCACCGTTATATAAAACCTCTGAACGACGTTTAGCGGTTTTAATAAACATTAACACGCATAATTGCATAAACGTTCTGCATTTATCAATGCATCGTGTCAACGATTAGAGGTTATGTAAAACATCGTGAAATTAAAATAGACTTTTAGTTCAAAATTTTGTCACTCGTGGCTCTGTGTGTCATAACAACAATTATGACGTCCGAAACAGAAAATTGTTTGCCAAGATTCATAAACAAAACAAGTGATATGAGTTAAAATTACTGCAAAATTATTTAATATAATTTTTGGGCAACCTATAGTACAAGCGTTTGTTGTAGGGCCTACAAAAAATGCTTATTGTAACTACTGATAAGCCATTCTGCGTTACGTCTAAAACTTATACCTCGCAGTTTTGTTAAACGTAGCGCAATGGCAATCCAGCGGAACGCTGTTCAGCTGTTTAACATAACGGAGCTGTTTTGTTTTTACAAAACAGCTCCGTTATGTTAAACAGTAAAATACTAGTGGTTTTGTAAAACAGCTGATTCGCCAATCCATCTGCGACATTTATACAGGGATTGCCACTGGGTATGTGACGTCATTAAATACAAAATAGCGACATATAAGGAGATAAAAGATAATTGATTGTAGCCCCTCCGTTTGTAAATATGACATATCACTGAATAGGTATTTCAAAGCAAAAGTTAGGTTCCGTACATTATTTTCTGTCCGAATACAGTTGGCGATAACTTTTAATAAGGAATATATATGTATTTATATACTTTTCTATTTACATCAGTAATTTAAAAAGAAATCAACAAATTAATGTCTAAAACAAATTAAAAATAACTTTAATTTCATACCACGTATGGCCTGAACATGTCTACAGGCCGGACGCCATCTTGGGACATAACGACCATACCACGCCTATTGTTTTCCAAATTTGAGTTAAAATTGGCCGCAGCCATAGCCCTCTCTCTTTCCAACGCGATAATTCTGTCCCTGTCTAGCATGGGGGGTGGTTTGACAGCTGTCAGATCTGCCGCCAATTGTGGAGGTTTTTCAGGTTCTTGTGGCAGAGGCAGGTCTTTGGATTTAATCTTGTCTTCTGATTGGTGAGGTTCCTTGCTTTTCGAGTCTTGCTGCGCTTTTTTCGATCTCTTCCATTTCATTCTTCTGTTTTGGAACCAGATTTTTACCTGTAGGCAAGTAAACAAGGTTTTATAAAAACTGTAAAAAACTTCTTCGTACCATTCTCTAAACTAAACTTCTCTTTTCATATATGAGTAAAGTTGGCAACAATTTTAGAGCTGTCATACATTACTTTATGGTACAACGGACTCGTCACCCAATCAAACAACGCCAGATGGATCTTCATTTTATTATTGGTAATTATCACGAGTAAAAGAGGCTACAAAATTTATTTTTTCGTACGTATTTTTACCTTGCACTGCAAGGTATTAAAAAAATTATTAAAATTACAAAATATTTGAATTCTGTATTCTATTTTTGCTTCCTATAAAATGGCAACTCCCATAAAAATGTTGCTAGTTACGAAAAAAAAAGTCCAACTTTAAATTATTCGACAAAAAACAAACGATTTGTCGGCCATGTTCCCCCTAGAAATCACGTCACACGTCGTAAACGCCGAATATCCCGAAATCCACGTAGAACCACTGAAAACACTAGAGAATTAATCTTAAACGCTCACATTTGCGCCCCAAGTAATAACATTTACGGGAACAACCCCCGACCCTCATATAATCTTGTATTGCGCTTTGTACAATACAACCAACTTATATGTGCAGATGAGTAGGAGAGCAACCATCGAATTTTCTAAACAAAAGTGAGAGTGATCTGTGGAAAGTTTTCAGTTCCCTCATTTGGCCACTTCTACAGATAAGTTGGTCGGATTGTAAGCTCAAATCCGGGTATCACTCAGCTTGACAGGTGCTTTCCCGCCATTTCGCAACTGTCAAAGGAGGTTGTTTTTAGTGGCGGGAAGGGTGATGTGGGGATATGAATAATGTGTTTTTTTTTGTAGCGAAATCTAGTAGTTTTAGAACAGTTTTTTTGGGTTTTATTAGTGAAAAAAATATAAGAGTGTTTTGATGCCGATATTTTTGTAAACCAATAGCTTCGACATAGCAGACGTTCTTTTAAAAAATAACACTAATTAAGGAGCAAGTTGTATCTGAACCAGAACTCCTGTATCTAAACCATAACTGCTGTATCTAGCCCAGAACTGCCATATCTAACCCAAAATGGCAGTATCTTAACCAGAACAGTTGTATCTGGCCCAGAACTGCCATATGTATCCCAAAACGGCTGCATCTAAACCAGAACTGCGGTATCTGAACCAGAACTGTTGTATGTAAACCAGAACTGCTGTATCTTAACCAGAACTGCTGTAACTAAACCAGAACTGCTTTACCTAAACCAGAACTGCTGTATCTAGCCCAGAACTGCCATATCTAACCCAAAACGGCAGTATCTTAACCATAACTACAGTATCTAGCCCAGAACTGCCATATCTAACCCAAAACGGCAGTATCTTAACCAGAACTGCTGTATCTAGCCCAGAACTGCCATATTTAAACCAAAACGGCAGTATCTTAACCAGAACTGCCATATCTAACCCAAAACGGCAGTATCTTAACCAGAACAGTTGTATCTGGCCCAGAACTGCCATATCTATCCCAAAACGGCTGCATCTAAACTAGAACTGCGGTATCTGAACCAGAACTGTTGTATGTAAACCAGAACTGCTGTATCTAAACCAGAACTGCTGTAACTAAACCAGAACTGCTGTATCTAACCCAAAACGGCAGTATCTTAACCAGAACTGCTCTATATTTTTTTTATGCGTAAATAGGCTTGCGTCTATGCGGTCTACTATGGAGCACGCTTGCCTAGAAGAAGCCGATTCACTCGTGATTTGAAGACACCTAGATTGTAACTATCGGGGAACACCCACTCAGGCAGCGCATTCCACAGACCAGCAGTACGCACAATAAAAGTGCTTCGTACGGGTTTTCGGGTACGGGTTCTATCTAGCCCAGAACTGCCATATCTAACCCAAAACGGCTGTATCTAAACCAGAACTGCTGTATCTACTTTACCTGTGTCTCAGTAAGCATCAATCCAGTAGCAACTTCAAATCGCTTCGGCCGCGAGAGGTACTTGTTCATACGGAACTGTTTCTCTAGCTCCAGCAATTGTTGTGATGTGAAGGCGGTGCGTGGTCTTCGCGTCTTGCCGAGGAGAGCGTGTGGCGCACCTGCGGGAGAAAACAAGACGTTATTGTAGGGAATAGGAAGGATCATATTTGAACAGATACACAGTGCGACATATGAGTAGAAACGGAACTAACATTGTTATCTGTCAAACGTCAGAGTAAAATCCATAAATATTTATAACTAGCGACCCGCCCCAGCTTCGCACGGGTATATGTTTTCTACACTAATATTATAAAGAGGAAAGATTTGTACCTATTTTTGTATATTTGTATGTTTGTAATGAATAGGCTCCGAAACTACTGAACCGATTTGAAAAATTCTTTCACTGTTGGAAAGTTACACTATCCCCGGGTGACATAGGCTATATTATATTTTGTAGCGAGGCCGAAGGCCGAGCTTACACTCGTGCGAAGCCGGGGCGGACGGCTAGTATTATATATATAAACCTTTCGTGGAAAATTATCTAATTGATAGTGAAAACCGCATCAAAATCCGTTGCGTAGTTTTAAAGATCTGGGGCCTTACCCCTAGCTTCACTTTTGCGAGCCAACTTTTAGTAGGTACCTAATAAGTACCTAAAATTGACCAACTCATATAAGCTGCATCGTTTAAAAGCCTCTAACTTGAATGAACGAAAATCCGTTTTACTATGCGTGTGTGCGTGAAAATAGGAAAGCTTAGCGGCTATCAAATAACTACTGCTTATCGTAGTTGATGGTACCGTTTAGACAAATAACACCTATGCGGGTCAACTTTTCGAGCTAGGGGTAAGGCCCCTGAGCATATATAGGGACGTACAGACAGAGGAAAGCGACTTTGTTTTTACTATGTAGTGATAGTGATGCGCTGTTAAAAAAAAGAATCCATTGGATTTTCTACTGAACAGTGTTAAATGTACCTCACTTTAGTGTGGCATTTATTTGCAATAGTGGCGTCCTCATTATTAACTGACTTCCAAAAAGGAGGAGGTTATCAATTCGTTATCAGTTTTTTTTATTGTTTGTTACCTCAGAACTTTCGACTAGGTCAACTGATTTTGATTATTTATATTTTTTATTTGAAAGCTGGTGCTTCCCGTGTGATCCCATTTTTATGAATTCGGTTTTTCATTCAAATTCAAATTATATTATTGAGAATAAAAACGGACAAATTCCACTAACATTTATCTCACATATTGGTAAACTAAAATAGATTTCCTAGTAAAAATAGGAATAATATTATAAAATTACTAATAAGTATAATAAATACAACAAATTGCTGTAAAAATATGTCAACATAAAATTAGTATGTCATACAAATTGTCATTATAGTCAACGGCTTTTTTGCCCCTGTCCCATTGAGCAGTTAAATTTTCACAATAAGTCAAAAAAACTTTCGTTACATTTTTCTAACTGTCCCAAATAATATCATATTCATAATAATTTTCTAGTCTTTTATGTCGCACTGTACATCTATTTGAAACGTTTTAGACTTGCTTTGCTCACTTCTACGTCATGATTTTTGGAGATCTTTCACTGACTGGCAAACCAGTGGGGTGTGGACCGGATCGGTGTATACAGATTCAAATCCCGTAGGTTGCCAAAATTTTAAACAAAAACATATCAAGTCTATAATTTGCCAAGACCTAGAGAGCATGGTACTTAGATGTGTTCTTTATTTGTGGCCGAGATCGAAACATGCACATATGCAGTTAGGGGGCATCCATTAATTACGTGAGGCGTTTAGGGGGGAGGGGGTCAAGCCGAATCTTACTCAATCTCACGTGGGGGAGAGAGGGGGGTCTCGGCAAATATCACGTAATATTTTATTACAAGAAACTGGGCTAAATTAGGTAAAACATGTTTATAAATATTTTCTCCACTAAAATATTGTTAAATACATACTTACAACTTATTACATACTAATACGGTATATAAAAATACAAGAAAATACACATTTTAAAAAATCTCATGTGAGATTAGGGGGTGGGGGAGGGGGTCGAGCCAAATCTCACGACATCTCACTAAGGGGGGAGAGGGGATCGAAAAATCACCAAAAACACCTCACGTAATTAATGGACGCCCCCTTATTAATAAAGTATTGTATTCTACGCCTTCTGCCTTGAACGGAAGAAAATCCAAGAGATAAAGAATGAAACTTATACAATACAGTAATATAGTGCCCTTATATATATAACTAGCCGTCCGCCCCGGCTTCGCACGAGTGTAAGCTCGGCCTTCGGCCTCGCTACAAAATATAATATAGCCTATGTCACCCGGGGATAGTGTAGCTTCCCAACAGTGAAAGAATTTTTCAAATCGGTTCAGTAGTTTCGGAGCCTATTCATTACAAACATACAAACATACAAAAATAGGTACAAATCTTTCCTCTTTATAATATTAGTGTAGATGTAGATTGATCTATTGACAAAAACTTCACTATCGGAAACGGCGAGAAATACTACTAAACACTAGATGTCGTGTTTTCGCCAATTTAAGAGGCCTATATTCGTTTGCAGCTTTCTCGTTCGCACATTTTTACATTATTGACGATATAAAATTACTAAATGTGAATTTACAAAAAGTGACACAACCAAGTTTTGCTGACTATCATAACATTATAAACAAAAAATGTTTCGTTTCGATATGTTTTAATTTGACGGAGTGAAATGGTAACAAGTGATTTTTTTAATTGTTACCATGTTACTCCGTCAAATTAAAAGATATCGAAACGAAACATTTTTTGTTTATAATGTTATGATAGTCAGCAAAACTTGGTTGTGTCACTTTTTGTAAATTCACACTCAGTAATTTTATATCGTCAATAATGTAAAAATGTGCGAGCGAGAAAGCTGCAGACAAATAGAGGCCTCTTAAAAGCATGAAACATTTGAACCAAGTACGTAAAATTATATACATAAATCCTTTAAGACTAATTCAATATTTCCTCCTCCCACTTTCATCTTTCATCTCATCCCTCTTTTCAACGGTAGCGATTTCTCCCCGTTTCCTCTTTCCCCCGGTTTTCCCGATTCCCCCCGTTCCCTGATAAAGCGTAGACAGACGTTATTTATACCGCAAGTTGGCAACTTTAACAGATTGCTTGTTGTTGCAGGTTGAATCGTATGGTAATATGCTCTACAATATATTAGAAGAGATTAAAAAATAATTGGTTGTCTGTAGATACTACCTACAAGATTCGACCAAAATAAAATGAATGGACGGGCCCAGTAGAAGTGCATTTTTGAAGATTACAAAATGAGCGCCAGCGCTCACTTCGTTTCAGTCGGTCTCTAGCCGTAGGAAGTGAAGCACGAGTCTATTGTTACGCGATAACGAAACATCTGACAAAATTATGAATTCGTATGCTTTACCGAAGTGTAAATACACAAATAAAACCGATATCTATTTTTTGTAACAAATATACTGTACATTTTTATAATTAGGTGTTGAAGTATATGTTCGATGGTTTTGACTCGTTTTTACTGATCAAGTTCAATGGTTAAGGCCCGTCTATTCATTTTATTTTGGTCGAAGCCTACAAGTATCTACCTACTTACTACATACATAGTATCTATCTGCTACTGGCACCGACTTCAAATAGATGAGTGGGTTAGCGCTTATAATAATTATATTAATTTAATTTTCGCTTTTGAGTGACTATTTGTGGTTTTGAATTCGGTTTAATTATTTTTGAAAAATAATTTATTTTTAGTGCAAAATAAAGACAACTTTTATAATCTAGCAGCCACGTTATGACGAAGTTTAAAACGGGCTATCACAATTAAATGCATGTACAAAAAAATCACGTTCATAATTATCGAATGGGTTCATCTCGGCATTAATGCTGAAAGTCAAAGACTATCAGCGCCGGTTTTCAGATGAACACGGTTGCTAGTGCAACCGTGTGTACTCGTTGTAATCGGGTGTACGGAGAATGAGCCCTATTTTCACCAAAAAGGCGTAATATCCACCCAAAATCAATACCGTAATGTAAGTAGAGCAACCTCGTCCGCAGAGATTTATAGAGGCGCGGCCAGCATAGAAGCGAGCGCATTACCGATTCTTTAATCTGGTCCGTTGTTATGTTGGTAGCTATGTAGCGGTGCTTTCGTTGATTTATGCGCTCATGTTGGTACCACTGTCGCAGAATAGATAAGTGCCCGGGACGCCCACACACTGCCTTTTGTTCTTTCCACTAACGAGAAGATTAACAGCGTCAAAAGCTTTGTGACGTCACAAGTTAAAATTCAAAATCCATAACGCGAAATTTATATTTGAATAAATAACTTTAAAAATTACAAACTTGATCTAAGTAGGTATTCTTATTTATTAATAATTTAGCACTCTCGCTATAAGATTATGTCTCACGCAACAGTTAAATTCTAGAACGGCGTTGATTTTATAATAGATTAATAAAAATAAGAAAAAAAACAAAATAATTATTTTCTTTTTATTATTTTTAAATACATGCATAAATTTTAAAAATGTGTGACGTTGCAGGGGAGAGGGGGTTCTGAAAATGTGACAACCTGTGACAAGGACGGAGGAAGGGGTTAAAAAGTCCTAAAATTCGTGTGACGGAATTTATGGATGACCCCAAAAGATAGAATGTGTAATAGGCCAAGTAGAGTAGGTTAGGTTTTTAGTGTTAGATGTACATAGGACCATAGGGACCCGGGTATGTCCTAAAACTGCGACCAGAACCACCGGAGGATGGGCAGCAGCGTCCTAATAGTACACGGTGAACGTACTGCGATCCCCAAGCCGCCTGCCAAGCGTGGGGATTACGGCAACACTCCTCTCTATGAGGGAGGCCTTGTCCAACAGTGGACGTTAATTGGCTGATGATGTGTGATGTGTACATAATAGGTATATTGTATAGTTTTACTAGGTAATTATTATAAAGGGTCACGAGGAAAGGGTATAATAAGCTGAAAGGGGTCTTTTATACGCATAATTATAAACAACTTTTACTATGAGACCAACTCTGAAATCGCGAAAAAAAGTGTCAGCTTTTCCATATTAATTTGCCGAGTGTTGATATTTTTGCCACGATTGAGCTCGTTTCCAATATTTTTAACGAGAAAAAAATCATATATAGTAAAAATTAGCATTATTCCTATATCTATATAAAGCTCAGTGGTTAGTACGAGAACTTGCGAAAAAGTTATAGTTACGTAAACGATAGCAAAATGTATGAAAAATTGAACAGCGCCTCTATCGGACGTGAAAGGATTTTTCATACATTTTCTATCGTTTACGCAACGATAACTTTTTCGCAAGTTCTCGTACTAAGGCCACAGTAGATCAAGTAGTTTTCTAAATTTCGTGTTGAGTTCAGTCAGCTAGTGAGTGATTAACTCACTCATCATCAGTATTTCGCTTTATATACGAGTACAGGGTTAAATCATCGTCTCAGAGTGAAACACTCGTAAGTGAAAATAGATAACTTTTCAGGAAGAAGAAAAAACTACCTCCCATAAAAATTTTGTACTACATATTTTTAAATTCTGTGTTAAATTACATACAAATTGAATGAGTTTTCATTTTATTCCGTGATACTATATAAATTAAGACATGCTTTTCGAGGTTTTCTTCCCAGAAATGTAATAATAAGAAAATGACCAAAAATGCATTCCCGAGGTTTTCACTTTTCCGATGGGGAAGAAAGGTTCTTGAGTGGAGATCGCGAACCGGAAGACGCAGCGTAGGTAGGCCGCCCACTAGATGGACCGACGACATTGTGAGAGTCGCGGGCATCCATTGGATGCAGATGGCAGGATGTCGTTCAGTGTGGAGGTTAAAGGGGGAGGCCTATGTTCAGCAGTGGACGTCTTCTGGCTGATGATGAGGTTTTCACTCTAAGGCGATGATATAGGGTTATGTACAGAACATAAGTTGTTTATTTTGATGTACTGAGGCATTAAGACGATGCTAACTGATTACCAGTACCTTGTATATTATGTATACACATACACATATGTGTATATTGTGTATACACATACGGTACCATAAAACACTGCTAGTGCAATGTCACATTTATTAGAGAAGCCAACACAAAGACAAAGAAAACATTAGACATCGGGACGCGGTCCGTTCACTCTTTCAAAAGAAAAATTTTATATAGAATAATTACTCATGAATGAAAAGGACAAAGCTATATTATTTCCATCCTGCACCAAATGTCCGGTTATTTGATGGCCAGTCCTGCAACTGGTGGCAGACAAATTGGAGGACAATCAAGACATATTGCTGAAAATAACTGTGAAACCCTTAGATTTCTATCATATGTGACTTTGTTGATATTCCCTAGAAGTGTATTTAGTGATGGTAAATTGCTGTATAATCGGCTGTAAAAGCCGAGGTGATATATATGGTTTTCTGTTTCATGTGGACACGTTATCCCATATTCTATAGATACCTATTCTCTGCGCCAACAAGTGCCAGATGAATGACATGTCCCTGTTTATTGTCAGCCAGTTGTGCACCTTGTCACCCTCATTTGGTATCGTGCTGGTCGGTAATGGCCACCCTATTGTCAGTTAAAAGAGGGCGATTTTAAACGTTTATTGCTTCAAAAATAGTGATTTAATGACATATTATACTTACGAGTACAAATTAGTTAATTAGAATATATTTTCAATAGGTAATTAATAAAATAAAATAAACAGTTTTCATTGCTTTATTTCGTCAAAAAAGTGAGGGCCTTAATTAAGCCCGGAATTTGGCGCGCTGCTCTCATATGATGTATTTTGAAATATAAAATTAGTGTCTATTTTTTTTTATGCGTGGGGCATTTCGCAAAGTAATAATATAATAAAATATTAATATTAAAAAATGAAGAATTTAATATTTTAAAATATGAAGAACAAATTTTTGTTTCAGTATTTTTGATTATGACCACAAAAACTGGGCTTTATCTATTTATTTTGCTCATTATAACTAATTCTAAAAAATATTATATATAAATTTATTCTGAATATGTATTTTGAAATAGTATGTAAATCAGCCCTTAAGACGTTCAAGTAAAATTTTCATCGATTCTTAAAATTATGGACACATTTTAAGCACCATGTTCGAGAAAATAACATAATATGTTATTTTTGTATCGTCACATATCGTATGGGTATACATTTTTTGGCAACAAATTGATTAAATATTCCGCCTGATCCATCCGAAAATGACAGATGCGTTCCGTTCCACGTTATCAGTTACGCAAACAACACCAAATGTCACACAATCGCGTTAGTACTAATTGAGATAATTATCATTTTTATAGGTTTAGCGGTGCGGTTTGATAAATGTATTATTATGATTTCGCTGAGTGTGGCGCTGGCATTATTTAATTAATTTTTGGTACGTTTCGTGGTTGTGGAGTGCTTATGATATAATTGTAGAGTTGAGACATTTATAATATAATGAATTGACTATATTCTTTTTTGTAGCTTTGACAGTTGGAATTAGGTACAAAAAAATCAAGTATTTTTAATATTTTCAAGTTTTATTGGATATCGTCAAACAAGTTATAGTCACAGTCAGAGTCAAAAGTAGTAAGTCACGGTCAATTCAAAGCCATGCCCCAGTAAAGTGGTGGAGGCTTTACAAGAGGTTTCTATAGAGTTTTGGAAACAACACGAAAATATATGTTTCGCCTCTTTACATAACTTGCCTACGTAGTTCACCATAATTAGACATTAACACTCGGAAATACACAAATTTGGGAAAATATATGTATGTATGTAATATGTATATATATAGAGTCATGTGGGGCAAGTGTGCGCACTTAAGATTTAAAACATCATGAAAGCTAAAATTGCATGTTAATAAAAACAAAACCAAGTTAATTAGTTAAACTGTTTATTAATTGACAATTTAAACACAGAAACAATATTTGTCAATGGCGCCTATCCTTAGAAATTAAGCGAAACAGACTGTCACTTACCCCACATGACTGTACGTAGCTATCAGTCTCTGGCAGCCATATTAACTTTGCTTAAATGGGGTCAGATGACAGTGTGCAAAAATGTCTCGAATAAGTATTTATACATATTTTTATTTATGACCACAAAATACTCAATACGAAATAAGAATTTATAAAATAATAATAATACAATGAGGTGACATGTTTTTTTAAGTTGGCGCCAAAACTTTTAGTTTAATTTTTTTTTTGTAAAAATTGAGTTTGACATGAATAAAACACCCACTCAACTTTTTTAATACCAACCACGAGGCTCAAGTCGTCGTGCGCATACAGCCACTGATTTTGAACGTTTCAAAAATTATTTAAAAATACATTAAGCGACGTCGTTTTACCTCTAAAAGCAAACATTACTTCGTGCTCAAGGGCTCATATTGAAATATCGAAAAATCAACACAAAAATCATTGTTTTGTTTATATTACGTGACTTTTCCCGGGCTCTCAGGAGATTCCTGTCATGTAAATACAGACAGACCAACTTGCTTGTAGAGTTGACCAAATTATGGAATTAAACATATTTCACTGAAGGCTGTCAGTTTTGTGCCCAAAATACGATTGTGGCTCTACTACTCAACTGTCTAAATAAGTTTGTGGAACTGTAGAGTTGCCATTACGTAAATATATAAATGGTATTTTTAGTTTAGTAATGTTGGTAATAAACTTTTAACGATGTTTGCTAGATGGCTCTCGGAAATCGATCGATTGTTCTCAGAATCGATTCATTGATGGAGTCATTCAATGATTTTCATTCATACTTATGATTGTCAATCGAATTGATGAGTATACATTGATGATATTAACCGTTTTCTCCGAAATGGTAATCAAAGATCGCTAGAGTCCGCCTAACGAAAAAAGCCTTTTTTAGGCTTTTTTAGACGCGGCGCTATAAAGTCATGCGACGGGATGGTTCGCACAGCTGGCAATGGAGAGAGGTGCTATCTATACTCGGAGTTTCTTTGCGCGATAGAATCCGGAACGTAGATATTAGCCAAAGAACCAGAGTCACAGACATAGCTATTAAAATTTACAAGGTGGCAATGGGCAGGCCACATCGCTCGAAGAACCGATAATAGATGGGGAAGAAAGGTTCTTGAGTGGAGACCACGAACCGGAAGATGCAGCGTAGGTAGGCCGCCCACTAGATGAACCGACGACATTGTGAGAGTCGCGGGCATCTAATGGATGCAGATGGCAGGCTGTGGTGTTCTAAGGGGAAGGCCTATGTTCAGCAGTAGACATCTTCTGGCTGATGATGATAATAAGACAAGTTTTTACATTTAAATTTGGCGCAGTTTAATATTTTAGTATTGACGTCTGGAGTGCTACTGCCAGGACAACGAAGATTGAACTGAATTAAGTTATTTTAGCAATAGGATAGATGAGTGAGCGAGATGTTAATGTCGTTGAAATCAATAGCTTTGATGAAGAATTTAAGTAAATATAATATGTTTAATGCAAAAATAATTTAAATTGGTCATTAATGTTCCGATATAATATAAGCGTTTAAAGTTTTTGGTAGAGAAAACTCTTCCCCACAAAACAAAAAATGACGTCACGGCTCTGTGCGCCATACTTGTCAGAATATAATTTATAGGGCGTACAGAGAAGTGACGACTTAATTTGCTGTTTCGCGCTCTCTGTCTACCATGCTTATTTTTGGTCAGATTTTCATATTGTTTTCATTCATCAGCTATATTTATGGACAACATTTTAATAGGACAATAAAAAAAACCAGTGTTCTAGCCAACTTAGTCGGGAAACAGACACGCAAAAAGAAACTCGCGGCATCTTAACTGATACAAATCTACGCTGAAACTGCTTAGACTACAGAAGGTCATTTAGAAATAAACAAACATATATCCTAAAAACTTTACCCTCCAAAAGCAATCGGGTAAAACAAAGGAAAGGCTAAAGAGCCCTGTATATAACCATGGCGAGAAGCCTGGGGAGGTATTATCAAATTACCTGATTGCAGTGACGCAGCCAGGCGTACCCGGGTAACTTTATTGTATAGGATTGTTGGAGAACTGGGTGGACTTGCCTTACTATTATTTTGTTTGTGGTATAGAGCTAAATATCAAGAGAGGGTGATCAAACCATTGCATTGCAATATGTTTTAGTACATAAATAAATGTTCAAAACGTAACACTAATAAAATAAAGTTACAATTATAGACAGGACAGGTTTTCATTTGTTAGAAATAACAGGATAAGTATTTTTAGTTATTGTTTAAATAAATATCAAAATGAGTATTCCCATTCAACGAGGCAATCCTGGACATTTTTCCTTCCACCAATGAGACTTTTAGTTTTTTATAGTTTAATCATCATCATTTCAGTCCTAGGATATCCACGTCTGGACATAGGCCTCCCCCACCGATTTCTATAAGGACCGGTTGGAACCGGCTTGCATTCAGTGTTTTCCTGTGGTCTCTCTTAGTTCGTCTGTACATCTTGTGGGTGGACGTTCTACGCTGCGCTTACCGGTTTGTGGTCTCCACTCGAGAACCTTTCGGCTCCATCGGCCATCTGTTCTGCGTGCTATGTGCTCTACCTACTGCCTCTTCGACTTGCTAATCTGGTGAGCTATTTCGGTAACTTTCGTCTACGGATCTCCTCATTTTTGATCTCGTAGAGAAACCCCGAGCATAGCTCTCACCATAGCTCGTTGTGCGACTTTGAGCTTGCTAATGAGGCACATAATGAGAGGCCACGTTTCAGTGCCGTATCTCATCACGTTTTTTGGTTCAGTTTAGGGTATATTTATTTTTTAAGTATTGAGATTGTACATAAGCAAATTCCTACTAAAATATATCACAAAATTAATACATATTTTGCTTTTACCTTAAATACTAATTAAATCAAAACGATGTAGTTGTCCGTACTAAGAAAACTGGCAGCATTTCCGCGTTGTATATATAATTATATAGCCAATAAAATTCTCGATTACTTGTATTTTTTTTAAACTGGCTAAAACACAAGATGTCTGGTGCCATAACTAAAAAGAAAAAAATTGCCATCATGACAATATCTTTTGAAAACAATAAAAATAAATAAATCATCTAAAGCTTTATTTCACACTAACCATTCATAATAATATAATTGCATTTAAAACTGGACGCCAAATGTCACAATCAGCCAAGTAAAAGTATTAATTTTCCGCCCTTACGGACACGACAACAAACAAATTAACAAACAATAAATACAGCCACCCCCAGTAATAAAACTAATCACCCTTATAAATATTAAACTACGCTAAAAAGATTTAAACTGCAACGAGGCTTAAGAGAGAAGCCAGAGCGATCTCTTTTTCATATTTTCAACATTTTTGAAGACTTATATTATATATTATATTAATTATTATATTATATTAATTATTATATTATATTAATAAATAATTATCAATATAAAAAACCGACTTCATAAAAATGTCAGAACTGGACCAAATTGAAATGGGACCACACGGGAAGCACCAGCTTTCAAATAAAATAAAATCATCAAAATCTGTTCTGAGGAAACAAACTATAATAAAAACAGTCGAATTGAAAACCCCCTCCTTTTTGGAAGTCGGTTAAAAAGAAATAAAAAAGATTCTACATTATCTTTAGAATAACTTTGCAAATGTTTAAAATTTAGTTTCATATTTCGATCAAAAAAATACTTATTTTTTCATATACTTTGCCAAGTTACATGTTAAAGGGGGGTACATTTTTGTGTGAATTTACCTATTTTCCAAAAACTTTGTTCTAAACAAACATAAAAACTTTTATATCATGAAATACTTGTGTGTGACTAATTACGGAAACTAAGTATATTAATAAAGACGATTAATAAAATATGATGGTCATAATGTGTCATGGTCGGAGTCAGGGAATTGCACCCATTGCCCCCCCCCCCCTCTGTATCCACGTCGGGTATTAACTCAAAAATTGATTTTCACTGTTTTTTTTCACGGTGCTAGCGAATTAGCTTATAACAAATGTAGATTATATGCATATCATTTTTTTTGGGTTCTGTACCCAAAGGGTAAAATGGGACTATACCCAAAGGGTAAAATAGGACCTATTACTAAGACTCCGCTGTCCGTATGTCACCAGGCTAGATCTCATGAACCGTGATAGTAAGACAGTTGAAATTTTCACAGATGATGTAATTTTATTGCCGCTATAACAAAAAAAATATGAAAAAACAGAATAAAATAAATATTTAAGGGGGCGGTGATTTTTTTTGCCGTTTTTATAGATAATGGTACGGAACCCTCACAGAAAAGAGAAGTAAATAGAACGGAAATGAGAAGGAAAATCTGTCGCCAGGTACCTATTATGACAGATACTTGATTGAACATTATTATTTACGTCAACGCGTCGAACTCCGCGTCACAGTTGCTAACACAGTTGCTATGGGTTTATATGGGTGCCAGTGGCTACAACAAATTTCTTACAAAAATGTCTTGACACCCGTTCTAATTAAATTTAATTTCTGTGAATATAATAGACATTGGTATCCTATATTTTGGGCGTTCCATGTCCCTTGAGTTTATTCGTTCAAGTGTGCAAGTGATCTAAATGTCACCCCTAAGTAAGGGTGGTTTTATGGTGATCAGTAAGTGGTGACATTTGATTAGCCTGCAACAAATGGGCATCAGTTCAGTTCAATTGCTTTGAAATCAATTGCCGTAACTTCAATTAACAAATTCTTTTTTATCACCATCATTGTATATCATAACTAGCTGCACTCCGCGGTTTTACCCGCGTGAATTGTTCCTTGTATCATCAGCTATCTGCCAGCGAAAGTCCCGTCAAAATCGGTCCAGCCGTTTTGGAGTCCATAGAGAAACATTATACACACATCGCCTTTATGTATAAGAAAATTATCAACCTATCATATTCCATACGACGAAGCCAGAAGACGTCAACTGCTGAACATAGGCCTCCCCCTTTTAGCCCTGGTGCCGGGGCAATAGAATAAGGCACCGGTACCCCCTGCCTGTAGTAAGAGCCTACTAAAAGGGGACCTCCGGGCTCGGGATGGTCATAGTTGGGGCTCTGACCATCCACTGAAGCGTGCCCAGGGAGAGAACGACAACATTGTGTGACCAACGTTGTCGCGAGTGGAGGGACTGACGAGACAACACGCAGTTGTCTCGGGAGGAGCCATAGCGCAGTGCTGAGGGCTCCGGTGCGTTCCTCTGGAGATCCCGGAACCCTCTTGTTAAGCACTAAGGCTGGTCACCTTTGGGGGGGGGTTTAGTGGGTATAATCCCACATAACCTGGTTGCACCCCAATGCAGCCGGGTATCTTTGGAAGATTTCTCCCTCGAAAACAAAGAAAAAAAAATTGAACGACAACCTGCCATCTGCATCCACTGGATGCCCGCGACTCTCACAATGTCGTCAGTCCATCTAGTGGGAAGCCTACCTACGCTGCGTCTTCCGATTCGTGGTCTCCACTCAACAACCTTTCTTCACCATCGGTTGTCAGTAAACTAATAAACATAATCATCGCTTAACGTCGGGTGAGTTGGCAGTCAAACGACTAGTCAAAAAAAAAGTTTGACGCAGACTATAAGCCTTCATATATAAAGTTTGTCTGATTTATCAATTTCGTTTCGTTGATTTTTTCATCAATTTCAATACAAATTTGCTGAGCTATATAAATATATAAAAAGCTATGTTAAATGTTAAAATCTAACGTTTTCTGTATAAATAGATTCCTTACTAAAAACCCACTGAGTTTTCCCTTTCCTGCCCACTCGTTTTTGCCGCTTTATGTAGTGATGTGAAATAAAAATGGTTGATATCGATAAATATATGTGAATTATATTTTTTTACCACACCAGTTTTCCAAAAATATATATTTGTTATTTATAATAGTTGTAGTAATAGTTATAGTTTTTGTTAGTTTTAAGGTATTATTTAAGTTTATGTTAATTTTCGGTTTTTAAGTTACCTTTGTTTCAATAAATTTACAGAATGTATTATGAAAAAAAAATCTTTTAAATATATTTATGAAAGAAAAAGAAAATCAGACAAGAAAAACAACGTAAGTAATTTTCGAAATTATTAAATTATTTGGGAAGCTTTCGTATGTACACACGAGTCGTACGTACGTCATATAAAAAAAGTATATGCCTAAGCGAGATAGAGGACATGAAATATGTAATTAATTTGAAATAAAAAAACTAAGCAAACAATTAGTTTAAGCATAAACTTATGCAAATTTTTATGCTTACTATTAAGCTTTTTATTTATGAATTTCACTGGAAACATTGTCCTAGTTTATACTAGGATAATGTATTAACCATTATCTGTGTGAGGATACGAGCAAATTACTCGGGTGATGTTAAGCGCTTCGCTTGTACAAAACAATTCATATCAAAATTGGTTGTAAACTCTTCTTGTTACGATGCTGTTGAACTTCGACGATTCAAAACAATTTAAAACTCTTTATGAATTAAGTTGGAAACATTGTCCTAGTTTGTTATTTTGTACAAGCTAAGCGCTCACCATTACCCGAGTAATTTGCTCTTATCTCAGATAATGGTAATAGGGCCAGCATGTTGGGTACAATTCCGACTATACGCATAATTTTTAAGTTGTTTAAGATTAAACTTGTTTTCTTTGTACACTTTTTATGTAATTGTGAATCAAACAAATCATGATTTTTAAAATGTTAATATTTAATTCATCGATACGATCATTCCGCATCCATCGCCGGCCATCCCTAGCACGTGGATCTAATTTGCTAAGGGCCGCGTCCCTTTGTTTGCCAGAACAAATTGCTGCTGATAATTGGCTTAAACTCCCTTAGGGCGGGAATTAGAGGACGGAGTGCGAGCGAGAAGCGGGAGGCTTGTTAGCTACCTATTGTCTCTAGGTGGGCGACGGGAAGCGAAATCACGAATGACGAGCGAAAACTGCCGCATTTGTACAGACCAAAATTAAAAAGTTTTTTATCGAAAAAAAACATCTCTCATAGGACTGCACGTCAGAAGTGAAAACTTAAGTAGTAATTCACCTATTCTACAAGAGATGGCGCTGTTTTAAATTACACGGTACAGCATGACGAGAGTTTCATGATTTATTTTCGCAAAAAGTGCTCAACGCACCTAAAGAAGTTTTTTACTTTAATAACTTTATCAAACCAAACATTTATTAAATTAGTGATTGGAACGGTGTGCTGATCAATGAGTCCAAACACTGCCAGTCTACTATTATCCATCGAGGAATGACGTTGTCCACCGTCACCATCATCAAATCAGCTCGCTGTCACCATAATATTGTATTGTCATCGGAACTTGACAAGTATGACAAATTACAGCTCAATCTAACATCGGGAAGTGGGTCAAATTTTACTTGCAAGATTTGATTACAGACAGACACACCGACAGGTGAACTAAATAAAACCTTGTAAAACAAGTATAAATTGTTTTTTAAACCCCCTATATAAAATCTGGATAATATAATTATTATATTACTTATATTATAATAACTAAATGGCTGGACAGATTTCCTTGAATCATAGTTAAGAAATTCTCCATCAAGTCATTGTACCCATCATTATCAGCCAGAAGACGTCCACTGCTCAACATAGGCCCTTTAACCTCCACACTGAACGACATCCTGCCATCTGCATTCACTGAATGCCCGCGACTCTCACAATGTCGTCGGTCCATCTAGTGGGAGGCCTACCTAACGCTGCGTCTTCCGGTTCGTGGTCTCCACTCAAGAACCTTTCTTCATCGTCATCAGTTCTTCGAGCGATGTGGCCTGCCCATTGCCACTTCTACTTACAAATTTTAATAGCTGTCGGTGACTCTGATTTTTCAGCGAATATCCACACATTCCGGATTCTATCACGTAAAGAAACTCCGAGCATAGCTCTCTCCATTGCCCGTTGTAATCACTGTATACTTACAATTATTTATTACTAGCCGTCCGCCCCGGCTTCGCACGAGTGTAAGCTCGGCCTTCGGCCTCGCTACAAAATATAATATAGCCTATGTCACCCGGGGATAGTGTAGCTTCCCAACAGTGAAAGAATTTTTTAAATCGGTTCAGTAGTTTCGGAGCCTATTCATTACAAACATACAAAAATAGGTATAAATCTTTCCTCTTTATAATATTAGTGTAGACTAGCTGTACCCGCGACTTTCTCCGCTATATCTTCAGAAAAAATAGCCTATGTCCGTCCTCATGATACTTACATACTATTACCTCGCAAAATTCTATCGAGATCGGTTAAGCCGTTTAGCCGTGATTATGTAGCAAACAGACAGAGTTACTCTCGCATTTATAATATTAGTGTGGATTTTCAAGTTTAACGCACTTTTATCACAAATCCTTGTCAATAAAATTAATCACATTAGTGCCCATAACACGTTATTACGACATATGGGGAGGCTGTAAAATATCGCGATTGTACTAGACGATTATGGTACCCTGATTAGGGTGTACCCTCAGATGTCTAGCACGCACGCGACGACAAAACTTGTCGACACTTTTATTCTTCTTCTTTTCCTATTCCCACGTTAGGTGGGGTTGGCTCTCCTAATCAGCCTGCGCCAGGATGCTCTGTCCTGGGTTGTTAATGGGTCCAATTGAGCCTTTTTTACTAATTGGGCCATACTCGTCCACCAGGTGACTGGGGGGCGTCCTCTTCTCCGCTTTCTCTCGGGCAACTCCAACGCCCTTTAAACGGCATGGGTATCGTCTCTGCGCATCACATGTCCATACCATCTCAAGCGACTTTCAGTCAATTTTTCGGCAATCGGTGCAACTTTAAAACTTCCCCGTATGTACTCATTTCTGACTTTGTAAAGTCTGGTCATCCCTCCTGACCATCTCAGCATTTTCATTTCATTAGTATGTAGTTTCAGCTCATGTGATTGTTAAATAGTCCAACATTCAGCACCATAGAGCATCGCGGGCCTTACTGCTGCCTTTTGTTTTTATAGGCATGCGATTGTCACAGAGAATACACGTAAGACTCCTCCATTTTTCATCAATTGTCAGCCTGTGCCTGTCGACAATTTTATTCGTCCGGTAAAGAAACAAACGTATTCTCTACAGGCTAATATTATAGTTGACTGGTGTTTCATTTACTACAAATAACTTTTTTGTTTAATTTAAATTGGCTGATACAGTTCTGAGATATAAGAGTTTAAATTTTTTGGTGATGTTTGCGAACGGTTTCTCTGGCCCTTTCCCGCATATATTTGTATGGCGCGCGCACGGCTTGACGTCATTGCCATAGTGCCCTCTCCGTCTATCATAAAATTAAAATAATTATAACTTTTTTATTCATGAACAAATTTTAATGTTGTTTTCGTTGATGGCCTCTATATATAATCAGCTGAGCTGAGGAGCTAATATCCGATCCGACTGTTCCTGGCAACAGGAAGTTTTTTTGTACGGCGCCGTTTACCAGAGGCACACAAATATACAAGATCCCGTCGGGGGGTCGAAGACCCCCAGGATCTGTTAAAAGATCGGTTAGATTATCTCCAAATAATCATTCAGTTCAACAACCTGCTAGAGCCCTAGGGCACACCCTTTCTGCGGTGCCAGGGCAAGTCTGATCCCCACTCCCGGCGACGGCCCAAGCCGAAGCTCGTACCTCCGAGGTGCCCTTGCGCTTGAAGCCCAAAAATAATAATCGAGTTGGCCCAACGCCCTCTGCGTTCGCCAACTAGTCCGGTCAAGCTGTAGAGGCTTGCGGCCAATAGCAAAAAGTTACAATAAAAAAAGGAGGTAATAAATAATTATCAATATTAAAAAACTTCATCAGAACTGGACTTAATTGAAATAGGAAGCACTAGCTCTTAAATAAAAAAAGAATCATCAAAATCGGTTCACCCAGTCAAAAGTTCTGAAGTAACCAACATAAAAACAGTCGAATTGATAACCTCCTCCTTTCCTTTCTTTCCTCCTTTTTGGAAGTCGGTTAAAAATAGGACGCAGGCCTATTCATCTTGTCTCATTTACATACGGCAAAAAGTAGTATTTTTTTCTCGCTGTGTGCATTCTAGGACGGCTGGTGATTGCAACTAAATACTGCACATTTAACGCTGTGTACAAACAGAGGGCACCTGTTTCGATGACATGTGCGTAAATAGAGGGTCCCAGTGTAAATACGCACTGAATGACGCGTCACTGTACTTTCACACTTGCTGACTCGATAGTTAAAGGATACTAAAGACACAAAATAAACAGGTACAGAAGGCCGGCTTCACATTGATTTTTAACAGACTTCCAAACAGGAACAGGTTCTCAATTCGACTGTTTTTTATGTTTGTTACCTCAGAACTTTCGACTGGGTGAACCGATTTTGATGATTTTTTTTTATTTGAAAGCTGGTGCTTCTCGTGTGGTCCCATTTCAATTTGGTCCAGTTCTGTCATTTTTATGAAGTCGGTTTTTTATATTGATAATTATAATAACCTACGTGCAACCGTAGCGCTAGGGCTGGCATAGCAACTATGTATAATGTTCTGTGAAAAGTTTTATGCGTGTTTATGGTAATACCTACGAACTATTAATAACCTTGGTAATACCAAATACAAATAGATATGTTACTCGTAATCTTAGCTTACTATCCAAAATATTCTTCACTTACTTTTCTATATTGATAAGTAATTTAAAAACGCCAAGTCCGTTTAGAATGATGTTGTAATAAAAAAACTAAACACACATCAACTCTGGTAGCATTTAATTATTGTAATTATAGAAAATTGTCACAAGAAATTGTAATTACGTGATTGCCAAAGCGCGGGCACTAGCGACTGGCGTTTGACCGACTTGATCCGAGATCGCTGTACGCGTATTTGCGTGCGCCTTTTAGCGCTCGTTATGTATGGAGCCAGCCTTCTGTACCTATTTGTTTTGTGCTAAAAGTAACATCACACATATCGACTTCACACCATTGCGCTTTTCGTGCAAAGTTTTTGTAGATAAAAAAAATCACTAGATGTGATTTAAAAAACCGACTGGGAATTAACTTTAGAATGACATTACAAATAGTATAAAGCAATTTTCGTGTTGATATTTTAAAGGATGTCGGTGACAGAAAAGTTTTTTCTCTTTTATGTCAGTAATTTAACGAAATCAGCTCTCATTATTTTCTTCCAAGTGTTTTTCGAAAACAACTTTGTAATAAACATAATAAATTTGTAATAAGTTAATATGTTAAGTTTTTCCTAAGTTTGAAACCGTTAGTTCAATAAAAAAATACAGATCTATTTATTACAGAATTTGAATTTTCCATAGATTTTCCTGTTTGATAGAATCAGAACACCAAAAGTCCAGAAAAAATTGAGAATAGGTTTGCGTTTGATCAACATGTCACCTGCGATCTACGATGAAGGCAAAAATGTTCTTTTCATCCCCCCATCTCGGAAAGAGTATTTTTGCTCTTCGATATCTGAGTGCAAAAGCCGTTTTCATCCACCAGAGGATAAATTAAATTGAATTTAGATCATCGTGTGCACTAAGTTTGTGAATTCAAAACATCATTAATAAACCTAATTATTTCTACCTCCATGGTGCCGAATTTATAATACAACCTTTTTCAATTTGTTAAAAACTCAGACTCAGAACCTTCTTGGTGTACTTACTTTTTTTATAAATTTGCTTTGCGCGCGCCATTTTCTTTTTTTGCATTTAGCCATTTCCTCGCTGAGGTGGGATGAGTGAAAGTTACGTGTTGCACTCGAGTGCAAAGATTTTTCACCTCGTGCTCTTTTGATTCCCTCGCTAACGCTCAGGATTCTAATTTTTGAATCGCTACGCTCGTGATTTAATTTTAGAATCTTTCGCTCGCTCGGTCATCAAAATTGAGCACGCGGTTAAAAAATAACTTTGCACACTTGTATAACAAATAACTATTGAGTCTGTAGATGAAGCACGCAAAAAAAACACGCTCGTTTCTAATAAAATATGAACCATTTACCATTACCTAAATGAAATCAACTAATCTTTATCGATTTCCTCGCAAAACGGCGACATATGCGCTAAATATGATTACACTCGCCAAAACACCCCCAAATAAAATAAATTTATCATCCCCCGATAAATGGCGGAGGGTGGCAAATGTGGCCAAATAAAATAAGGCAAATTTGCTAGTGTTAAGTATTAAGTGGGGTAGTTTTACGGGTTTTTTTAGTTAATTGGGGATGAAGGGCGCCCGTCTTTTATTTATTAAAGCTTTTTAGGGTTCTCCAGACATCGGGTCCTTGTCATAGATGCGTAATGGGAGATTTCCTGACAGCTGGAGGAACATAACTCTGTAACCATCGATAGAATTTGTATATTATCGTAATTATAAGTAATTTAAGGTATTAATATCTATAATTATCATACACTATTAGTATGTAAATACATTCTCGGGTCTAGCCCGGACATTTGGCGGGCATTGGTGGAGCCGAAGCCAACACCAAGAGGCCCTTTTGAATATAAAAATACAATAATGTGTATAAAATGGAATATGAAACTATTGTACAGTATAGCATTTTTTTTTAAACTGGGCTTATTGAGGTGAACAACTTGTGGATAGGAGAACAGATCTATAGAATGAGAAACGGCACCTGCCTTACCCTGTCTCATCTTAAAATATATTTAGGCAGGTGATGACTTGCCACCCACTGAATGGGCCCCCCATAAAGGCTGCCGTGTCTTGGCTCCGGAGGTATCTTAGTATGTATTAATATAAGAATGCACGGTTAAAATAGGTATCACACTATTCAAATATTCAATATTGCACGCCCCGCCTTCTAAAGCCAAAAATTAGAAAACGTTTTAATATTTGACACTGGCATAGCACACGTCTTGTGCATATGCCAGTGTCAAATATTGGCAATATCTTCTCATTGAATGAGAAAATATAAAAAAAAACGAATCGTCTGATTTTCATGACACTTGTATATTGTACTTGTATCGTTTTTATTCTCAATAAATAATTTGAATTTGTATATTCAAATTGGTAACCATTGATGTAAGGAAATAGTGGGAAGATACGGGTCGAACTCCTTGACGTGGACCGCACAAATTAGGCCCACGGGCCTAATCGACTTCAGTCACAATCAAACTGGTGCTTGTGATAGCACGTGAAGTACTTGTCAACATTTTGTTTGAACTGAGCCATGTTTAATGGGTACAGTGTTTGGATGTCGCGCTTCTTCTCCCATTTGAAACAGTCATTGTTTGTAATATAAATATTTGCAACGACTTACTTTTTTGAGAAAAATTCAAGTCTATCTATCTATAGATATGTATGTTTCCTATGGACTCCAAAATGGCTGGGACTGATTTTGACGGGACTTTCACTGGCAGATAGCTGATGTTATAAGGAGTGCAATAGGCTACTTTTTCATCACCACGCGGGTGAAACCACGGGGCGAAGCTAGTTTATTATATATAGAAAAAAAATAGAATTATTCAGATGATTGTCTAAATCGGAAAGTGTTTTAAAAAGATTACAAGAGAAATCTTGAAATGTTCGTAATGACGGATCTGTATTTTATCATTTTGACAGACGTATCCGCGATTATCTTTGTAGGTAACGTTTCATCTAAAAGTATTTTGAAAGATCGATAAGAGATAAGCTAGTGAAACTTGGGAAGAAGATTCATTTAACCTCTCTAGTTCTAAGTCTAGTTTAATAGGTATGTATTTTCGGTGTGGAATAAAGAAATATTGTATTGTATCTTCTAGCATCGGTATCTTAAAACAAGACCTACCTCTCAGCACCAGTATCTTAAAACAAGACTTACCTCCCAGCTCCGGTATCTTAAAACAAGATCTACCTCTCAGCACCAGTATCTTAAAGCAAGACTTACCACCCAGCTCCGGTATCTTAAAACAAGACCTACCTCCCAGCACCAGTATCTTAAAGCAAGACTTACCTCCCAGCTCCGGTATCCTGTGATAGAACATGCCACTGCGAGCCAGCCACTCGAGCTGCATGTGCTGCAGCACGCGGTCAGGGTGGTGGAAGGCTGACAACGGAGGAGGGGCGCCTGGGGGGTAGAACACCGGCTGGGAGACGATGGCCGGGTTGTGGGGAAGTAGCCCGGGCTTCGGGATTATTCCTGTCAAAACAAGCACAAAAAACTAAGTTTAATTGATTGAATAGCTGGCCAAGAGCGTGTTGAGGCCTCAATGATAGGGTTCCGAAGCCAAAGTCATATAATGAATAGTGGTAAAATTCATATTTTTAACAGACTTCCAAAAAGGAGGAGGTTATTAATTCGACTTTTTTATGTTTGTTACCTCAGAACTTGTGACTGGGTGAGCCGATTTTGATGATTATTTTTTTATTTGAAAGCTGGTGCTTCCCGTGTGGTTCCATTGACATTTTCATTCCACACATTTCTTCCAGTTCTGTCATTTTTATGAAGTCAGTTTTTTGTATTGATAATTATATAAGTCTATAGGTAGGTTGTAGAGACAATCCGACGTACGCAGCTCTGTGGGCTTAGTCAAATTTCAAAGATATATCATTCCGATATAACATTTTTTTTTGGTAAACTATACTTTTTTAGAAAACTACTTGGGAAATATTATTTGTTAGAATTATTTTACGTTTTTTTAAAGAACCAGAGTCAACGCTATTAGCTATAATAGCTATTAAAATATGCAAGGTGAAGTGGCAATGGGCAGGCCACATCGCTTGAAGAAGCTATAACCGATGGAGAAGAAAGGTTCTTGATTGGAGACCACGAACCGGAAGACGCAGCGTAGGTAGGCCTCCCACTAGATGGACCGACGACATTATGAGAGCGCGGGCATCCAGTGAATGCAGATGGCAGGATGTCGTTCAGTGTGGAGGTTAAAGGGGGAAGCCTATGTTCAGCAGTGGACGTCTTGTGGCTTATGATGATTGCTAAGTCCAAACTGTCTTATGTATATCGTAACTCCATTAAGTGTCAGCGGATAGCCGAAGATCAGGCTGAGTAGCGTACCTTGGGAGGGATATCCAGCAGTAGACTAATATAGGCTGATTTTGATGATGATGACATCAAATCGAACCGCTAGACTGTGAAATATGCCGCCAGAATGGATGTTCCCCGATAGTTACAATCTGGGTATCATCAAGTTTCGAGTGAATCGGTTTCTTCTAGGCAATCGAGCTCCATTGTAGACCGCATCAGGCGAGTTGGCGGTCAAACGCAAGCCTGTTATCCGATAAAAAAATTGTTGAATTGAATAATAGCTCACCAGGTCTATAGGTGTCATACTCCTCGCTCCCGCCCTCCACGCCCGGCGAGATAGGCGGGCTGTACCCGGACTGCCCATCATCAGAGCCGGGGCTGCCACTCCGGGAGCTTTGGGAGCGAGGGCTCGACCGCCCTTCATCAGGGAACTTGCTGATCGTGTTCTGCTCTATTTGTACGTCGTAGTTCTCTTGGTACCTGGGAAAAGAAGATAACATTACATATAAATTACAGTTTAAAAAACATAATTAGTATATATAAAAAATAACTTTAAAAAATATCATCATCATCATCAGTCAGAAGACGTCTACTGCTGAACATAGGCCTCCCCCTTTAACCTCCACACTGAACGACTTCCTGCCATCTGCATTCACTGAATGCCCGCGACTCTCACAATGTCGTCGGTCCATCTAGTGGGAGGCCTACCTACGCTGCGTCTTCCGGTTCGCGGTCTCCACTCAAGAACCATTTTTCCCCATCGGTAATCAGTTCTTCGAGCGATGGGGCCTGCCCATAAAAAAAATGCTACTCGTTAAAACAGACCAAACAAGGCCAAACTCGAGGGGTTTACTGGTAGCTATTGCATCTACTTTCCACCTCCTGGCTCCATCATTAGATCAGTTCTATGGTACCAAATTATTGTATTGTAATCTGTATTAAGTACATATTTGACCATCTGTCCGTCTTGTAAAGTTTCAAATGGATTAGAGATAATTAGAAGTAGGTTAAATATGACTTCCAAGATTTGTTTACATAGTAACGCTAATAAAAGCTTGTAAAAAAGCACTTAAAAGCTTCGACCAAAATAAAATGAATGGACGGGCCCAGTAGAAGCGCATTTTTGAAGATTACAAAATGCGCGCCAGCCCTCACTTCGTTTCAGTCGGTCTCTAGCCGTAGGAAATGAAACACGAGTCTATAATTGTTCCTGAAACCACCGTGGTTCCTGAAACAGGGCTTAAACTTCTTGGTTCGGCCGCTAGGTCACATTTTCAATTTAGCCTTGAAAACGGGTATCTATCCTACACAATGGAAGTTGTCTAGGGTGACGCCCATTCCCAAGAGCACAGACAAGCAATCTGTTGAGGAATATAGACCTATTGCGATCCTTTCAACACCAGCAAAAGTTTTTGAGAGAATAATCCACAAAGAGGTCTACAGGCAAGCGGAGCAGTACTTAGCCAATGAGCAACACGGTTTTAGGAAGAAAAGGTCAGTCGACACGAATCTGTTGGAGCTTACCGACTTCATCTCGGCTTGCCTAGACCGGGGTAGCCAAGTCGATGTCTTATATTTTGATCTGCGTAAGGCATTCGACAGAGTCAATAACGACATTTTGCTTACAAAATTAAATGACATAGGCTTTGCCTCAGGGTTGCTCAAGTTCACTGCAGACTACCTTAGAGATCGTCAGCAGTTTGTTAGGTTAGGAACGTACGATTCATCTCCTTACCATACAAGATCTGGGGTCAGTCAGGGATCTATTTTCGGCCCTCTGCTTTTTGTCTTTATGATCAATGATCTCCCTGATGTCATTAAGCACTCTAAATGTCTGTTGTATGCTGATGATCTGAAGTTGTTCATTGAAGTAAGGTCTGGGGAGGATTGTATGAAACTCCAGCACGATGTCGAAGCTGTCTATGCATGGAGTGTCGCAAATAAAATGGAATTTAATCCATTGAAATGCCATGCTATGACCTTCACTCGCAAGTGGCACCCAGTTGAATACAAATATCAGTTGGACTTTTATGAAATCACTAGATCTACTACGATAAAAGACTTGGGTGTCACTTTCGACCGAAAGCTTACCTTTAACGACCACATAGCCGTCATCGCCAAAGAGTCTTATCGAAGACTAGGATTTGTAATGAGGAACTCTAAAGACTTTGAAGGGACCTATGTCATTCGGCGACTCTTTGAAGCACTCGTTCGTAGCAAACTCGAAGCCAGCGCATGTGTGTGGAATCCACATGAGCAAACTTACACGGCCATGCTTGAAAAGGTACAAAAAGCATTCCTCCGTTGCCTTTATAAACGGAAATATGCATATTATCCTTATATGTACCCAACAAACTTTCTTCTTGGATGCTTAGGCTACAATTCCCTAGAACTTCGCCGTGAATGTAACCAAATGGTAGTTATGTGCAAGATTCTTCACAACAAGATTGACGCACCTAACCTTCTAAGCAAGTTGTCACGTCTTTTCGTTCCTGAGCCAGACAGTAGCCCTCGTCGAGGTAGCCATCCACTGTTTTCTGTCCCCCCAGGGCGAACTATTGCTCACGGCCATTCCCCTATACAGCACACTCTCGCTGCGTTTAATCGCCTCCTGGCCAGGACGCCTGAATGTGATGTGCTAGCGGATGAATGGAAGAGTGTTTTGTCAATGTGTCTGGAGTACTGCGAGGAGAAGGTGCGCAAGGTGATAGACGCGGAAGATGAAGAATGATATATTAACTTTTTATATTAATATTAGCTGTTATATTTAACACAGCTTTAATTTACCTTATTTAATATGACAATTATTTTTGAATTGATTTTGTTTATAGTCTGTAAGTATTATTACTTATTAATCTTGACATTGTGTATATTTTATTATTTTAATTCTTTTATTTTGACAAATTTGTGACATTTTAAATTTAATTTCTATAATTTAACTAATGTAATTGGTTATAACCGTTTTAGTTAATAAATAAATAATAATAAATAATAATTGTTACGCGATAATGAAACATCTGACAAAATTATGAAGTCGCTTTACCGAAGTGTAAATACACAAATAAAACCGATATCTATTTTTTGTAACAAATATACTGTACATTTTTACAAAGGTATTGAAGTATATGTCCGACGGTTTTGACTCGTTTTTACTTATCAAGTTCAATGGTTAGGGCCCGTCCATTCATTTTATTTTGGTCGAAGCTTAAAAGATGTTCTGTCCATTGCGTTTTTTGCCCCAATACAAATGATGTTTATGTCTTCATTCAGCTTCATATTAGAAAGAAGAAAGAAAGAAACACCGTATTACTGTTCCGTGTACCCTGTAGATTCCAGAAGAAACTCCCAGCTATTGCGTCTATGTAACCTTCCAAGTAAATAAGAGAGATCTGAAATACACTCACCTCGTAATGAAGTTTTTATTCTGTATCATATTTAAGTGGTGGCTCATCTTCTCCTGCAGGGTTCCCTCATTTTTTGACAGCAATGCATCTGTACAGAAATGTATAGATTCTTTACTGGCTTACCGTACGATCTGATAGTGTGATTGACTAAGTATTTGATGATGAAAATAGGCCTGACCGTGTGACATATGAGGGGGGGGGGGGGGGGAACATGGATATTGGACAGATCGCTGGACAGACTGGACAAATATGACCAATAGTAAATAATAATATTTACTATTGGTCCCATTGGTCCCACACTAGGACAAAGCCTGTATAGTGGGGGCCTTAAAACAAATTAACAAAAATTATATACTTAACTGTGTTCTACGAAAATACGAGAAGAGATCACAAATAACAAAAATAAAATAGGTTAACAAAATAAAAAAAACATTACATTAAGAAATAATTATAAGAATGTTATCAGTATCATCATCAGATAAGGATAGAAGCTACTTTTGAACAATGCGCTTGGCCTGGTTAACCGAAAAGTATTTGACATCTAGCGTTTTAACTATTTTGTTGTAAATAAATGGTATCAGAAAGTTAGGAAGTTTTTGAGCGAATTTGGTACGAACAAAGGTACGGGGAAATCTGAAAGTGGGATTTTTTAGTTTCTCGAGGTAGTCCGGGGAGTTTAGGACTTTAGCGCTTATTAAAAAAACGAAGGATAAATAGTTGACGGACATTTAAACATTTAGCATCAGCGTACAGTGTTTTTGTGGGGTATCGGAAGGGCTTTTTGAGCATGGTTTTAAGAATGTATACAAGATACAGAATGATCTCATCAAACTCATCGAATGAAAGCGATGAGTAAACAAGATACAGAATCCAGAATATTCTGACAAAGGAACGTCATATCCATGGCATTCTATTTTTTTTTTATTTGCCTTTATTAACTAAACAAAATACTAGCTAAAACTAACACTAAATAAACAGTTAGACTGTCCATAGACCGTTGAAGATCTAAAGACAATCCAAATACTCAAGCCCACTATCAGTTGGCAGCGTACCCAGCATGCTGGCGGCATTACCACGTTGAATGGCAATGCTTATACGTTGAGCCAGGTACACGCCTGCATTTTGGTTACGCGTCGCGTTAACCAGACGCGACGAGTGACCAAAAAATATTATATTTTGTACATTTTAACACTCGTGCTGTCTGAGGCTTTACAAATTATGACATTTAGACGGTTAGTTTAGCACCCTGCGTCAATTCACATACCTATACAGAAGGACTTCTTCTCCCTGATGTAGGTCTTTTCCTCGTAATACTTGAGGTTGCTGGGGCTGCTGGAGCGGGAGGTGGACTCTCTGTCGATCTCTAGGGGCTTCTCCTCGGAGTCGCGCCGGTACATCTGGGAGACCAGCTGGGACATCCTTACATTATACCTAGGGGCGAGAAATTTGTATCAATCATAAAAGTAAGATTTATCATACGAAGCTTGACCTCTTTTTAATCAACTTCCAAGAAGGATGAGGTTAGCTAATCGACTGTTTTTTTTAAATGTTTGTTACCTCATAACTTTTGACTGGGTGAACCGATTTTGATGATTATTTTTTTATTTGAAAGCTGGTGCTTTCCGTGTGCGTCAATTTAGTCTAGTTCTGACGTTTTTATGAAGTCGGTTTTTTATATTGATAATTATTTTGTCTTCTCATTTTGGTTGATTGATTATTCTTAATTATCATTGTCTGTCATGTTTCTACTCCTGCTTCTACATCTTTTCATCATCATCATCATCTCTGATTTTCATCACCACGCGGGTGAAACCGCGGGGCGCAGCTAGTAGGTACATAAATGACGGAGTTCTGAAGTAACATAAGAAAAACAATTGAATTGAGAACCCGCGTCTTATTTTGATGTTGGTTGAAATTCTCACTTCAATTTCCCCGGAAAAACCTCTTTTTTATGCACACTAAATAAATTCAGTCAATAATAAAGATTAACGCGATGTCAGTCACACGCCAAAATGCAATCAAACCGATAACTAGATAATAATAACGATAATGCGTTCATTATTTATCATTATCAGCTTTCAATAAAGGAAAATTGACCATCGGGTATCAGTTAATTAAATTATACAGGTTGAACCGGAACTGAGGACATAAACCGAAAGGATGCCATAAAAATCATAAACAGACAATCATCAAATCAATGACAAAAAGAGCCAATCAATAATCATAAATCACAAAGGACCAGATACAGGCCCTTCTTTCCCACTGAGCACTCTGGGCACTACGGAGAGAGCTATGCTCGGAGTTTCTTTGCGCGATAGAATCTGATACGTGGATATTCGACAAAGAACCAGAGTCATCGACATAGCAATTAAAATCTGCAAGTTGAATTGGCAATGGGCAGGCCACTTCGCTCGAAGAACTGATAACCGATGGGGTAGATAGGTTCTTGAGTGGAGACCACGAACCGGAAGACGCAGCGTAGGTAGGCCTCCCACTAGATGGACCGACGACATCGTGAGAGTCGCGGGCATCCAGTGGATGCAGATGGTGGTTGATGCATGATTCTTTGGCAAAAAAAAAAACAAAAAAAAAAACGTACAAGTACCTAATTCATAGTACTTTTAAAACTGTAAAACACTGTTTTAAACTATCACGGTTGTTCACTAGTCATTATGATTATTTACGGGTTATAAAAACCTGGGGCCTTACCCCTAGCTCGAAAAATTGACCCGCATAGGTGTTATTTGTCTAAACGGTACCATCAACTACGATAAGCGGTAGTTATTTGATAGCCGCCAAGCTTTGCTATTTTCACGCACACACGCATAGTAAAACGGATTTTCGTTCATTCAAGTTAGACACTTTTAAACGATGCAGCTTAAATGAGTTGGTTAATTTTAGGTACCTATCAGGTAACAGATAAAGAAATAAATAGGAGAATAAAAAATACTTGGAACAAATATTGGGCAATGAAGGAAATTTTTAAAGGAGCTCTACCAATAAAAATAAAAACAAAAGCAATGAACATTTGTTTGACGCCATGCCTTACTTATGCCTGTCAGACATGGCCACTGACCAAGAAACAAATGGAAAAACTTAGGGTCTGCCAGCGAGGTATAGAAAGAAGCTACATGAACCTCAAACTAAGAGACCGAGTACATAACACGCTGATTAGGAAAAAGACAAAAGCTAGAGACGTCATAAGAGAAATCCTTAAACTCAAGCGGAAGTGGACCGGTCACATCCAACGGGTAGAATCGGATAGGTGGGCAAAGATTGTTACAAACTGGGTACCTAGAGATAGAAAACGTAAACAAGGTAGACCTTTCCAAAGATGGCACGACGATATAGTAAAAGTCGCGGGTAAACTTTGGTCCAGAACTGCCAGAAATAGAGAAGAATAGAAAAAAATTGAAGAAGACTTTTACCGCTACAGGCGGTCCTTATACCGAATCAATAGAAGATTAATAAATAAAAATAATAAATTGGAAACTAATATAATTGTAAATAAATATCTACTAACACATTAACATAGATGATAAGGCTCCTTTTTTAATTGTTTAAAATTTGTATAAGGAACAAATAAAAGCTTTTTTATATTTATTTTTATTTTATTTGTATCAGGTACCTACTAAAAGTTGGCTCGCAAAAGTGAAGCTAGGGGTAAGGCCCCTGTTATGCAAACTTTAAAACAGACAAGAGCGCGTTGAAGTCTTTTGTACGGTATGATTTACACACGAGTATATACATGCTGTATTTTTTTGTTCTATATTAAAAAGTGCATTATTTAAAAAGCTAGTAAGTAATACAATATATTTTTTGGGTTGTGATGATATTTTTAACCAACTTCCAAAAAGGAAGAGGACATCAATTCGACTGTTTTTTTATTTCTTTATGTTTGTTACCTGACTGGGTGAACCGATTTTGATGATTCTTTTTGTATTTGAAAGCTGGTGCTTCCCATTTGGTCACATTTCAATTTGGTCCAGTTCTGATGAAGTCGGCTTTTTATATTGATATTATTTTTTTAATATTCGGGTGTCTGTAGTGGAATGCTTTGTTTATATACGAGCGAGGAACAGTCAGGCCTGACATGATATGATTTATAAGTATGACATGTTAAAAATAACGGGTTTAGTTAAAAGCTACATAAAATTGATTATATATACTGTAGAAAGCACCTATTTAAATCGGCTAATAAAGTCTGATAGTTTTCGGCTAGAAAGTTTTAATTTTTGGGTAGGATTAAGGAAGGGATATTCTATCCCTTTCCCGCAAAGTGTAAGTGTGGAGTTTGACATACTTACTTATAAATTATTGAGTATTGATATAATAATGAATGTTATTATTTTTAAATAATAGATAATTTATGCGAGTGAAAAAAAAAGTTTTTTTAAAGTTATTTCTATCACCAGTAATTGACAATAAAATTTATAACTTATAAATTTTAAGGACTAAGGCTTTTATTTAATTCTATGATAATAAAAATGTTAATACGTAAAAAAACTTACTTCGGATCAAACAACAAAAATTAAAAAAAAAAAAACACTAAGAAGAGTCCTCACTAAACTTCACAGCCACAACCACCAACAAAAAAAAACGAAACGTCAAATTTGAAATCGGAACCGAACGCGCGCGAACCCCGGTCCCACACAACTGAATTATTTTATTAAAATACGCGATCTGCGCCCTATTATCACTCCATATGTCAGTAGATGGGATGGGCGTATCCACCGACCAGAGTTGAGACCCCGCTCAGAGACCAGTCACGTGCAAATCGCGGCTCAACCATTTACGACAATAAAGTGAGGTTATAGTCCCGCCTTTTCGTCTGTCTCTTTCCCCCATATTGTTTCTCTCTCTAAAGCAATTAAGGTGAAATGTTGTGTTGCGGTCGGCACTGGATTTTCATGTTTGTTTTAGCATTTTATTTTTGTTTAACAAGCTTGGAGTAGATCTAGTTGTTACTTACTTAATTGGTTTCTTTTTGCTTCTTCATGGTGGACTAGCAACGTTCCCTGGCTTCATTCGGTATTTTACAGGAATCTTTCAATTATCCAGGATGAAAAGAAGTCTATGCTGGATTCAGTTCACGGAACACTATTAGCGGAGGTTCAGTTCGTTTATTTGCTCTGACAGCTCAGCATACAGAAAGTCTGACAGATTCAAGAAAATTGAAAAAATATAAATTGAATAAAAACTTTTTCTTTTATTATTTCACTGAAGTATTATCGGGTACGTTCAAAAACCTAGCGAAAGTGATCAACAGATGACCTTGTTGCCCTTTTTGCCGTACTAGTTTATGCGTTATTCGGTTTACGGTAGATCTACCGTTTTACGTTTACCATTAAAAAAAACTATGTCTATATTTTTTTTTTTAAATGAAAAATAATACATTTGAACACGAACGATAATTTTATTTTCTATATATAAGCATATTTACCTTGTTTATCTGATCTGATCTGAGGTAAGTAAGTAAGAGTGTTAAGTTACTTAATAAAACCCAAGACTTAAAGAAGTACCTTATAATCACAAGGTTTGATGGAAAATCTACTTATACCCTGTAGGTTCGCTGCAGTCAATTGTAAAAAACAGAATGAAAACTGTAAATTCTGATCTCTTTTGCTAGGTTTCTAAAAGTAAGATTGCGTTTTGGCGCCAACATGAAAAAAAAGCATGTCTCATGTATTATTTTTCTAAACTCATGTTTTTGCGACAGATAATATGTCATGATTATAGCCCCGTTGGTTCAGTTGGTAGAGAACCTACCTTCTGCTCTTGGGGGCGTTCTTGGCGTGGGTTCTATTCCCACCTAGAGTAAACATTCATGTGATGAACATTTGTGTTTGTTCTATGTCTGGGTATTAATATCTATTTAAGTATGTATTTAAAAATATATATGTATGTGTATCAGTCTCTGGCAGTCATGTGGAAAACCCTGCCAATTCAAAATAATAAATAAATTAAATTCGCCGTCCTGTCAAAAATATATCTGTTTTGTTTAGGTAACAACATTTTTGGCATATGAGTAAAGATTGTATATGTTTAATTCGTTAATGCTATATTAGCACTACTGTCAGTATCTGTAACTACTTCTATGCTACAGCTAGTCTCTATTTTGTGGCAATTAGCCCAGTCATATTAGGGGTCAACGTCGGAATGAAAGATAATAAGCTGAAAATTGGTATAAACCTTTGTTTTGTCGTTCTAAATTTTGTCTCAAAAGTCACCATTGCTATCGTGTCAGCGTCTTAAGATATTCAAGGTCAAAGGTCATCAAAATCGTTTTTTTGTGAATATCTCGGTTCCTATTGCTCAAATGAGATTTGTATTTACATAAAAGTTGTAGAGTTTACAATTCTCTACAACTTTTGTTTAAACTTTTTTTCCATACAACCAACCATTTTTGAGGTAGAGCACGAAGAGTGCGCGGAGTATAGTCATATATGGGCTTATGCAAGGTCAAGCGTGAGTTACGGTTATCACTCCGTTGTATAAAGTCAATTACTTACTAAAAAATTATGATTATTAAACAATGCCCATTATTTATGTACTAATTATTAATTATTTATATTTAACTATAGTATATTATACATAAATATATAATCCAGAATTAATAATATACTATAGTTAAATATAAATTATTAAGAATTAGTAGGTACACGTCCCGACGGACTAACGTTGGTCCCATGGAAGAGAGGACGCTCTCTTGTGTGGGATGCGAATATGTTTCACTCGTTTGTTTGTTGCAGTTTTCAGAGTTACAAAATTAGATATTTAGAGTAGGTACATATACTTAGTTCAGTTTTGGATTATATCTTGGTTGTTTTGGGCGGGTAAGGTTTGTAGAAGGCGGGCGGACAAGTAACTGAGCGCGGCCTTTACACTCCTCGCTATACCTACTCCTGAAAATACAAGATGCTCTCACGTCTCAGAATAGGCTTGTTTTCTAACGTATAATCTATATATATAAAAATGAACCCCTATTTCTTCTGCATATCTATTCTGCAAGCTAAGTGAACGCGCAAGTGAAGTGATAAGCTAAGTTAATGTGATTTTTTCTTGACTATTTCTGCAGATAAATGTCGACAGCGAATTATAAGGTTAAGGGACTACAGTCAAAGGTGATCACTCGACATTTTGACATTTCTCTATGGTAATCGACAAGAAAAATATACGTTCACTTAGCTTATCACTTCACTTGCGCGTTCACTTAGCTTGCAAAATAGACCGGCTGGTCTCGCTATAACTCGAGAATGGCTAAACGATTTGGTGAATTTTGATCATAAAATATTTGTGGAAGTTCAGGGAAGCTTTTTTTATGATACTGGGTGCGAGACGAGCGAAGTCGCTCGCCTGATGGCTCTTCACGCTTGCCCATAACAGCTCAACGCCTCAAGGAAAAAAATAATTAAATGGCTGATACATTTCTGAGATTAATAAGCGTTTAAAGTTTTTGGTGGGGGATAGAGAGCGGATGCTCTGTCCCTCTCCTGCGAAGCGTATGTATAACATTTGTATGGCGCGCAAGGCTTGACGACATAACGCGCTGTATTGCGCGACATGTCTAGTAATTAAAATATTTATTATTTATTTTTGAACAAATTGATTTATTTTTTCATTTTGTGCTCTATTTATGACCTGAGTACTTTTTTATGAAGTAAAATTCTTACTTATATATTAAAAATAATTACAAATTTAAAAAACCGATTTCGTAGAATTAGTATTAAATGGCCAAGTTCGGTTACCTACTTGGGATGATCACACTGTTACCCAGGTTTCAAACAAAATTTTCCAGTTATTTTGTTTTAAAAGCCAACGCACGAAGCAACGCAGCGTACGAAGCGCTTTGATTATACTTTTATTGTGCGTACTGCTTGTCTGTGGAATGCGCTGTCTGAGTAGGTGTTCCCCGATAGTTACAATCTAGGTGTCTTTAAATCACGAATGACTCGGTTTCTTCTAGCCAACCGTGCTCCATCGTAGACCGCATCATCGCTTCATTCGCTCGCATTCGCTTTCGTCAAACAAGCCTATTTACGTATATAAAAAAAAACTACTGAACCGATTTTGACGAAATTTCTATGGGACTAATCTAAAGTAAATCCTTTCAATAAAAAATAATAATTGAATTTTCCCAATCAGTTCATAAATGACGGAGTAAAAAACGAATTGAAAATCGGCCCAAAGTCAAGAAAAAATAATTAAATAACACTACTGAACAAATAACAAACTTTTTATTTTATCTGAGTTCCTACTATGTGATTATAATTCCTTGTTATTGACCTTAATACAAATATGTAAATAGGATTTTCATATAACATCTCATTTCTTTTCGATTCTCAAAATACCCGCAATATAAAAATCAAACTTACGTCAAAACTTAAAATTTATATTTCTCAGTTTCTAGACGAAAAAAAATATGCCTACATATATTTATTATTAGTCAACCTCGATATGAAATAATATGAAACAAATCAGTTTTTTTTTAGTGTTGAGTAGTGTAATCTATTCCTACCTAACCTACTCTAGTAAACAAACAGACATCAAATTTTTTTAACCAAAAATAGTACTTAATCCTATGATATTTAAATCCAAGAAACGTCCAAAATCCACAGAATAAAATTACATCAAGAAATTACTACTTAAAACAACGTTACTGTGACTTAACGTGCGTGAGAGAGACAACAATAGAAAATGCAACAAGCACGAGAGAGATAACAACACCAAATACTATGCATTTCTTTTGTCTCAAAACAAAGGGCGGCGCTGGAACTTTTTCAACCAATAGCATTGTCCGCGAAAGAGAGATAGCAGTTCTATTGTATAGTGAGTAAAAGGGAGGGGGGATGTAATTTCTGAGTAGATTTCAAGATAAATGCGTCTAAGCGGTGGTTTTATAGGCGAAAATTGAGCCACTTAAGTACCTACGTTGTTTATGAAATTAGTACTGGATGGAAGTTACTGCACGCTTTTGATTAATTTCTGTAATGCTTGTTTAATTAAATGAAATTAACTCTACATTTTGCTACGTACAAAGTTTTTGTAAAAGGTTTTTAGGGTTCCGCACCCAAAGGATAAAACGGGACCCTATTACTGAGCCTACGCTGTCCTTCCGTCCTACCTTAAAACGGCTGTATATTTGGAACCGTAATAGATAGCTAGTTGAAATTTTCACAGAATATGTAATGTTACGGCGGATTAACATTTTTTTTTAAATTAATTAGGTATAGAAGCTAGAAGGTTTTAAAAAATTCGGACGGACGGACAGACAGACAGACAGACGGACGGACAGAACGAATTTATAAGGGTTCCTTGTCGGGCTACGGAACCCTAAAAAGACAAAATGTCGAAACAAAAGGGTCCGACACAACAAACGTATTTTTGTATTTGCTCTGGTGTAAATACGGTAATACGTACAAGCGTCAAACTTGCCATGATTATAGTACACACTCTAAAGTATAACAACAAATAATAAATAATGGCCAAGTGTGAGTCGATGACACATATCTGTTCATCACCAAGTTATAACTGGTAATTTCATTACTTGGACGACCTTATCATTTCTTTCACCAAATTCAAATGCTACATTTTTATAATTTTGTAGTCGGTTTTTATATGATAGGGAATTATTTGAGTTTTTTTTAACATTTTTTTTTTAGTTTAATTAGTCATACATTATTTTCAATGTTTTCGATAGTGAAAGGAGTTTAGAACTCAAGCTAAATAGACAACATGGCTGAATGAAGCCAAAACTTAAAATTAAAAAGAATAATTATCAATATAAAAAACCGACTTCATAAAAATCTCAGAACTGGGGCCTTACCCCTAGCTTCACTTTTGCGAGCCAACTTTTAGTAGGTACCTGATAGGTACCTAAAATTAACCAACTCATTTAAGCTGCATCGTTTAAAAGTGTCTAACTTGAATGAACTAAAATCCGTTTTACTATGCATTTGCGTGAAAATAACAAAGCTTGGCGGCTATCAAATAACTACCGCTTATCATAGCTGATGGTACCGTTTAGACAAATAACACGTATGCGGGTCAACTTTTCGAGCTGGGGGTAAGGCCCCTGGACCAAATTGAAAACAGACTACACGGAAAGCATCATCTTTTAAATAAAAAAAGAATCATCAAAATCGGTTCACCCAGTCGAAAGTTATGAGGTAAAAAAAAAGTCGAATTGATAACCTCCTCCTTTTTGGAAGTCGGTTAAAAATTCGTACAAAAAAGAGACCCGGGGACCCAAAAAGGGACCGAGGGGAACGAAAAAGGGACCCGGGTATGTCCTAAAACTGCGACCAGAACCACCGGAGGATGGGCAGCAGCGTCCTAATAGTACACGGTGAACGTGCTGCGATCCCCAAGCCGCCTGCCAAGCGTGGGGATTATGGCAACACCCCTCTCTATCAGGGAGGCATTGTCCAAGAGTGGACGTTAATAGGTTGATGGTGTGGTGTGTGTAGAAAAAAAACAAGGACTGTGGGCTACTCCAAGGCCCAGAATACATAAAGTACACGTACAGAAGGTTCACTCCGTAAAAGCATTTAAATAAATAGCGACTCTTACTACCACACAATAAAGTGCAATTCAGGACGTGCGAGTGCTAACTACCTACAGCTATATTAACCTACAAGTTGCCTCTCTGTCTATCGCGTAACTCTTGTCGCGTTATCTCTGTCTATCGCGCGGCAGCGGGCACGGCAAGTCCGACAAGACGACTACTTGTAGCTTCATACCTAAAGTGCGGAGTGCGCTAGGCCTGACCAAGGTAAATCTTTGCATTTACACCTCGGAGCCTTTGACTCAGCCAACAATCTACGTATTCGAGAATAGCATTAATGACCGCCACCCTCGTCTCTTAAACCCTCCCTTGACGATGCAGGAAGAATTATAATCATATTTATATGCGAGCGCCTAATTTAACGCCAAAAGTTTCGTAATATCCGCCATTTTGTTTTTGTAATGACAAATTTGTTTGAGACGATTAAAGCTTTGTTTTAAAACTTTTTTGTCAAATGCTAGGTACAAATAAAAAAAAAACAAGAGAACTGATAATGATGATGATGATCATCATCATCAGCCAGAAGACGTCCACTGCTGAACATAGGCCTCCCCCTTTAACCTCCACACTGAACGACATTCTGCCATCTGCATCCACTGGATGCCCGCGACTCTCACAATGTCGTCGGTCCATCTAGTGGGAGGCCTACCTACGCTGCGGCTTCCGGTTCGTGGTCTCCACTCAAGAACCTTTCTTCCCCATCGGTCATCAGTTCTTCGAGCGATGTGGCCTGCCCATTGCCACTTCAACTTGCAAATTTTAATAGCTATGTCGGTGACTCTGGTTCTTTGGTGAATATCTACGTTTCGGATAGGATGATAATGATGATGATTACTTGTCAGGTGATTTGATAACGATATCAATGTGACATTAAATATTCCCATACTAACGTTGGTTGTTCGGTTTTCCCACGCGTTATCAACCATAATGTGTTTATATAATGTTTGTTTGTTTGTCCGCGGGACTCGCGGTTCACACGCGGCGCGGTCGCTGTGGCCGATTTGGAGTATTTTGTTACTGATACAGACAGGTGAGGCTCTTGACCACAGCTTAATTATTATTCTGATACAGTGAAGTCGAAGACAATCGATAATACAGCCGTCTAAATAATAGCTTTGTCACGTTCGCGTATCTCGCGGGATGCATTTGGACCACTGTATTTAGGTAGATATGGAATTTCTTTTTTAAATCAAAATACTAAGACTTTACTGAAAGCTTGAAGGAGGTTTAGGAGTTTTAGAAAAAAGTCTTTGCGTAAGTACATCACTTCTTTTAATGGGAAAGTGTTCCTTTAAAAAAAATGATGTACGCAAAGACGTTTTTCAACGGTGTTTACTAAGACTACTGAAAGCTTGGAGTTTTAGAAAAACGTCTTTGCGTACATCACTTTTTTAAAGCGACAGATTCAATCGTGTTTAGCCAAGCAGGCTTAGTGGCCTCAAAGAAGAGAAGCCTATGTCCATTGTAGAAAGAAATGTGGCCCTAGTACGAGCAATTGCGAAAAAGTATTCGTTCCGTAAACGATAGCAAAATGTATGAAAAATTGAACAGCGCCTCTATCGGTAAAAGGAAACTGAATTTTTCATACATTTGCTATCGTTTACGGAATGAATACTTTTTCGCAAGTTCTCGTACTAGCCTCTGAATGATCGCTGAAGCATTATTATAGTGTATCGCAAAAACTGGAATGTTATATTGTTTTTTTTCTGTACCTAATCCAAACAGATTCACACGATAATTCCTCGTCAACAAATCAATACGAACTGATAAGGTTGTTGTTAAAAAGTAAATAATTCATACTTAGTGACATTATCGTGACAGCTGTCAGACTGACTGGCGGGTAGCGGTGACCATGAGGTGGGTCGGAATCTTTGATCATATTTTGAACATATACTTTTTTTGTTTTGTTTTCTAGGGGAAATCTTCCAAAGATACCACCCAGCTGCATTGGGGTGCAGCCAGGTTATGTAAGATTATGCCCACTAAACCCCCCCCCCCCCCGGGGGACCAGCTTAAGTGCTTGACAAGAGGGCTCCGGGATCTCCAGAGGAACGCACCGGAAACCTCAGCACTGCGCTACGGGACCTCCCAAGACAACTGCGTGTTGTCTCAGCCCCTCCAGTCGCAACAACGTTGGTCACACAACGTTGTCGTTCTCTCTCAGGGCACGCTTAAGTGGATGATCAGAGCCCCAACTTTGAGCATCCCGAGCCCGGATGTCCCCTTTTAGTAGCCTCTGACTACAGGCAGGCAGGGGCCGGTGCCGTATTCTATTGCCCCGGCACCAGGGCTAATATAACTTGATCATATACCTAGGTATGGTTTGGATTTGCCTTAAGGCGATCTTATACTCAAAAAGGCGTAACAGAACATTTTTGAAAGAAAATGGATTCATAAAAAAAATTGCATAAAAAAAATGTTAATCTTGATCATATTTCTGAGTGGACTATTATTACTTGGAGCTAGTGCCCACCAAAAAGTCTGCCCAAAACTGAAGGGGGCAAGGTTAACACGTAATGCACACACTGAAGAAATATTTTGATGACTAATTACAATTTTATTCTTAACAAACGACCCGCCCCGGCTTTGCACGGGTGTTAGCTCGGCCTTCGGCCTCGTTACTATGACCCGCTCCAGGAATACAAAATTTCATCCAAATTGCCAGCCGTTTTAAAGTATATGTGCTATTCCAGGCTATAATCTATCTCTGTGCCAAATTTCATTTATATCCGCTCAGCCGTTCTGGCGTGATTGAGTAACAAACATACATCCATCCAAACGTTCACTTTTATAATACTAGTTGCGCCCCGCGGTTTCACTCGCGTGGTGATGAAAATAGGTGAATATGATGAAAAAGTAGCCTATGTGTTAATGCAGGACATAAACAATGTATATTCCAAATTTCATCCAAATCCATCCAGCCGTTTCTGCGTGATTGAATAACAAACGTCCATCCATCCATACGTCCATCCAAACTTTCGCATATACGTATGATATTAGTGTGATTAGTGGGATAATCATAAAAAGAATAAATCTTATTTTTAAATTAGCCTAATACTTTTATTTACCTTATGTCATTTATTGTACGCTCGTAAAGGGCAGATTATTGATACTACTATGTTTTACTATCTGCGATTCTGCGAATTCTTACTAGTTCTACAAACGCACACTACAATATTGAGCAGCACACAGTAGTACTTTTTTTGTATTGTAATTATTATTGTGGATTATGTGGAAAGTTCTTACAACTCCTGGGGCCTTACGCCTACCTGTTATAAACGATTCAGTTTAGGTGATTGCGAAATGTTGCGAGACTGCAAATCGTATCTAGGCGCGTTAAGGTTCGCGTTCGCGTGATTTTGCAAACTGCGCGTATTGGAGCCCGCGTTTGGAGTGGGGCGTAAGGCCTCTGTGGTCTAGCTCTACCCTGATCAATGGTTAGGGCCGCGCTGTTCCTTTGTAGATAATTTTTTAACGGTAAAGAAAATCCCATCCTTTCAAACTATGCTGGTCACTCCACTTGTTGCCAAAACGCCGATGATTACAAAATTACAGAGTGATTCAGAGAGCAGACATCTAACTTTCGATAACAGTTATCAGGCATTTACGGGTTATTTGTCAAAGACGCCATCTTATTATGGGAGTAGATGATCAATTTATCTTTATGTCAGAATGATTGTTGAGCAAGAAACGACATCTATTCTCATATCTATAAGTAGATAAAGAAGGTATATTCAGCATCAATAATTGGGGATCAATTTCTGCTAGTTTTGATACAACTTTTGAACCAATTTCGATGATTTTATTTATTTATTTGAAAGCTGGTGCTTCCCGTGTGGGCCCATTTCAATTAGGTCCAGTGGTCATTTTTGTGAAGTTGGTTTTTTATATATATGTTACGGCTAAAACCCGAAGCGCGGCTGCACCTAGTTTTAGCCGGTTAGAACTAGGTGTAGCCACTTACTCTTGGTTAAACCTAGTACGAGCCGATTGTTTTCGGGTAAAACTAGGTCTAGCCTTCATAATGCCGGCTACAACTAGGTCCAGCCATTCCCTGTTGGATAAAACTAGGTCTATCCGATATCATTCCGGCTAGAACTAGGTCCAGACAATCCCTGTTGGATAAAACTTAGATGCGTGCCCCGCCACGCCTTCCGCCTCGCGTCACACTCATGACTCACAGCATCTGCAGCAGCGGCGCGGGGTGGAGGGCGTAGCGAGGCACGCGCCTCTGCAGGTTGTGAGCACCAGGTGCTGCTGATCTACTGCAGTTCTACTAGCGAGTGTGACTCACAGCGTCTGCAGCAGCAACGCGTGTCTTAGTTTTATCCAACAGGGATTGGCTGTACATAGTTGTAGCCGGCATGCTATCGGCAGAGCTTTTTTAGATATTAAAAAAACACCCAATAATAAGAAACGTAGAGAGTTTTTTTATTCTTATAAATCACATTGTTATAATTAACACAAATTATTAGGAGTACAATTTTTAATATAATAGGAACAATCAGGAACATTTTTTTAACAACAGACAATAGTTGCATATTATAATTTAAAGAATATTATTATAATTATAAATCACACTTTTATAAAGTGACATAAACTATTTATTAGAACAACCTAAACTTGAGTGACATTTTGAGTTGCACAAAATACCAGCAGCTTTGCAAAGGCACTTTTTGTTGCCACATTTGGTTTTGCAGTTGCATCTTTTATAGCCTTGCCCACTAGAGGTTGATTGTGCATTGGCTATTTGGCGTAGTGATTTCTTTTCGGGTGAAACAATGTCGATATCTAAAAATTTTGACTCACACACAGTGAACTGATTTCTTGAAAATAGTTCTGTTATAGTGCCGTGTTTGTTTCCTAATTTGTATAACCCCTTGTCGTTACATTCAAGTACAACCATTAACAAATTGGGAAAGTCGCCTCTACCTCTGTCCACGTCAGGAATTTTTACTTGGACTGTATCACCGACTTTACATGGGGGAAACTTTTCATTTGATGAAGCCGTCATTTTTATAGCTTGTTTTACCAAACCTTCCTGTGCGCCTTTCCTGTTAGTGTCAATTTTTAGTTTCTTTTCACACAGTTTACATTTTTTCTCCTCATTCTGGTCACAGAGCCCGCAATATGTCATTTCGATTGTTTTCTGGCAACTTCCTGATCCTGATGTTAATGGCTCATTCTCTTTTGATGGCTCATTCTCTTTAGTAGCTTCATCACTCTCATCTAACTCTCTAAGAATTTTCTCAAGATCTTCCTCACTTTCTATATTTGCAAGGACTTCAGGTGGCAGATCAGATGATTTCAGCCCGACCTTTACATCAGAACCGAACATTGCCTGGTACGGCGATCTTTTGATTCCGTGATGGTAAGCTCTATTTTTCATTAGCTGAATAAATCGTACGCCTTCTGACCATTTTTGGCAGTTCTCGTCAGCCATCCAAGTCATAAGCATTTACTTCTTTTTAGCTTCTGCAACCATTCTGTTTCTTCCGCCGTGCCCAACGCACAGATGTATTTCATGAAGAACATCAAACAAGTCTTCATTCTTGACGTAATATTTGATATTTTCGGCATTTTCGGTGCTCGACACAGGAGAAATCAACTTTTCGATGTCGCCAATACAACAAACATCGAAGCGCTTCAGACGGCGATATTGCAACGTAGAAAGTTTCGTGGATATTTTGGCAGCTTTAACGTCTTCTATAAACTTGGAATACTGCACATCATTCATGTAACTTTGATTTTCACCATGTTTTGTGGCTAATAAACACTGAAACTGTTCCAAAAAACTTAACTTCATAGTCTGTAGGTCTTTATTCACAGCCATTCTGAATTCGAACGTATGAGTGCGCAAAAACAAGAAAGTACGTCTGTTTTGTACAACGGCACAACGCGTACTAAACTCAAAGCGCAAGGGCAAACGTGGGTGTACGGGTGGCAGGCGGCAGGGGCGCGCGACTCGCGTGAGCCAGGCGCCTGTTACTTGTTCATACTTGTTTGCATCTAGTTTTATCTAACAGGGATTGTCTGGACCTAGTTCTAGCCGGAATGATATCGGATAGACCTAGTTTTATCCAACAGGGAATGGCTGGACCTAGTTGTAGCCGGCATGATGAAGGCTAGACCTAGTTTTACCCGAAAACAATCGGCTCGTACTAGGTTTAACCAAGAATAAGTGGCTACACCTAGTTCTAACCGGTTAAAACTAGGTGCAGCCGCACTTCGGGTTTTAGCCGTAACATATATAATTATATATTATTTAAGGATATAAATCTATACGCGTCAACTAGATAATCTCCTCTATTTTATACTTAGTTAATAAAGACACTTGCCGTTTAAAACAAGTGGACCACATTAAAAACCGACTTCAAAAAAATATGAAAAATTGTGAGAGTTGCCCTGATTTCCCTGGGATCCCATCATCAGATCCTGACTTGGTGACAATGGGACCAAATTGGAAGTATAAATCAAAACAAAACCAAACAAAAATTTTTTTTTTTGAAATTGGTCAACATACATTAAGAAAATAACTGGCCAAGTGCGAGTCGGACTCGCGCACGAAGGGTTCCGTACCATTTTCTATAAAAACGGCAAAAAATCACGTTTTTTGTATCCCTTAAATATTAATTTTATTTTAATATAATTATTTATTTTTAAAGTCAATATATAACTAAATATTCTGTGAATATTTCAAGCGTCTACCTGTTACTGTTATCAATATCGAGCATAAACGAACAAAAAAATCACGTTTGTTGTATGGTAGCCCCCTTAAATATTTATTTTATTCTATTTTTTTTTTTTTTTTTTTTAATTTTTTTTTTGTTCTAGCGGCAACGGAAATACATCTTCTGTGAAAATTTCAACTGTCTAACTGTCACGGTTCATGAGATACATACAGCCTGGTGAGTCGGACGGACAGACGGACGGACGGACGGAAAGCGGAGCCTTAGTAATAGGCTTCCATTTTACCCTTTGGGTACGGAACCCTAAAAACAGAACATAGAACTGTCCTCCTTTTTTGAAGTCGGTTAAAAAGAATATTCTCGATCAAGTCGCTTTTCAAACATGGTAATATTTTACTATGCTGGTTATTATCATTTTGTTTGGATTTATTTACCTACATTGGCAAGATACGGAAGCTCTGCAAAGAGCAGCTAAAAGGGAAATTATCAATGTTTTAACGTTATCACTACTTATCACTGTTATCAGGGTACGACTAATTGACACTAAGTGACGGCAACTCACTGTAAACAGTCGATTTAATGTATTACCCAAGTTTAATATAATGTCGCTGGGAGGGAGGAAAGTTTAATACATACTCGTAATGTATGCTTGGAGTTTCTTTGCGTGATAAAATCTGGAACGTAAATATTCGCCAAAGAACCTGAGTCACCGACATAGCTATTAAAATCTGCAAGTTCAAGTGGCAATGGGCAGGCTACATCGCTAGAAGAACTGATGACCGATGGGGAAGAAAGGTCCTTGAGTGGAGACCACGAACCGGAAGACGCAGCGTAGGTAGGCCTCCCACTAGATGGACCGACGACATCGTGAGAGTCGCGGGCATCCAGTGGATGCAGATGGCAGGATGTCTTTCAGTGTGGAGGTTAAAGGGGTAGGCCTATGTTCAGCAGTGGACGTCTTCTGGCTGATGATGATGTACAATTGGATCACAATAAAAACGAATTCAAAATTAGTAAATACGCAATTATTATTTTGATTTAAAAACCATATTAGTAAACCGATTTTGATGAAATTTATATGGGTCCACCTCTGAAATATGACCTAGCAAACAAAAAAATAATCATCAAAATCAATTTGCAAACATACATTAAAAAAAATACACTGGAACATAGAACCTCCGCCTTTTTTGAAGTCGGTTAAGGACATTTAAATAACCATAGACCTAAAAATTTTTTGACATCCTAAATCTATGTAAATAACTCGTAACTTAAAAGTAGAAAAACCTCGCCTCGTATTTTTTACCGACTTCCAAAAAGGAGGAGTATCTATTTACAACTTACATTGTATCTATCTACTACCTACTTGACTTGGCTGGCACCGACTTCAAAACCACAAAATTTGTGGTTTTGAATTCGGTTTATTTTTTTTAATAAAAATAACTTTAAAAACTCATTGCACGTTTCTGTTACATCCCGTAGAAAGCTACTAGTAAAGGCTCAAGTCGTCGTATTCCCACTACTACCTGCGACATGAACAAACTATAGTTTAAAAAACAAATGTTATCGAAATGTCGACAAAGTGCTTCTGTATGCCACCTAACTAAACAGATAACATATTTTTATATCTATTACTTTTTAGTATTTGTTGTTATAGCGGCAACAGAAACACATCATCTGTGAAAATTTCAACTGTCTAACTATCACGGTTCATGAGATGCAGCCTGATGACAGATGGACAGACAGACGGACGGGCAGCGGAGTCTTAGTGATAGGGTCCCGTTTTTACCCTTTGGGTACGGAATCCTAAAAATGAATTTACCTTGGTCACGCCATAACTTGAGAAGGCTACCGATTTCATTCAACCTTTTTTTTAAGTTTTCTAATAAGTACTACTTTGTAGAAGATTCTTAAAAAAATAAGAAAAATGCGAAAGGTTCCCAATTCGAATGTACTTTTTTTTAAATCTTTGTTAATAAATAAATATCTGGGACATTTTTGCACACATGGTCATCTGACCCCAAGCTAAGCAAAGCTTGTAATATGGCTGCCAGAGACTGATATACATTTTTTTTTATACATACTTAAATAGATATTAACACCCAGACATAGAACAAACACAAATGGTTCATCCCACAACTGTTTGTCCTAGGTGGGAATCGAACCCACGCCCCAAGCGCAGAAGGCAGGTATACTACAAACTGAGCTAACGGGGAGCTTAGAACCTTACCTTACCATAGAACTATGGCCCAGTTCTCAGATTTTCATGAAGTCGGTTTTTTATATTGATATATGGAACAGCTGTTATTTTTTTCGCGATTTCAGAGTTGGCCTCGATGTAAAAGTTGTTTATAAAGATGGATACTATGGACCTCTTTCGGCTTGGTTCACCCTTTCAGCGTAACCCAGTAGGTATAGGTATGCTTATTAAAAGCCTAGATAATAGTTTTATTGTACTGGATCTGTTTTTCTTGTTTATATGATCTTTGAAAGAGTTATCTTGCCTATTCGAATCATGATTAGATTTTAAATTATTTTTTAGTTTTTCTTGCCATTGTAATGGAGTTCTTTGGTGAGTGAAACCGCGGCCATTGTTAGTATCTAATTATCTATATACTGATTTCGTAGAAGGTTCTTGCATTAAAAAAACGGCTGGACCGATTTGGATGAAATTTTGTGTTCCTGGAGCGGGTCATAGTAGCGAGGCCGAAGGTCAAGCTTACACCCGAAGCTGCTAGTGCTAGTAATAAATAAATGAAACAATACCCGTTCCGCCTGAGTCCGTCCTGAACTCATCGGAACAACAGCGAAGTTGATTAACGCGCCCACTGCAGCCGTCCCTGTCGCTCGCACGCTCTCTGTTTCCCGCAGGGTGGTAGCTTCACTTCGACCCGGTAGCGTTTTTTTTCGGGTCTATAAGTTTTGCTCTGGATTGGTAACCAATGAAGATATACAGGTTTACGCATTTTTGTTCATTTCTTACTTACAACATTTTTTGAAGATCAGGGGCCTTACCCCTAGCTCAAAAACTTGACCCGCATAGGTGTTATTTGTCTAAACGGTACCATCAACTACTATAAGCGGTAGTTGTTTGATAGCCGCCAAGCTTTGCGATTCTCACGCACACACGCATAGTAAAACGGATATTCTTTCATTCAATCTGTAGGACTCGGTACCCCGGGCGTGATATACACAACACACCAAGATTCCACAGATAAAGTAAAGATTTTAAGCCGCCGTGCATCCAGTCAGAGACAAGTTAGACGCTTTTAAACGGTGCAGCTTAAATGAGTTGGTTGTCGCAATAATCGTAGGTACCTATCAGGTACCTACTAAAAGTTGGCTCGCAAAAGTGAAGCTAGGGGTAAGGCCCCAGAGCCCCGATTCTCCTAAACAATTGTTTTTAAATTGTTAGTGAAATGCCTCAAAAATTGCACTTATGACACTTTTGGTATAGATAGTGTAAAAGTAAGAAAAATTGAGGCAATTCATTAACAATTGAAAAACAATTGGTTTAGTAGAATCGGGGCCCTGGGGCCTTACGCCTCCCTATTATAAACGATTCAGTATTAGGTGATTGCGAAAAGTTGCGCGACCGCAAACCGTATATCGGCGCGTTATGGTTCGCGTCCGCGTGATTTTACAAAATGCGCGTATTCGAGCCCGTTATTAGGCGTAAGGCTCTCCAGTTCATTAGTACACAAGTGATCGTCTAACAAACAAAGATAGAAACCAGGCGCGGATCAACCGTGACCTAATACGTGACTTGTGACGCCCCACAGCTTTACCCGCGTGAAACTACGATACACTGTACAAAATCTTGGTCAGGCCGTCGTATAATTTTTCATAAACATTTCCTTTGTAGGAATGCACTATATCGATCATGCGAGCAAGGTTCACGCTGACTCGCACTTGCCCGATTTTCGGGTGCCTGTGACCACAACCTTTTTAGAGGGCTGGATCCGCGCCTGATAGAAACGCCTACTCGTCCCATTACAATCTTAGCAGACCTTACCACAGAATACATATAAGTACAACTACGAAGATTCACTTCGCAAAATCATTTAAATAAATAGCGACTCTTGCTACTACACAATAAAGTGTAATTCAGGACGTGCGAGTGCTAACTACCTACAGCTATATTAACCTACAAGTTGCCTTTCTGTCTATGACGTAACTCTTGTAGCGTTATCTCTGTCTATCGCGCGGCAGCGGGCACGGCAAGTCCGACAAGACGACTACTTGTAGCTTCATACCTAAAGTGTGGAGTGCCCCAGGGCTGCTTCGCTCGGTCAAAAAATCATAGCGAGAAAAGCCCTAATTTCCTGCACTTTTGCGAGCTTTAATTTAACTTACCCAGTTAGTATGTTCGTTCGTATATCTCTGCCCTCCTTATAACAAATGCAGTACTTACAAATGGCGGTTTCGAAAAAATTGCGGAAAAACGTATTTTTGAATTTATAAACATGTCTGTGTTTTTTAACTTTTTAAGTGTATCTAAAGAACAAGATCTATTTCTATTCTATTTCTAAATTATTTTTTGTGCATAGATTATCCCTTGGGATACAATTTCTGCAAAAAAGTGACCCAAAAAAGTGGAATTAGTAGGGCAGATCTATGTAAATGTGGGACAAATCTAGCAACTGAATTTTAGACCATCATTCTCAACTTGAGCTGAAATTTGGCATATATTGGCATAATTATGTAAGTTCGGTGACAAGGCAATGTTATGGTACCATCGAGCTGGTCTGATGATGGAGACAGAAGGACATAGGAACTCGTAAACGAAACGACGTAACCCCGTCGAGTTTGGATTCGTTGGGTTAGCCTTCCCAAGCACTTTGGTGGAAGATGATAAATTCAATATGGCGGACGCCCCTAGATGCCGGACAAAATGTTCTTATCTACCATCATGATATAGGTATCAAATGAAAGGGTTTGCTGAGACGAATACTAAAAAGTTTGTTTTTAACCGACTTCCAAAAAGAAAGAGGTTTAGCATTTAGACTGTATTTAAAAAAAAAATGTTACCTCAGAACTTTTGACTGGGTGAACCGATTTTGATGACTCTTTTTTTATTTGAAAGTTGGTGCTTCCCGTGTGGTCCCATTTTGTGGTCCAATTTGGTTCAGTACTGACGTTTTTCTGAAGTCGTTTTTTTATATTGATGATTATTAAATCAAAAATTTATTCACCTTCTACTTACTAGAATCGAACCGACATTTAAGGGCCCGCTCACGCGCTGCGCCACTGGCAGGTGATCAGCAGAAGTGGTGTCTCGTTTCTCTATGTCTTTAATTTGTACGATTCGCTTCCCGCCGGCGGCTAGAGGCGTAGTCGGAGAGCTATCTATTCAGTTTATGAGTTACTTAATTTATCATCTTGTAGTGGTAGGACTCTTTTGCAGGGTTCCGCCTGGGGAAGTACCACACCTTTGCCAGTTATTCAACCTCCAAGCAGTAGTGTGCAAACACTACTGTGTTCCGGATTGAAGGGCAATGTTTCCAGCGAAATTACAGGGCACACAAAGATTTGACATCTTATATCTCGGGGTGACGAGCGCAGTGCATTGCCATCCAGGGTTTTGAACTGTTGAAGTTCAAAATTCTGAGTGGCGTTGAGCTGTTATGGACAAGCGTGAAGAGCCATCAGGCGAGTGACTTCGCTCGTCTCGTCACCCAGTATCATAAAAAATATATATATATATATCTATATATATAAAAGAAAGTCGTGTTAGTTACACTATTTATAACTCAAGAACGGCTGAACCGATTTGGCTAAAATTGGTGGAGAGGTAGCTTAAAACCAGGAGACGGACATAGGATACTATTTTGTAGCGAGGCCAAAGGCCGAGCTTACACCCGCGCGAAGCCGCGGCGAGCGGCTAGTTACTAATAAAGTTAAGCACATGTTAGTAATTTGACGTGAATTAATATTTTTTCTTTTCGCCATGTTCATTTATATATTATACCTATAGTAATCCGTGGTCAACGATGCTGGTATCACAACTAGCTAAATTTTTCTTTACTTCTCTAGTTTTATATTTTGTCGTATACTGTTTGTTGATCCATAAATGAACTGAAAAAAGAAATACAAACGCAAAAGTTCGCGTGAAAGTGTGTATGTTTGTCCACACTCGACTCCATTACATCTGGATACTTAATTAAAATTTTGTATAGAGAAGCTTACACCCTGGAGTAACACGTAACATTATCTACGTATTGTCGGGCATAAACGAAAAAAAAAAACCGTAATTGCCAAGACGACTAAAAAACAAACAAACCATTTTATTTTTATTTCTGCCGTGGTCATCCCATTGCAGGGCAAAGGCCCCCCTTCCTTCCATAAATTAACGAAATCCGCTCTTAAACTTTGTATTTATATTGGAGGTGAAAAATTGATATGTTGAGTTTTTTCAAAATTTACAAAAGCGGTTATTTTCATAACATACCTACAGATCAATACAGGGGCCTTACCCCTAGCTCTATTTTTGCGAGCCAACTTTTGGTAGGTACCTGATAGGTACCTACGATTATTGCGACAACCAACTCATTTAAGCTGCACCGTTTAAAAGCGTCTAACTTGTCTCTGACTGGATGCACGGCGGTTTAAAATCTTTACTTTATCTGTGGAATCTTGGTGTGTTGTGTATATCACGCCCGGGGTACCGAGTCCTACAGATTGAATGAAAGAAAATCCGTTTTACTATGCGTGTGTGCGTGAGAATCGCAAAGCTTGGCGGCTATCAAACAACTACAGCTTATAGTAGTTGATGGTACCGTTTAGACAAATAACACCTATGCGGGTCAACTTTTTGAGCTAGGGGTAAGGCCCTGATGTATTTGTTATAGAAATTAAATTTTCTAAGTATAGATATTTCTATTTGATAAAATCGGAAAGACAAAAATTTTCGTTGCTCTTATCGTTAAATCTTTACACGTTGTATATATAATAACAAAGTACCTGACTGTCCAAATATTCCCCTCCTTTTTGGTGTGGTCAATTAATTTTAAGAAATGCTCATTTTCGTAACTTACAAAAATTATATTTAAAGTCTTTATCTAAATGACATGTAGATATTTATTGTTTTGAACTTATTTACTAAAGTAATATTAATTAATTTTTATAAAACATTTTTTTATACTTTACCTATATTTTAACTATTTTAATTTTATTTTTTCTTACGATATGACTTATATATAATATTTTTTTGATCAATTTTATTTTAACGCTATAATTTGATCTATATTTTAATGTGAACATTTTAACTTATGTGTAACTGTGCATAGTTAGTTTTAAGAGTTTATTTTCTATAACAAATGTATTTGACCTACCTAATATAACGAACCGTTGTTATAAGGCGAATAAAAAATCTAAATCTGCTATGAAAAATTTATTTTTTGATCGAAGTAGTCGTGTGAAAAAGCCCCTAGCTCCCAGCCTATAACCTCCCCCCGCGCCTTAATATCTCGAGCTAATTACGATAATTAGCGAAAATGGCGCTCTCTGGGGACCATCAAATACTTTCTGACAGAAATCAGAAGGCACCGTCTTCACGGACGATTTTAACTACCTATCCCACTGAAGTGAGAATTTTTTACCCTTCTCTTTTCTGTGACCTATCCGGTGGACTGCCGATGGTAGAATTGTCCCTGGCACGGCGCTTAAGAGCCCTCTTACATTTTATGACGAAAAAAGCTACGAAAACTGGATTTTTGGCGTTCTGATCCTATCAAAAAGAAAGATCAATTGGAAATTCATATTCTCTAATAAATAAATCGAAGAAACCAACGGGGAAGAAAGGTTCTTGAGTGGAGAGCACGAACCGGAAGACGCAGCGTAGGTAGGCCTCCCACTAGATGGACCGATGCCATCGTGAGTCACGGGCATCCAGTGGATGCAGATGGCAGGATGTCGTTCAATGTGGAGGTTAAAGAGGGAGGCCTATGTTCAGCAGTGGACGTCTTACGGATGATGATGATGATAAATAAATAAATCTGTATTTTTTATTGAAAATACAAATTTAAATTTTGGAAAAACTTAATATGGGTATCAACCCAATACCTATACCTCCAATTTAGAAAAGTCGTTTTTCGTAAAACTCTCGAAGGAAAAGTTTGCGAGTGGATTTCCTTAAATTAGTGACATAAAATATAATATGATTTAGGTCTCGGTTTAGGTAACTGTTTGTTTTATATTTTGTCTTGATTAAGAAATACTTTTTTCGTTTTATGCCCGACATTATAGGAAACTAAAATCGAAATTTCACCCGCTTGGAGACTACCTCGAGAACCGTGCATTTTTCTGCGATTAAAAGACTGTAATTTCTAGCAAACAAACAAAACATGCTTTCGCATTTATAAACAAATATTTTTAGATAAATTATTTCGCCCCCAATCCGTCTCTGTGCCCCATCCAATTAGCGATCAGATTAAAGATATGCCGGGGGAGCTATTACCCGGCAAATTACCCGCTCGCTGACTTCGCCCCCCATCGCCCCCTCTTGGGTCCCTGTCTGGGGTAAAATACGGGCGAACGCGGAGAAAACTTCTTCCTGAGTTTTGACGCGATCGTGAAAAATCGTGTCATCTCAATCAAGGACGTCGCCAGCCAGGGGGGGGGGGGGCAAGTAAATATTATTGAGGATGAGAAAAATATGAATTGTAGGTACAGTCAAGAGCAGTCAGAGTTTATTTGCGGTAAGGTGAGGTGGTTACATTTTTTTATATCTTAAGGGGGGGGGGGGGGGGTTGAATACTCACCGAGAAAAAAAAAGTTTGGTTAGTTTGGGTTCGTTGGATTTGTCTTCCCAATCATTTAGATAGACATAATATATTTGAGGCAAAAAAAAAAACAATGTACAATAGAAATTAAAACGTTTTTTTTATTAAACTTAATTAGAGCTTATCATATTTTTTTTTGTCACAAACCGGCTCCAACTCGGCACGATGCCGGTTGTTCCTATATGATAAATTCAATATGGCGGACGCCCCAAGATGGCGGACAAAATGTTCTTATTAAATGAAAGGCTTAGCTGAGAAGAATACGAAAAAGCTTGTTTAATAAAAGTATGTTTTAATTTAATAAAGTTTATTATATAACTTTGTGGCTGCACTATTGCGTAGCTTAGTTAGAAGCTAAGTTCTCTTGACTTGCGCCACACCTCGGCCATTCGCAGTGCGTTAATTGTTTAATCGCCTCGCTATGTATCGCATTGTCTGTGTTATGTACCCATTAGACACTAGCTGCGTTCCACGGTTTCGCCCGCTGTCTAACAGGAACGAGATTTTTTAGAATAAACGTCAGAAACATGTAGTCAGTGCTGGTTTTTATACAACTTAACGAGTATATCGCTCAAATGGTAAACGTCACGCTTAGATGTCTTCAACTTGGGTTTCGTTGCATCAATTTTCTTGATAGAATAATTCGGGGAAAACAGGTCTTTTAAAACACGTGTGCGTTTAGTTTTGTCTTCTAACCGGGAAGTTCTTGACTATTAGTTTTTTCATATTATTATTCTAATGGTCAATTACAGTCCTGGATTTGTCAATAGGCCATAAACATAAAGGCCGCGGCCTAGGGGCGGCAGATTTTAGAGGAAGTTCAAGTTATTATTTTAAATAGGTACATGGGGCGGCGGAAATAAAGTGGCCTACACTCGTAAAAAATATAAATCCGGCACTGGTCTTTTATATAATGTAATTGAATGAAAATTTGCTTTATTTTATATTAAAATAGTTCTGGAGTAATCCGGAGTTTTTATAATTTGTCAGCTCTGCTATCACGCGAGTTGGCGACGAAACGTAAGCCTAGATAATAACTGGCGAAGAGCGTGTCGAGACACGCATATGGTAGGGTTCCGTAACCAAAGCCATATAATTGTAATCATAGTTCAGAAATTTTCTCGGCCAAGCGCTCGAAGAGTCAACACGTCCTGAGGATGCCTCGTGAAGAGGCGAAACACGTGTCGACAAAGTGCACTAAGGAAACGGGTATAATTTATTACTTTTTAAATTAATTTAAAATACATGTCATTTCAATTAATATATATTTTATGTTTCAGAATTAATACATTTTTATATTCAGATTTAGTATTATCATATTTCATGTGTCAGAATTAATTAATTTTTGTTTCAGATAACTTTAATAATTTTATAATTAAAAATAATTCAGAATTAATTAATTTTTGTTTCAGGTTACGTTGATTTTCAATTTATGTAATTAATATTTTATATCAGGTTAGGCAAAATTAAACTCAATAAAATTAACATTATCAACAAATATTTACCAGGTAAGTTTATCACAAATACCTTATTGTACTTGAAGCGACGTAGAAGCGGAATTACACTAGAAATTCATCAGTAAAACAGTTTTGAAAATGGACTTCCGCAAAGTAACGCCTGATTCAATCAACTATTTAAGTTTCATTCGCTTTTCTTAATAATTATATAAATTAGAAGGTTAAATAAATCGGACGGACGGACAGAACGAATTTAAAAGTTCCTTTTTTTTATTCCGAAATATGCTTGCGTTTTACCGCCAACTCGCCTGTTAGGCGATGATGCGGTCTTCAATGAATCACGCTTGCCTAGAAGAAACCGATTCACTCGTGATTTGTAAACACCCAGATTGTAACTACCGGGAACACATTCCGGTAGCGCATTCCACATACTAGCAGTTCCTTGTCGGGCTACGGAACCCTGAAATAGGAGGGTGCAGACTTGTGCGTACATATCTCTTCCGTGGAGTGCATAGATTTGTACACGGAAGAGGTGTAAGCATTAACTTTGTAATGCTACAAATCTATTTAATATATGAAAGTAATGACGTTGACATCCATGTAGCATAAGGAGTAAGGGAGACAGAATAGTTATATAATTAGAGTAAGAGAGAAAGTGAATAAAGTAATGGCGAACGTACCTCGGCCTTTCATTTACTTACAGAGGGATGGAAGTGAAAGGTAGGCGGGACCAACTGCCACTTATGCGGAGCTCCGCACAATAATCGTAGATTAAAAAATAAAACAACACTGTATACACTAAAATCTTTAATATTAACAATGATATACTCTACATTACAATAAACTTTAATATAAATTAAACGCACTACATGTACATCGACTTTCACAGTAATATATTTAATATTAATATACAGTTGAACTGTCAAATATTTTAGCTTGCTATTTCTATTATAATCTGGAATCGTACATTTTAGCAGCATTCATTATATTCTAATAAATAATAAATAATTGAACATAAACAATAATTAGAAACGTAAAACTCCATAGAACTTCAAACACTTGCCCAACTCTAAACGCGGGCCCGAATAGATGCAGTTTGCAAAATCACGCGACTGCAAACCGTATCGCGGCGCGTGAAGGTTCGCATGATATTTAAAACACTTGCCCAACTCTAAACGCGTGCCCCAATAGATGCAGTTTGCAAAATCACGCGACTGCAAACCGTATCGCGGCGCGTGAAGGTTCGCATGATATTTAAAACACTTGCCCAACTCTAAACGCGTGCCCCAATAGATGCAGTTTGCAAAATCACGCGACTGCAAACCGTATCGCGGCGCGTGAAGGTTCGCATATTTAAAACACTTGCCCAACTCTAAACGCGTGCCCCAATAGGTGCAGTTTGCAAAATCACGCGACCGACTGTATCGCGGAGCGTTAAGGTTCGCGTGATATTGCAAACTGCACCTATACGGGCCCGCGTTTAGAGTTGAGCTTAAGGCCCCTGTACTATAACTGAAATGTCGATTTTTGTAAGCTGAACCAAGATGATGAAACCAAACCTTTAAATGTTTAAACCATAGCTATTTACCTATGTTATCTGCGACTTTGTGCGCGTATAATTCCATATAAACCACCCCCGTTGACCCCTTAATTCGCAAAATCGTTTCTTAGCGGACCTTTACCCCACATAAAGAATATACTTACTTAATTAAGTCAAGGTTTGAGATTTCTTGATGACATAGTATTTCGATATTATATACAGGGTTAAGCATATAGGCTGTACTAAGTCAAAAGGAGATGAACTCATCATTATCAACTACTTTTACTACAGGACGAAATCTGAAATCGCAAAATCTGCTGTTCCATAGAAAACGGTCATTGACACATTTTTTTTATTGTAAAATAGGCTTGCGCTTGGCCGCCAACTCGCCTGATGTCAAGCGACGATGCGGCCTACGATGGATCACGCTTGCCAGAAGAAACCGATTCACTCTTGACTTGAAGACATCCAGATCGACCCTAAACTAAGCAAAGCTTGTAATATGGCTGCCAGAGACTGATATACGTACATTTTTTTTAATACATACTTAAATAGATATTAACACCCAGACATAGAACAAACACAAATGTTTGTCCTAGGTGGGAATCGTACCCACGCTCTCGCGCAGAAGGCAGGTACACTACCAACTAAGCTAACGGGCTGTCAAATTATTCACAATGATGTACAATGACCTCCTTTCCGCATACTACAGGTTATTCCTAACCCTGTATTTGTATCATACAAAATATATAATAATACATTATTAGCACAATTAATACATAAATGCTTCTAAAATGTAATGCAAATAGTATAGATTTGATATAATTATTATTATATTTCATGACAAAATGTAGGAATTTTAAAGTTATAGTTTTGACATATTTTTTTACAATGTAAAGGTAATTTTTTTATAGCTTTTTGTTGGTTTATTGTATCAGAGAAGGTAATCAACTTAAAACTAAAAAATATCACATCAAGCGAAAATATTTAAAAAACATTTTTATACACGAGCTATTACTTTTATATCCAAGGTTACACGGAGCGGCGATACTAAGTCAAATGGAGGTCATTGTTCTTAAATTATAAGCAGCTTTATTATGAAGCCAACATTAAAATCGCGAGAAAAAAAAACTAAAGCGATTCTTTCTTCAGGCTATAAGTTGTTTGTAATTTCAGCACAATAACCTCCTTTCGACTTTCCACCGTTCCGTGCAACCCCGTGCTTTATGATAGACAATGTCGATAAATTACAGATATTGATGTTTCCTTAGAAACTTATATTCGGATTATATTATTTTGTGCAATTATGAGAAATATATTATAATAATTTTATTATGGAAACTGACGTGGTTTTCACACATTTTATTTATATTACACGGGAATTACTCACGTAAGATTAGGCCGGATACTCAGACTAGTTTCAACCGCATACGGCCTTTATCAAGGTGAATACGCGCGCGCGGCTGCGTCTCGCTTTGCACCGGCCTAATCTTACGTGAGTAATTCCCGTGTAATATAAATAAAGTATTATAATAGATAAAAAAACTAATTTCAAATATTTTCACTAAACGCGCCCAATTGAAAATCAACCTTATGGTGTAAAACTTAACGGCTATAACTAATCAAACTACATACATATATTGCATAGTGATATAGTATAAATTAAATGTATTTTTTGTTTGTATAATATCATTATGCAATATTATTTATTTAGTATAAAATGTGAGCTTTTCTGATATCATACGAAGTGTTACCAACTTCGATCAAAACATGACATACATTTTTGATCAGTAAGCTTAAGGTGAAACGTTTCACTTTGGCGGGAAATTCAAATTTCAAACAGTTTTTTTGTTCTTGTAGCTAGGTCGGGTAATTATTGTAAACGATAATTGATTATTATTCTTTACAAACTCGCGTAAAGTTATTTATCTCCAATGCATATTATTACATACATTTGTCAATAAACAAATTTATGCTGTTTCAAACGGTTTATTGACAAATGTAAGTAATATGGTGCGTAACTGATTAATAGCTGTACATGATAATGTAAAGAACGACCAACAATTTTCGCGAACTCTATGCCATTTCACAATAATTACCCGGCCTAGCTACAAGGACAAAAAAACTGTTTGAAATTTGATTTTCCCGCCAAAGTGAAACGTTTCACCTTAATCCAGATTATTCAGAGAGGTATATTTCTTTGAGTGAATAGATTCTTATTTTATGGCGATCTAAGGCTTGGTTCTTTAATAAAAATGCCTTTATCGTTAATTACTACAACCTCCTTTCGGATAGGTGCACATAGCCAGGTACAACATTTGTTTTTACAGAGATTTGACATCTATTATCTCGGGGTGACGAGCGCAGTGCATTGCCATCCAGGGTTTTGAACTGTTGAAGTTCAATATTCAGAGTGGCGTTGAGCTGTTATGGGCAAGCGTGAAGAGCCATCAGGCGAGCGACTTCCCTCGTCTCGTCACTCAGTATCATAAAAAAAAAAACTTGTTTTTGATAAGTAATATTTACGACTTCACGTATTATAAATGCGAATTTTTCGGTCAAAGTTAACTATTTCTTACGTTTCGAAAAGCTCACATTTAACTTTTTTTAACTAAGTTGTTAAATTTCGAATTCGAAAATGCTAATATTAATTTTACGAGCAAGGCATGCGCGTGATGGTAAGCGCCATGCACGTTTCTCAATAAGACCAGTAGTGTCTTATTACATATGTTGACACTAGCAAACGCTTTCGTGTCATCCCGTTCGCGACCATATATATATATATCCATACTAATATTATAAATGTGAAAGTAACTCTGTCTGTTTGCTACATAATCACAGCTAAACAGCTTAACCGATCTCGATAAAATTTTGCGAGGTAATAGTATGTATTATGAGGACGGACATAGGCTATTTTTTTCTGAAGAAATCGCGGACGAAAAGCCGCGGGCACAGCTAGTATCTTTCTATATATAGCGAGTGTTATCTTTCATAATAGAGTAACTTTTTTTATTATATTAGCATTTTCGAGCGCGACAAAAATAAATTAAATTAATTAAAATAACGGAGCCCGCACTGAACAAAGTTAAACTTTAATTATAATTATATCACTATAAATTCTACGTAACGTAGCTCATAGACGCCGTTAGTGATGGCATGAAGTATTAAGGGGCCTCTATTCGTCTGCAGCTTTCTCGCTCGCACATTTGTACATTATTGACGATATAAAATTACTGAGTGTGAATTTACAAAAAGCGACACAACCAAGTTTTGCTGACTATCATAACATTATAAACAAAAAATGTTTCGTTTCGATATCTTTTAATTTGACGGAGTGAAATGGTAACAAGTAATTTTCTTGTTACCATGTTGTTGTAAAAAGTGCGAGCGAGAAACCTGCAAACGAATAGAGGCCTCTTAAGGTGGTAACACAGGTGTTAAAGTGGTAACTCGGCGTCTCTTCACCGTATAAATGTATCTGTCAGTAAACTTTTCTTATCCAATGAGAGCTTTTCCTTCCGGTAACCTTTACTAGTCTGTCCAATGATGTTAATCGCTTTTTGACAGCTCATACAAAGTTGACGACATTACTTTGTTAAAGCGTCTATATAATTATATCCCATACAAAAAAATACGTTTGACCTAGCATTACCTCTTTACAAGGTTACGTCAACTTAAAAGCCAAACTACTTTGACATAACCCTGAAAAATTAAGTGACTTTTATGGATATTAATTTTTAACGCGCCGCCTGATGGTAAGCGTTCACCATCGTTGATGGCTGCCTCTAATACCAGTTTGAACTTTATTACCTCCATCGAAAATAATTATCCACATAAATTTTATCGATACCAGGTCATAAACTTCATCCAAATTCTACGATGAAAAACGATCGACAGTCGATAAATCGTGCTATCGTTATATTTCATCAAAGTTTTCGATAAAAAAACATCAACAGTCGATAAATCGTGCTATCGTTATATTTCATCAAAGTTTTCGATAAAAAAACATCAACAGTCGATAAATCGTGCTATCGTTATATTTCATTAACGTTTTCGATAAAAAACATCAACAGTCGATAAAAAAACATCAACAGTCGATAAATCGTGCTACCGTTATATTTCATCAAAGTTTTCGATAAAAAAAACATCGACAGTCGATAAATCGTGTTATCGTTATATTTCATCAAAGTTTTCGAAAAAAAAACGATCGACAGTCGATAAATCGTGCTATCGTTATATTTCATCAAAGTTTTCGATAAAAAAACATCAACAGTCGATAAATCGTGCTATCGTTATATTTCATCAAAGTTTTCGATAAAAAAACATCAACAGTCGATAAATCGCGTTATCGTTATATTTCATCAAAGTTTTCGATAAAAAAAAACATCAACAGTCGATAAATCTAGCTACCGTTATAATTCATCAAAATTTTCGATAAAAAAAACATCAACAGTCGATAAATCGTGCTATCTTTATATTTCATCAAAGTTTTCGATAAAAAAAACATCAACAGTCGATAAATCGTGCTACCGTTATATTTCATCATAGTTTTCTAAAAAAAAAAACATCGACAGTCAATAAATCGTGCTATCGTTATATTTCATCAAAGTTTTCGAAAAAAAAAACGATCGACAGTCGATAAATCGTGCTACCGTTATATTTCATCAAGTTTTCGATAAAAAAACATCAACAGCCATCACTAACGAGCACCGCTAATTTATTATAAAAAATGACTAGCTCAGTTGACGTGAGATCGTGGTTCCGCGCGGTTCCGTTGTATTGTCATTGCTTGTGTGTGTGTGTGTGTGTGTTACAAACTGTACAAACACATGTTGGAAACTGTGTTTACCAAGTTTTTTGTTTTGTATCAGGCTATCGGACCGGTATTTGATTTGTTAATAATTATAAAAAAACCGACTTCATAAAAATGACAGAACTGGACCAAATTGAAATGGGTCCACACGGGAAGCACCAGCTTTATATACAATTGAATTAAGAACCTCCTTCTTTTTGGAAGTCGGTTAAAAAGAACAGGCTCAGTGAAAAATATAATTAAATGTCAATGTGTACCGAAGAAATTATATCAATCTGCTTATAAAATTCTGAGATAACAGCGTTAAAAAATTTTGGTCAAATTAGGAAGGGAAAAAGATAGTATCAGTATGGCCTACTTACAAGTGACGTCATTTGAAAGAATGGCGCACTCTCTTTCTAGCAAGACATTAAGGTGCGCAGGAGTGGTGCCCATACTATACAAGGGCGTCGCCAAGGGCAGCTACACCTAGATATTAAGAAAATGTAGCCAACTTCAAAGAAACTCTGACTGCTCTTGACTGTACACCTACAATTCATATTTTTCTCATCCTCCATAATATTAACTTGCCCCCCTCCCCCCCTGGGTCATGGGCTGGCGACGCCCTTGATACTAACATGGCTAAATGAGAGTTAGACTCCCATAGTCACACGGGAATGATATGAAGTGTTTTTTGAACTATTATCTTAAACTGATTACCGCCAAAACGACAGTTTTGTAGTGGTCGGACTCCTTTGCAGGGGTCCGCCTGGGGAAGTACCACACCTTTGCCAGTTATTCAACCACCAAGCAGTAGTGTGCAAACACTACTGTGTTCCGGATTGAAGGGCAATGTTTCCAGCGAAATTACAGGGCACACAGAGATTTGACATCTTATATCTCGGGGTGACGAGCGCAGTGCATTGCCATCCAGGGTTTTGAACTGTTGAAGTTCAAAATTCTGAGTGGCGTTGAGCTGTTATGGGCAAGCGTGAAGAGCCGTCAGGCGAGCGAGTTCGCACGTCTCGTCACACAGTATCATAAAAAAAAAAACTTTTTAGCTTATCTGCGTTTTATAACCTATGCAATGCAATACGTTGTGTAGCTGGAAGTAGTATTCAAAAGGTGCTCCATTGCATTATCGATCGATTAACGGAGTGAAATTTTATTTGACTCTCCTTATTTGGCCGCCACTCCTGGTTACATTTCATCTTAAAGTTTTGGTCAAATTAGGAAGAGATTATCTGTCTCTTTCCCGTATAGTGTCAGAACGACGTCATTTAAAAGAACCACAGAAAAGAGAAGTAAATAGAACGGAAATGAGAAGGAAACTCTGTCGCCAGGTATTGTGACAGATATATGATTGAACATTCTTATTTAGATCAACGCATCGACCACTGCGTCACAGTTGCTAACTGATTTCGAATGACTGACGTTTCGTTTATATGGGTGCAAGTGGCTACAACAACTTTCTTACAAAAATGCCTTGACAGCCGTTCTAATAAAAAAAAAAAAAAAAAAAACATGGAAAGTACACTGCGTTCTCTGTCTAACATAACATAAAAATTATGTGAAGAATTATAATATTTTCTTTAATTTTGAGTACATTTTAATTTTGTTTTCGTCGATTGGTCCTGTCAGCTTTTTTATAACACAATAAAAAATATCAATCCGATAGCCTATTTAAGTGTTTGAAAAACCATTTTTTATGAAGAGTGGTTGTTTTCTGCGTACATACAGGATGTTTGTTTTTAGCGCCGAGTTCGTGTGTCGGGGTGCGGTCGACGAGGGTGGTTCATAGCTGAAAATAAAAAAAAGTATAATTAAAACTGATGCCACCAGCGTGCTGGGTACGTTGCCAACTGGTAGTGGGCGCGAGCATTTGTATTGACTTTAGACCTTGAACACATCATCAGCCAATTAACGTCCACTGTTGGACAACGCCTCCCTCATGGAGAGGGGTGTTGCCATAATCCCCACGCTTGGCAGGCGGCTTGGGGATCGCAGTACGTTCACCGTGTACTATTAGGACGCTACTGCCCATCCTCCGGTGGTTCTGGTCGCAGTTTTAGGACATACCCGGGTCCACGGGAACCTTGAACGGTCTATGAGAAATACAACTGTTTACGTATCTCTCGTAGATCTCTGAAATCAAGAGAAAAATATCATTTGATACAAACAAACTTAAATGCAAACCCCGATTTGTATCCTTAGACTCTGATACCGGTCAAACATATGATATACTAGCAGCACCCCGCGGTTTCACCCACGTGGTGATGAAAATCGGTGATGATGATGATGAAAAGTAGCCTATGTGTTAATCCAGGACATAAGCAATGTATATTCCAAATTTCATCCAAACCCATCCAGCCGTTTCTGCGTTATTGAGTAACAAACATCCATCGATCCAGTGTGATTTTATTTCGTGAAATGCGGGTAGAACGGCAAAACTCGCTTAGAGACTTGTTTAAAAATAAATATTTCACTCACTCGGATGTACTGGCGCGGGAGATCTTCTGCACCACGTTCCTGGTGACATCTAAAACATAATATACATACAGGATTACTGGTAGTCTGTTACCGGTAGGCCAGAGGGTAAAGTATACAGCCTACCGTCCAAAACTACATTTTTAAATAAGAGTGTATTTTGTATGGCATCAATCATTTATAATAAGATACCAGAGGCTATTCGAAGTAAAGAGGACTTAAATATCTTTAAGAATCTACTAAATTAGCAACTAATGAAGAAGGCTTACTACACTGTGGATATGTTTTTAAATGACAAAAATATGAATGACATTAGCTGATTTGTACTATTTTATTTCTCTGGTTGACATGTATGCATTGAGAATTTATTGTTGAGATTTAAGTTAAAGTGTATGCGGAAGTAATTCAGGCTGCCTAATATATTAAGTTAGATAAAATAGCAATATTATATAGTTAGTAATTAATTTCTTTTTCTGTAGTTATAGTCATCAAGATGTCTGTATACCATTTCCACCAAATAATATTTGGGACATTTTTGCCCAGACGGTCGGTCATCTGACCCCAAACTAAGCAAGGCTTGGAATGTGGCTTCCGGAGACTGATATACGAGTATATACTACTAGCCGTCCGCCCCGGCTTCGCACGAGTGTAAGCTCGGCCTTCGGCCTCGCTACAAAATATAATATAGCCCATGTCACCCGGGGATAGTGTAGCTTCCCAACAGTGAAAGAATTTTTCAAATCGGTTCAGTAGTTTCGGAGCCTATTCATTACAAACATACAAAAATAGGTACAAATCTTTCCTCTTTATAATATTAGTGTAGATTTATATTTTTAAATGCATACTTGGATGGATATTAATACCTAGACATGAAACAAACACAATTGTTCGTCACATGATAGTTTGTTGTGGGTGGGACTCGAACCCGCGCCACCTGGCGCGGAGGGAGGGTTCACTAGCAACTGAGCCACTGGGGCAGTCTAATAATTGCTCGTTTTAATTAGGTATTAAATAAATTAAGCATTTAGTTAGTTTGTGCACGTGCCGTGTGGTACATTCGTGAGTGAGGTCACCTGCCGGCCCAACGGAAGACCAGCGTCGGTTGTTTGCGACCGGCATCATGCTGAATTGGAGCCGGATTGTGACAAAAAAAATATATGATAAGTTTAATTTTAAATTTTTATCGTTTTAATTTTCTATTGTACATTGTTTTTTTTTTGCCATAAATAAATTATGCCTATGTCTATGTCTATTTCTATGTAGAAGCTAGAGCGCACACAACTGTTTGACACCTATGTACTTATCATACCACCTAGTTTCACAGACCAATAAAGTCATTGTATCTGTTAGCTTAGCATTCTCTTAAGGGCGGCCTCACCATGTCAAAATAAACAACTTTTGTACGACGACTTTTCAAAATTCTCGAAAAAAACGTTTCATACATTTTGTCGAGAGTGAATGATTTTTTTTGTAACCGTATGTAATATATTGGTAATAAGAAATTATCGACAGGTTTCATCATCATCAGCCAGAAGACATCTACTGCTGAACATATATTTCCTGCGGTTGGGCCGTGCTTTATCTCAATAAATACAATTCAATTCAATGGGCCTCCTCCTTAGAACTCCACACTGAACGACATCCTGCCATCTGCATCCACTGGATGCCCGCGACTGCCACGATGTCGTCGGTCCATCTAGTGGGAGGCCTAACTACGCTGCATCTTCCGCTTCATGGTCTCCACTCAAGAACCTTTCTTCCCCATCGGTCATCAGTTCTTCGAGCGATGTGGCCTGCCCATTGCCACATCAACTTGCAAATTTTAATAGTATGCTATACTATGTCGGTGACTCTGGTTCTTTGGCGAATATCCGCGTTCCGGATTCTAACGCGCATAGAAACTCCGAGCATAGCTCTCTCCATTGCTCATTGTGTGACAGGTTTCACCAGGTGTATATAAATAGTTCATATCGATGAGAGCTATGAGTGTGTAAACACTCCTAACTCCGCACTAGGACTCCCTGTGTCGGGATGTCATGGAACACACACACCCACACTAGAGCAAATTTTATACTCATCATTACAGATCCAAACTGAAAGCAGTAGCATTAGTCTTTAAGGGTCGGCAACGTATCTGTGATGCCCCTGGTGTTGCAGGTATCCATAGGCACAGAATACATACAAGTACAGAAGATTCACTCCGCAAAATCATTTAAATAAGTAGCGACTCTTGCTACGACACAATAAAGTGCAATTCAGGACGCGCGAGCGCTAACTACCTACAGCTATATTAACCTACAAGTTGCCTCTCTGTTTATCGCGTAGCTCTTGTCGAGTTATCTCTGTCTACCGCGTGGCAGCGGGCACGGCAAGTCCGACAAGACGACTACTAGTAACTTCATACCTAAAGTGCGGAGTGCGCCAGGCCTGCCATAGACGACGGTGATCGTTTACCATCAGGTAGCCCGTCTGCTTGTTTGCCACCTATGGCAAAATATAAAAATGCAACTTGGAACCTTCTGCTCATAAGGCCATACGTACCGGTCGTCATATTAAATTAAAAAAAGTATCGACGTCGATAAAAAGGTTATCGATAGTTTCGCATCACTACACTGACCTGTCGGAACAAGTAGGGCTGTCTGTACGGCATATTGACTTGGTTGACTCTATTCCTGGGTTCGAATTTTCGATCGCCGTCGCCTTTCCCGTTGAAGTCTGGACGGTCGGTTGGGTTGAACCTGGGAAAAAGATTTATTTATTACTAGCTTCTGTGGATTCGCGAATTATAGTTTTTGCAAGTATTTGTGAACAGTTTCACAAAGAAAAAAAACTGTTAGGCTTATAATTTTTTGCATTTTTTCAAAGTACCCTCCTTCGTTTAATTTATTGTATAATAGGTATGTGGCCTAATGTTTAATTTATTACAAATAAATATAAAAAAAGTGTCAAAAGGGTAATTTTTGAGGCAATTCATTAACAATTTAAAAACTATTGGCTTAGTAGAATCGGGGCCCAGGTTTGTCCAGTTCCGTGACCCCGGTTGTATTGACTCTCGTATGTATGTATGTATGTATGTAATGCTGTGATTGCCACGTACCCTTGGCTTCTGTCGCCGGGTTTGTCCGCGTCTCTGTCGCGTCGGTTCCTGTAGCTATCGTTCCGCTCGTAGCTCCGATTGTACCCCTGATTCTCGTACGGTCGCCTGTCTTGCTGATCTGTATATAAGTCAGAATATCAATTAAATTGTACATACTAATCCAGAATTGAAAATGGAAGCGCGCGAGTAACGTGCAAAGTTGATTGACCTTGTTCTTACTACTCTCACATGAGATGTAATTAATGATGACAGGCCAATACCTGGCCCATAATATTTCGCTGGCCATACAGCGCGGGAATGCCGTCAGCCTGTCAAAGTCAAATCATTTATTGCACATTATGTTATGCTAAGTATATAGCTAACACTTATATTAACACAATGACCCAATTAGGGTATGGAGCGGCCCGATCTGTTTATAATGTTTTGTCGTTTAGATAATTTTCTACTGAATAATAGCACTTTTTAATTAATAAGTTTTTCAAATTCTTTACGAAATTTTGTTCTATTTCGTCACTCTTTAAGTCGTCGGGTATATTACTAAATATTTTTATAGCCATTGCATAAGGAAACCACTACTATGCATTTCTAGTCTCGATTTTGGGATTACTAATTTATGCTCAAACCTGAGCGGATTTTTACGTGGTAATTCTGAATTTTTTATTAAATATTCCGGGTATTTTTTTACAAAATTGCAAATATCAAAGATGTAAATTGACGCGACGGTTAGGATTTTATATTTAACAAAGTAAGGTTTGTGGAAATGTACTTTTGTGATATCTGGAGCTTTAATGTTAGCAAGGGTGCGAATCATTTTTTTCTGTGCGACAAAGAGATCGCCTACATTTACACTGTTTCCCCAAAGTATGATACCGTAACGAAGCCACGAGTGCCTACTCGTGCGTACATAAGCATAGTACGCTGATAAAGCCGTGTCGTGTCGAGGTCAGTAGCTTGTCGTACTTCTTTGAGCGCGTATGTGCCTCACTGGCACGTTTGGTCGGGGAAGTGCTGGGGCCTTACCCCTAGCTCGAAAAGTTGACCCGCATAGGTGTTATTTGTCTAAACGGTACCATCAACTACGATAAGCGGTAGTTATTTGATAGCCGCCAAGCTTTGCTACTTTCACGCACACACGCATAGTAAAACGGATTTTCGTCCATTCAAGTTAGACGCTTTTAAACGATGCAGCTTAAATAAGTTGGTTAATTTTAGGTACCTATCAGGTACCTACTAAAAGTTGGCTCGCAAAAGTGAAGCTAGGGGTAAGGCCCCTGGTCGCAGAGACACTTAATTTTAATTCTTGACTCCTAAACATTTATTTATTTGTTTAGTAAATAATTTAATAAATCATATATATTTCCAAAAGAACAGCACAAAATTTCTGTAAAAGACACATAGATAAAGATAATCGAAAAAAAAATGCATTGGGCCCCAAACTAGGCTAAGCTTGTATCTTGGGTCCCCAGAGAGATCAAATCTACACTAATATCATAAAGAGGAAAGATTTGTACCTATTTTTGTATGTTTGTATGTTTGTAATGAATAGGCTCCGAAACTACTGAACCGATTTGAAAAATTCTTTCACTGTTGGGAAGCTACACTATCCCCGGGTGACATAGGCTATATTATATTTTGTAGCGAGGCCGAAGGCCGAGCTTACACTCGTGCGAAGCCGGGGCGGACGGCTAGTTATACATATTTCCTGATTTGCGCTGACAGTGATTAACAATTTTCAATAGATTAGTGAATGATTAGAGAATTTCATCATCATCATCAGCCAGACGACGTCCACTGCTGAACATAGGCCTCCCCCTTTAACCTCCACACTGAACGACATCCTGCCATCTGCATCCACTGGATGCCCGCGTCTCACGATGTCGTCGGTCCATCTAGTGGGAAGCCTACCTACGCTAGAGAAATTAGATTAAATGAAATGAAAACAAATCAAATCAAATTTGACTAAATCTAATTAAGTTAAATTAAATCAAAACGACCGAAACGAAAAGGACCGAGATTTATGGAAGGAAATGGGGGAGACCTTTGCCCAACAGAGGGACAGTATAGGTTAAAAAAAATATGTAATAATACTGAATAATAAAACATAATATTATAAAGTTATATGATTATTTACGGGATATTTACCATGGTAAGGTTGTGGAAGGAGCTCCCGATATTTCGGCGCAGTTACATGCACCATGTTCACGGGAAGACTCACAACCTTACCACGGTAAATATCCCGTAAATAATCATATAACTTTAGTGAACAACCGTGATAGTTTAAAACATAATATTATAGTTTACATTTGGTTATAGTATTATATAAATTCAACGTAACAATTATCATGTCAAATTAAATTACACATTTTATAATACTGAGAAAATAGCCAAAAATTTAAAATTAATGATGATAAGCGATGTTGTTACTCACATGTATTCTTCGCCTGCATATTCCTCAGCGAGGTGATGATGGCTCGTGCCGCTGAACTCAACTGGTTGTCTTCATTTGGACGCCTGGAAGCAAACATCACATTATATATATCTACACTAATATTATAAAGAGGAAAGATTTGTACCTATTTTTGTATGTTTGTAATGAATAGGCTCCGAAACTACTGAACCGATTTGAAAAATTCTTTCACTGTTGGGAAGCTACACTATCCCCGGGTGACATAGGCTATATTATATTTTGTAGCGAGGCCGAAGGCCGAGCTTACACTCGTGCGAAGCCGGGGCGGACGGCTAGTTTTTTATATAGATCTACGTTTGGCCACCAACTCGGCTGATGGTAAGCGACGGTGTGTCCGAGGATGGAACACGTTGATCTAGAAGAAATCTATTCACTCTAGCCTTGAAGATGTCTAGATTGTAGTTCTCAGGAAACAATGAGGATGGCAGGGAATTCCATTATTGGGCAGTAATCATCATAAAAGACGACCCAAATCGTTGTGTACGAATCTTTGGAATAGTACATTACTGCAGCGGCTGGCAATTAAAGCTAAGCTAATCCTGGACGAACATGAAAATTTGACAGTACATAACGTAGAGATAAAAAAGTCTGTAATTGCGATATATCAAAAAATAATAATCACACAGGGCGTCTTAAAATAAGCAGCTGAACACGTTAAGACAGTTTTTAGTATTTTTGTCTGTTTGTTTGTCCACGCACATCTCCTAAACCGCTGGACGGATATAAATGAGGTTTTCACGAATATGCTTAGCTATGACTATTTAATTATCTATTATTTAATTTTTATTATTAATTTATTTTATTTATCACGTATTTATTTGTCTTCTTAAATCTAAGTTTGTTTACAATATTTATATAAAAACAAAATATTATAAAAAAACTTAAACCTAGGGTGCCGCCAGCAGCGGGGCAGGGCCCAAGCTACCGGTGGTTAGGGCTGCAGAGTGAGGAACCTCCTGACAATGCGCGCCGTGTCAAGGATTACCGCCTTCTGAATCTGACCCTTGACCCAACAGTCTAGCGAGAGCCTCTTAAGGTGGTGGTCGAGGTTCTTCGCTATAAGGCCGTTCACCGATACAACTATCGGGACAATGATCGTCGAGTCAACATCCCACATGGCGGTAACCTCGTGAGCCAAGTCAAGGTACTTGCTGAGTTTATATTTTATTATTAATTTAGTTATATCTAACGTTTAAAATATAATGTTCATTTTGAGGCAAATTTCACACTATTAAAACTTTTTTATTAGTTATAATAGGCTTGCGTTCAACTACAACTCTCCTAATGGACACCACATCAAAGTAAAAAAAATATGTGTGTAAATTCTAACACAATTCTAACGATAGCTGGCACAGTTGGTAGTGAACCTACCTTCTGCGCTTGGGGGCGTGGGTTCGATTCCCACCTAGGACAAACATTCATATGATGAACATTTATGTCTGTTATATGGGTGTTCATATCTATTTAAGTATGTATTTAAAAATATATAAGCGCTCGTTGCAAGCGCCTTGTTTCCCCGTACTGACTGCACGAACGCTCGCTGTATAACACGTAACATTACGCCCCGTAACGTCGGTCAGTACGCACCTTAAGATGGAGCTCACTTGTCTTGAAGAGACCCAGGGTTATAAAAAAAAAACATCGAGGAATGGAGTGCACACTAACCCTTGTGGCATGTGTTGGTAGTGTGCAGGGCAATTGCCCAGGATGCCGTGTCCACTGTTACGGCGCCACTCTCCCCCCTCCCGCCGCGCCTCCCCCCCGCTCCCGCTCGCCCCGCGTGTCTTGAGAGCCGCCATCTGTTCCTTGATCTGCTGGATCTTCACCGCGATCTCTGTTGAGTCTTGCCTGGATAAACAAACATGTAGAGTCATCGATCAAAATATACAAAGATGTCACAATGACGCGCCAATCGCGGCAATACTCAATCTGGCTGGACTCAATACGCAGCCAGATTGGCTCGACAGTCACGCGATAGTTGCACAAGCCGTAACACACCGTAAGAGCCGTAACAGACTCGTCAACTTGGCTGACGAACCACTGTCTGACCAACGGGAGAGAAAGAGAAAATTGACTCTTTCTCTCAGGAGAGAAGTTCTCACTTGCGATTCAGACATAATCGCCGTCTCGCTTGCTCAACTCAGCTTGTTCACGAGTTTTGACGATGTTGTGCAAATTGAACAGGCATTAGAAAACTGAGCCGTAAAGGTATGAATATACGGTTGGTTTTTGGTAAAATAGTTTTGTTTCGATATAAATTGTATAGTATAACTGCAGACGTTTATTGACTATAATTTTCTACGCGTTGTGACTTCTATGTACACTTTTTTTATCTGAACTACAAGAATTAGAAAGTTTACATTTGAGCATTTTACTTTGACCTCCTTGAACTGACTTCTAAAATGGAGGAGTTATCAACTCGACTGTTTAATTTTTTTTAATTATACTTTTTTTATTTGAGAGCGATCTTGATGATATTTTTTTTATTTGAAATCTGGTGCTTCCCGTGTGGTCCCATTTCAATTTGGTCCAGTTCAGACATTTTTATGGAGTCGTTTTTTTATATTGATAATTATTTTAAGTGGCCACGTCGCCAGTCGCGTGTCGCTCCCGCTCGTCTCGTCTCTCGGTGGCAAAACATACCTGTTTAATTCTTTCTCGTCCTGTTTCTTGTCATCGGGTGTATGTGAGTGGGGGGTATTGCGAGTGGTGGGAGGTAGAGAGTTCCGTTTCCTCTGCAAGTAGGTCGGTTGAACTTCTGTCTTGTCTATTACTGGGTAGACGGGTTGGCAGAGCGGGTAGGGCTGTGGTACCACCTGGAAAAAGAGTGTTTAATAAAAAATTTGACTTCCTACGCCTGGAAAAAAGTATTTAATGTCATTTTTAACTCTCAACGCATAGAAAAATATTATTTAATGTGCCTTTAAACTCCCGACACCTGGAAAAATAGTATTTAATGTAAATTTTAACACCAGACGCCTGGAAAAATATTATTTAATGTAATTTTTAACCCCCAACGCCTAGAAAAGGGGTATGTAATATTAATATTAACGGGGGTTAATATTACATACCACCTGGACACCTGGAAAAATAGTATTTATGTTATTTTTAATCTTCAACGCCTGGAAAAAAGAGTATTTTATGTCATTTTTAACCCCTGACGCCTGGAAAAAGAGTATTTAATGTCATTTTTAATCTCTGACGCCTGGAAAAAGAGTGCTTAATGTCATTTTTAACCCCTGACCCCTGGAAAAAGAGTATTTAATGTCATGTTTAACTCCTAACCCCTGGAAAAAGAGTTTTTAATGTCATTTTTAACCCCTGACCCCTGGAAAAAGAGTATTTAATGTCATTTTTAACCCCTGACGCCTGGAAAAAGAGTATTTAATGTCATTTTTAACCCCTGACGCCTGGAAAAAGAGTTTTTAATGTCATTTTTAACCCCTGACCCGTGGAAAAAGAGTATTTATTGTCATTTTTAACGCCCGACGCCACGAAAGAGTATTTAATGTCATTTACACACCACCTGCTCGACAATGTCCAATTGTATCTCATGCAAACCAAATCTAAAGTATGTATGATACAAGTTACCTGTGAAACTTACCTGTGGCTGGTCTTACCTGTGGGTATAGCACGTTGTAGTGCGTGTATTGCTGCGGGTAAACAACAGGGCACATGTCGAACAGTTTCGGAGCGACGGGGCTCTGCATTTGGGTCCATTGCACTGGCTCTTGGTATTGGATCTGTAATTACATTACAGTACGCAATAAGGCCGGTGCGGCGGCTGAATCCGCAGAAGGCCTCAAAAGGCGCAAATATATGTATGTAGTCTAGAGAGTCTTGAGCCTTTTTATACACTTCCAAAAAGGAGGTTATCAATTCGACTGTATTAACGGTAACAAACATTAAAAAAAAAACATAAAAACAGTCGTTTTTTTTATTATTTATCTCAGTGTATAAAGTACATGCTATGTATATACAACTCTGCCAAACTGCGTACCAGTTTGTAGGCAGATATCTACTCTCATTACGACATTGCAGTATTGAGTAGGAACATTTTTAAAATTTTATTTTTAAGGCAAGTGCCTTTACTAATTAAACAAACTTAAACAAAAAAAAAAAGTTATTAAAAAAAAAAAAAAAAACCTCCTCCTTTTTGTAAGTCGGTTAAAAAGTCAAAACAGGCCTAAATTGAAACGAGGCCACACGGGAAGCGCCAGCTTTCAAATAAAAAAAAGAATCATCAAAATCGGTTCATCCAGTCGAAAGTTCAAACATTAAAAAAAAACAGTCGAATTGAAAACCTCCTCCTTTTTGGAAGTCTGTTAAAAAAGTATGTATAACATTTAGGTATGTGTAAATAATGGCGGAGGACCGAGATTTATGGAAGGAAATGGGGGAGATGATGTGTATGCCCCTCCCCTTGTTTCGCGGCCAGCGAGTGACAACTGGCGCAGCGAGCCGGCCAGTAATAAACAAGCTTCAACACAAGGTGCTCGTACCCACCACCCTCGGACATACCATCTGGCGACGAGGATGCTGCCATCAGGAGACCTTTGCCCAACAGTGGGACAGTATAGGTTAAGAAAAAAAAGTGTTAATAAGTACCGGGTACTGGTGTAGTGGCGGGGGCAGCAAGATGTTGTGCGCGGGATACGGGGCTGGCATCAGGGCCGACAGCCCCGGGACTTCTGGCTGGTTGTACTGCACGTTGCTGAAACTGGAACATACATTTATGTGTTACTAGCTGTGCCCCGCGCTTTCACCCGCGTGGTGATGAAAATCGGTGATGATGATGATGAAAAGTAGCATATGTGTTAATCCAGGACATAAGCAATGTATTTTCCAAATTTCAATCAAATCCATCCAGCCGTTTCTGTGTGATTGAGTAACAAACATCCATCCATCCAAACTTTCACATTATTTATGATATTAGTGTGCTGTAATTAGTGTTACTAGTGCTGTTGCGACTTCGTACGCGTAGATTTTCATATAACCTTTCGATCCTTTTTTCCTGCCTCAATCCGGCCTTACCACAAAATAGCATAGCCTATACTTCAATCTGGTCATAGAAGCATATTCGTGAAAACCGCATTTAAATCCGTCCAGTGGTTTAGGAGAGAAGACGATTTTTTTTTTATTAAAATGAGCAAACAGAGGCTCAATATTTTCAGTATTCGCCAAAGAACCAGAGTCACTGACGTAGCTATTAAAATTTGCAAATTGAAGTGGCAATGGGCAGGTCACATCGCTCGAAGAACCGATAACCGATGGAGAAGAAAGGTTCTTGAGTGGAGACCACGAACCGGAAGACGCAGCGTAGGTAGGCATCCCACTAGATGGACCGACGACATCGTGAGTCGCGGGCATCCAGTGGATGCAGATAGCAGGTTGTCGTTCAGTGTGGTGTTTAAAGGGGGAGGACTATTTACATTTAATTCTTACATTACAATAGTTAATGTTAATTTTTACTGCGCTAAATTGTTCGTTGATGGTATACGGATAGAGATACCTACAACACAAGCTTAGCTTAGTGTAGGTTCTGTGAACCAACCTATTTGTTTCGTTATCTTAAACCGAATATTTTTGTGTCTACTATAATGAAAATAATAAATATCCCTAGCTTATTATTTTTTAAGTATTAAATTTAGTGGCTTTTGTATCAATGAAATAAAGAAATATTTATCAAAAAACCGACTTCATCAGAACTGGACCAAATTGAAATGGAACGAAATGGGAAGCACCAAACATAAAATAAAAAAAGAATCATCAAAATCGGTTCACCCAGTCAAAAGTTATGCGGTAACAAACATTTAAAAAAAACAGTCGAATTGATAATCTCCTCCTTTTTGGAAGTCGGTTAAAAAGAAAAGAAAATTTTATTTATATTACACGGGAATTACTCACGTAAGATTAGGCCGAATACTCCGACTATAGTTTCAACCGCATACGGCGGTCTTTATCAAGGTGAATGCGCGCGCGCGGCTGCGTCTTGCTTTGGAAACCTATGTTATGCAGTGAACGTCTTCAGGCTGATGATGATGATGAAATAAAGTAAAAGCATTATGATTTTACCTTCGCTGCGGCGGCGGGTGAGGCTGCAGCTGCGCTGGGTCGCAGCACGCGTAGTCCACTGCTGGGAATGGATACGACGGGTCTGGAATAAACGAATAACGAATAATATAAATTTTGTAGTGGTAGGATTCTTTTGCAGGGGTCCACCTAGGGAAGTACCATACCTTTGCCAGTTATTCAACCGCCAAGCAGTAGTGTGCAAACACTACTGTGTTCCGGATTGAAGGGCAATGTTTCCAGCGAAATTACAGGGCACACAGAGATTTGACATCTTATATCTCGGGGTGACGAGCGCAGTGCATTGCCATCCAGGGTTTTGAACTGTTAAAGTTCAAAATTCTAAGTGGCGTTGAGCTGTTATGGGCAAGCGTGAAGAGCCATCAGGCGACCGACTTCGCTCGTCTCGTCACTCAGTATCATAAAAAAAAAAACAAGGCACTCATTTTCACACAAATTTGACCGTGCAAAACTTGGAAAGTATTTTTCATTACTCATACTCGGAAAGTAGGTCTGAAGTTGCCTGAGGAACGGGTTGAAAGTAATACATTTCAGCCCTAGGGAGGATCACTTTCAACTGACAGTGCAATTGACAACTTCGGTTACTTCTAGGCAAGCGTGATCCATCGTAGGCCGCATCATCGCTTAACATCAGGCGACTTGGCAGCCAAACGCAAGTTTATAAAAAAAAAAACATAGTCTCAATTTACGAGTATATTTAAAAAAAAACTAGTTCTATTTTCACATTTGTATTGAACAATGTTCCAACTTTTTTTTCTCTTCAGATGATTATGGTCCCGCACTTCTCGTGCATTTGCCACATATTTTCTTTGGTCAGTTCATGTTTTTATTTTTAGTTTCTTTGTATTCGTAATGAAAAGCACAGTGTTTACCTCGGGGTTAAAGACTTATTGAGTCCTTCGATCTATTAGCGCCGCATCTCGGGACTAAATAAGTTACTTTCACCCCTAGGATAACAATGTATTATTTTTGACGTGAATACGTCTTTAAATTGGTATCCACAGCTTCGACCAAAATAAAATGAATGGACGGGCCCAGTAGAAGAGCATTTTTGAAGATTACAAAATGAGCGCCAGCTCTCATTTCGTTTGAAACACGAGTCTATTGTTACGCGATAACGAAACATCTGACAAAATTATGAATTCGTATGCTTTACCGAAGTAAATACACAAATAAAAGCGATATCTATTTTTTGTAACATATATACTGTACATTTTTATAATTAGGTGTTGAAGTATATGTCCGACGGTTTTGACTCGTTTATACTGATCAAGTTCAATGGTTAGGGCCCGTCCATTCTTTTATTTTGGTCGAAGATCCACAGCGGGAGACAATTCAAAAAATCTGATGTTAACAAAATAGATAATGAACAGATGCTGCAGCTACATACTCGTATCTATCATCTTCATCCAAAACCTGTTTATACCACTCGATAGCTATAAGATCAAAGAATTGGTAGCGTTGAGTGAGACATAATAGCTGATGTCCGCGACTTGGTACGCGTGCGCAAAGTAACACGCAATTGCATGTATTCACGCAAAACACACTGCCGTGTCCACGACACAGCCACACACAATTTTTTTCTATATATCTTTTATCTATACAAATAATAAAAACGAAGCGATAAAAAAAAACTGTGATTGGGTGATATCAAACAAAAATATACACAGCTTGTCTTAAAACAAGCAGCTGAACACGATAAAACAATTTTTAGATTTTTTGTCTGTTTGTTTGTTTTTCCACGCACATCTCCTAAACCACTGGACGGATTTAAATGCGGTTTTCACGAATATGCTTAGCTATGACCAGATTGAAGTATAGGCTTTGTAAAGATAAGCTAAAGATTTGTACCTATTTTTGTATGTTTGTATGTTTGTAATGAATAGGCTCCGAAACTACTGAACCGATTTGAAAAATTCTTTCACTGTTGGGAAGCTACACTATCCCCGGGTGACATAGGCTATATTATATTTTGTAGCGAGGCCGAAGGCCGAGCTTACACTCGTGCGAAGCCGGGGCGGACGGCTAGTACATTATATTGAGTTTGAATGAAGTGTACAACTGACCGATTCTGAAGGTGGTGTCGTGATGCGGCGAGGTGGATATCTGCTTGTTGGGGTCCTCCATCTGCTGTAACATCGGCTGGTACATCTGCTGGGCCAGCGGCTCCTGCGAGAGATCCATCATCACAACTTTACATCATACCACCATCATTGACCGACTTCAAAAATATATGAAAAACGTAATAAGTGATCCCATCATCAGATCCTGACTTGGTGACAATGAATCCAAATTTGAAGTATACCCTACCGAACAAAATATTTTTTTTTAATCGCTCTACAGTTGGCGGAGATATCTGTGAACATACATTAAAAAAAAAACAGTGTAACATAGAACCATCCTCCTTTTTTGAAGTCAGTTATTAAAGGAGAAGGATTTCTGTATAAATATATTGCTGCGATATTTTATGTATGTTCACCAATTTCTCCGCCAATTATGAATTGATATTAATGATTCTTTTATGTTTGGTAGGCCATACTTCAGAGGTGGTCCCATATAAACTTCATCAAAATCGGTTTAGCAGTTTGGTTTTTAAATCAAAATAACTGAAAAAACCATGTCATCCAAGTAAACGAAATTGCGTATTTACTAATTTTGAAGTGAAAATTTCTTTAGGCACTTTTTGGGTGAACAATAATCATGGAACTCGCGTCATCGTCACGCTGTACCGTGATATTTAAAACAGCGCCATCTCTTGTAGACTATATGAATTATTACTTAAGTTTTCACTTCTGACGTGCAGTCCTATGACTGATGTGTTTTTTATTTTATTTATAACTAGCTGTACCCGCGGCTTCGTCCGCGATTTCTTCAGAAAAAAATAGCCTATGTCCGTCCTCACGATACATACTGTTACCTCGCAAATTTTTATTGAGATCAGTTAAGCCGTTTAGCTGTGATTATGTAGCAAACAGACAGACGGACATAGTTACTTTCGCATTAATAATATTAGATTTGTGACAGAAACCATAATTTTATTTTCTTGTTTTTAATCTACACTAATATTATAAAGAGGAAAGATTTGTACCTATTTTTGTATGTTTGTATGTTTGTAATGAATAGGCTCCGAAACTACTGAACCGATTTGAAAAATTCTTTCACTGTTGGGAAGCTACACTATCCCCGGGTGACATAGGCTATATTATATTTTGTAGCGAGGCCGAAGGCCGAGCTTACACTCGTGCGAAGCCGGGGCGGACGGATAGTATTCTATATAGTATTGTTTCTGTCATTAATAAATATTTTCTTTCTTTCTTTCTTTCTAGTGTGATTATTTTTCATTGTTTATTTCTCGTCATTCTGTTACTTACCATCCTATGGTTGGGTATATATGTAGGGTAGCCTTGTGGTATTGCAGTAGGGTACATTATGTTCGTCAGAGATACTGGACCTGGGAATATAATTAATTGTTTAATTGTTTTATTTATGACACACACTCACACATACACAAAATTAACACTTACTCATTCAATACTTTTTATAGATAGGTTTTGTTTTGATACAGAGTTATTGTTTTCATTCCACCTCTTTGTAAACCTATTATACGCAATAAATAATACAATACAACTTTTTCGCAAGTTTTTTTAATGATACTGGGTGACGAGACGACTGAAGTCGCTCGCCTGATGGCTCTTCACGCTTGCCCATAACAGCTCAACGCCACTCAGAATTTTGAACTTCAACAGTTCAAAACCCTGGATGGCAATGCACTGCGCTCGTCACCCCGAGATATAAGATGTCAAATCTCTGTGTGCCTGTAATTTCGCTGGAAACATTGCCCTTCAATCCGGAACACAGTATTTTGCTTGGCGGTTGAATAACTGGCAAAGGTGTGGTACTTCCCCAGGCGGACCCCTGCAAAAGAGTCCTACCACTACAAATAATGATGCTGATGATGACTCACGTATGTTGGTGTCGTGTAGTGGAGCGACCTTCGCTTGCGGTACCGCGGCTGGTATGTGAGACATGTCTTGCAGATACGGGTTGAACTGCAGCGGAGACGTCATCTGGGAATATTAACATTATGTATATATAGTAGACTAGCGACCCGCCCCGGCTTCGCACGGGTGTAAGCTCGGCCTTCGGCTTCGCTACTATGATCCAGGTACACAAAACTTCACCCGAATCGGTCCAGCCGTTTTTAAATGTAAGAACATTCTAAGAAGTATTAGAAAACATTTAAAAAAAGATGAATGAAATTGGTAAAGCCGTTCTCAAGTTATAGCGTGACCAGGAGAAATAGGGGTTCATTTTTATATAATAGGTCGGGGAAAAAGTCTTTTCGTATTTTGTATGTATAAGGTTGTAGTAAAAATCTCATCCGTTGTACTGTTTGTATCTGGCTGGTTTTGATACCATTAAAAATATGACATTTTAAAAAAGGAATACAAAAAGTAAAAAGCAATTTCCCGCCATTTTTCAATTGTTTTTTTGTTTGATAAAATGAGTGAATCTAACGAAGAAATTCGATATATTGTGAAATTTTATTACAAAAAAGGGAAAACTGCGACACAAGCCGCGAAAAAAATTTGTGACGTTTATGGACCTAATGCAGTGTCATCAAGAGTAGCACAATGTTGGTTCAAGCGTTTTCAGTCCGGGAATTTTGATGTCAAAGATGCAGCTCGCTCTGGTCGCCCTGTTACGGATAAAGTAGATGCCATTTCTGAAAAAGTGGACCAAGATCGGCATATTAATAGTTACGACGTAGCTGAAGAACTGGGGATTGACCACAAAACAGTTTTGACCCATTTGAAAAAAACTGGGTATACAAAAAAACTCGATATTTGGGTGCCACACAAGCTCACTGAAAGAAACCAAATGAATCGTGTACTCATTTGCGACTCTCTATTGAAACGTAAAGAAACCGAACCGTTTTTGAAAAGATTGATCACTGGTGATGAAAAATGGATCACCTACGACAAGAATGTGCGCAAACGATCATGGTCAAAGGGCAGTGAAGCACCACAGACTGTAGCGAAACCCGGATTAACACGTAATAAGGTGATGCTGTGTGTATGGTGGGATTGGCAGGGCATCGTTCATTATGAGCTTTTACCGCCGGGCAAAACCATCGATTCGGATCTCTACTGCCAACAGCAGATGAGACTCAAACAAGAAATTGAGAAAAAACGGCCGGAATTGATCAACAGAAAGAGTGTGGTCTTTCATCATGATAACGCCAGACCGCACACATCTTTGGCCACTCAGCAAAAATTTAGAGAGCTTGGTTGGGAAGTGTTAATGCATCCACCATATAGCCCTGACCTTGCACCCTCAGATTTACACCTGTTTCGATCTCTTCAGAATTCTTTGGGTAGTGTTAGATTAACATCAAGAGAGGACTGTCAAAACTACTTGTTGCATTTTTTTGATCAGAAGTCCCAAAATTTCTACAGCAACGGGATCATGTCACTACCTACAAGATGGCAACAAGTTATCGAACAAAATGGCACATATATATTATAATTAAATGTAATTAAACTTGAAAAAAATATGTCTTGAATTTGTTTAAAAAATACGAAGAAACTTTTTCCCCGACCTTATATATATGTCGCAAATAGTCACAATCGAGTCGTCAAAACCGCGATTAGTCAACTAATCGGGACGCAAGCGCCATCTGTTGGCACTAGGTGGAGTCTAGGACGTAGCGGTCGACGGAATTCCCGACACAGTTGGGTGGCAATAGTCGATTTGAAAGGACGCCTAGAAACTATCTCGCGTTCCGTGTAGTGTGTGTCCAATAATAAATAATTGCTTGTAAAATTCTAATTAAGTGTCGATCAGAAATTATAGTTTGAATCGGTGACAAAACGGTTTCTTTCATCCGAACCAACATATCCCACGATACGCCCACAACGAAGACGAAATAAAATCACTAATGATAATGGGGGATAGCCTACCTTCTCCGTTATATATAGATATACATATATATATATATATATGTACAATATACACATATATATATTTATATATGCGTAACCCTGTATATACCCATATAGGCCTTGTTACGCATATACAGGGTTGTACTGAGCCAAAAGAAGGTCATTGTAATTATCATTATAAACAACTTTTCCTATGGATGGGACAAACCTAGAAATCGCCGTAAAAAACCAGCTGTGCCATAGAAGTCATCCCGCCGAGTTTCAACATGAAGCGTTACAAAAAGAGTGTCCACAACTACCCCTCCGGGCTGGCAAAGCACCGTCAACACAGCTCGTGCACAAACAAATTATGACTCATATTGATCATACGCGATCAAGTGGTCATATTATCTTAGGTTTACACAGTTACAAGTTAAACAAATTCCATACCTCCTCAGAATTATACGGTTGCATATAAGCCGGGTTATAATGCACCATATCTTGGCTCATCATTTTGACAGCTTCTCTCTGATTGGCCAACTCAAAACTCCTATTTGCCATCATTTGACTGTCATATCGCTGATTGGTTGTCTCCGGTTGGTGAATATCAGGAGTCTTCTGATTGGCCGGTAGTTCAGAATGTTTGCTGTAATTGGTCGGCTCGGCTGTGTGGTTTTGGATGGGTTTTGTTTCGCAAGTCTTGATCGGGCTTGGCGGAGGTTTGGATGTTTCCTGAAATAAGAAATATATTTATGATAATGTGAATTATTTATTTACCAGAGTCACCGACGTAGCTATTAAAATTTGCAAGTTGAAGTGGCAATGGGCAGGCCACATCGCTCGAAGAACTGACAACCCGAGGGGAAGAAAGGTTCTTGAGTGGAGACCACGAACCTGAAGACGCAGCGTAGGTAGGCCTCCCACTAGATGGACTGACGACATCGTGAGAGTCGCGGGCATCCAGTGGATGCAGATGGCAGGATGTCGTTCAGTGTGGAGGTTCAAGGAAGATGCCTACGTTTAGCAGTGGACGTCTTCTGGCTGATGATGATTGTTGTACAATGCTAATGTCAATTAACTTGCAACATTAATATATAAGCCTACTTATGCCATTGAGGCCTGGCAACACCCTCTTCCATCTGACGCACGATTGTCATGAACACGTCTGTCCTATTAATAAACGTATATCACTTATGCCCGGTTCCTATAACTTACAAACGGATCGTTCTCCTTACGATCAGTAACATTTTAGACGAGGCGTAAGTCAAAAGTGTTTCTGTATAGTACCGATACCGAGCAAGATTACCGACGCTTGGTTACGTACGGATGGGAGGGTCACTAACGGACGTTCGTAGCCGTAATGTATGAAAATGCTGGTGTAAAGTGTTTCTATTAAAAAATCATCCGTCAGTTCAACTGTCAAACATATGTCAAATTGAACATCTGCGGGTAACTTGCGTACCGGCCGATTTCGGGCGGTTTTGTGCTAGTTGTTTGACTAGTTTGGTAAATTTGCCAGTTTTTTGAAGCAAGTTTTATTAAGAACTATTATGGAAATGGAATTACTACATTTATTAACTGATTCTGATGAATCGGATTGTGACGAACCTCGTACTCGTAACTACAAAGAACGAGTGAATTATCTGTCGGTATTGGACGATTTGGAATTTAAAATAAGGTTTCGTCTGGATAAACCAGCAGTACAAGAATTACTGCATGAAATATATCCCCACCTAAGAGTGACTGAAGCCAGGTTAGTGCCCCTGAATAACAATAAATATACTATTATACATAACCTCATATGTTGTATCACCAGTGAACGCACATCCTATATATGTAGGTACTTATTAATGTTTGTTGCTTTTGTTTAAGGAATCACGGAATATCTCCAATACATCAGTTACTATTAGCTTTGAGGTTCTATGCTTTAGGAACCATGTTATTATCGGTGGCTGATTTTATAGGAGTGTCTAAAGCATCAGCTTGTCGCATTGTACGTGATGTTAGTTTCGCTATAGCACAGCTATACAAGAAATACATTTACATACATGATAACACGGAGATGGACTTTTATAAGATTGCTCGGTTTCCACGAGTGCTTGGTGCACTTGATGGCACACACATTCGAATACAATCACCAAGTAAGTAGGTACCTAGGCGTTCTCACATGTAGCATTTGTATCCGAACCTTTACTGCTAAAACTGATGGTTATATCAGCCATGTGAGGACGTACCAAGTAACATAATTTAATTTATTAGAAGTAGTCGCAGTAAAGTCTATAATACATCTCTTACAACTTATATTTTTTCCAGATTCACAAATTGGAGAAGAATTCCGTAACCGCAAAGGATATTTTTCCATTAATGTACAAGCAGTATGCAATGCCAATTTGCAATTTATGAATGTTGTGGCTCGCTGGCCAGGCTCTGCTCATGATGCAACTATCTTTAATAGTTCAGAGTTGCGTGGTAAATACTTTTTATTTAATTCTAGTTTTTATCTGATTTACCTTTAATGCTATTTCACTGATTTATTCATTTTAGCGCAGTGTGAAAATGGAGTTTTTGGGAATAAATGGTTACTTGGAGACAGTGCATACCCTCAGAAAAACTACTTATTTACTCCTTTGCTAAATACAATGACACAAGGGCAGCAACTATATAATGAAGCTCAAATTCGAACTAGAAACACAATTGAAAGGTATTAATTACTGCACCTCATAGAAGTCCTTATCTTGATTTGATTGTTTGTTGTTGTTACCTACCTATAACTATTATTATATTGTTATAGATGTTTTGGAGTTTGGAAACGGAGATTTCCAGTTGTGGCATTAACTTTACGTCTGAGCCTTCCGAGGGTTAATGCAGTAATTATTGCCACAGCGGTACTGCATAACATCTGTAGGTTACAAAAGCTGGCTAATGACATATCAGAAGAAGAAATTCCATCAGAAGTTACAATTCCACCTGTGGAGGCAGTTCCTCAACTCCCTTATACTGAGACAACTAATGACATAGAAAGAGATACCTTGATTGCTGAATATTTTGAAAAGTAGGTACATACCTCAATATAATTTTATTTATTGAAAATGACTTTCGTTTGACTGCCATCTCGCCTTATGTTAAGAGATTTTGGCGTATCATCTTTGGCACTATCTTTTGGGGAACAGCTGGCACATTCCACAGTGTAGCTGTTATATATCTTTACATTAATGTATACTAGCGACCGGCTATATATAAACCTTTCATGAAAAAACTATCTAACTGATTGTGAAAACTGCATCAAAATCCATTGCGAGGTTTAGAAGTTAGCGGTTATACAGACAGATAGACGCAGAAAGTGACTATTTGATACTATGTAGAGATGTCATTGCTGGATTTATGAAGTTTGTTCCCAATGAACTTCATAACAGTTGAATGGACATAAATGAAATATGGATCAACATATTACGTTATCTAGGCAAGGTTAATACTGTTCCTGTGAGTTAACGAGTGAAACCATGGAGCAAACATAACTATTGGCAAACACGCTACTTTTAGATATATTTTACCATTATTATATTTATTTTTTGTTCACAGTTTGGAGTGAAGCCGGCCTGACACATCCTGCAGATAATGTATTTAAACTTTTAATATTACTATGTTCTAAATAGGCTTGCGGTTGACCGCTAAATCACTTGATGATAAGTGATGATGCAGTCCATGATGGACCATGCTTGCCTAGAAGAAACCGATTCACTCGTAACCTGAACACACCTAGATTGTTACTATCGGGGAACACCCATTCAGGAAGCATATTCCAGTCTAGTAATTTGTACAATAACTTGGTAGGATCCAAAATATCATTCATATTTCATTTTGTGTACAGATGCAGATATTTATTGGTAAATTATAAAATACTGTACTTGTTGTAAGTAGTTAAGAGTAATTTAAGTTTTTAGATATAGTTTTTATTTTGTTTAATGGACTGTGTTTAATAAAATGTTTTGAGCAATTTAGTGTGTAAATCTTTTTGGTCCCAGTATATTTTTCATATACATGTAAGAGTTATAATGGTTGGTATTTATTTCTAAAATAACCCTTCACACAACTAATATTTTAAATATGAAAATTTGTCACTAAACATAACCAGAAAAGGTGAACCAATTCAATTTGTCAATTTCCTGGATTACATACAATATTTAATTCAAAAAATCTTTCCTTTATAATACGTGAAACCATGAGATGCTACTAATTGTATCACTTAGGTATATAAAAAATGAGCTCGTGGTCACTAGGTTTGACTGTCAATAAAGAAAACGAGATGTAATTATTAAAATATCATATTTTTGTAATCTTTGGTAGTTCCTTTGGTACATTCATAATAAAGTGGTTTAATACATAATCAATGCAGGGTGCTGCTAATTAATATTTTCCTTATTTTCTAGTTGTTTTTTTAAGATTAATATTTCTAGTTCTGCTTTTTCTGTCATTTTAACAAAATAGTTAGCTATAGCTAAATTTTTCTGCAGGTGACCATCATCATTAGTCTTCTTTCTGCCTGAAATAAAACAAAATGCTTAGTTTTTGCAGTTGAAGATCTACCTATATTGTTAGCAGTATTTATTTTGATTATTACCCTTGTTTTGCAAGGATTTTGACATGGTTGGCATCCCATATAAAAAAGTTCCCCTTGAATGCTCTGCGTTTTCAGGTGTAGAGAAATTGATTTTTCTCTTTTTTGCTGAAACAAAAGAAAAAAAATAGGTACAAAGGAAATCACATCACACTAATTAAAAGTAAGTTTGCTCCCACTACAATAGGTTATTCGGTGGCCGTCTCCAGTACTGGGATTAAAAAAGCTATTTGGCACAGTGCAAGTCACCAGGCCAGATGGCTCTTGGTTTTATCTGGCCCGGTGACAGTTCTTTGTTTCCTGTGTTGTTAATATTCAGGATACTGCGGAGGGAGACCACGTAGTACCCTGAATTATTATAGGACACATTTTAAACAGAAAAAATATATTCAGTTCCTATCATATTGCAGCCTGCTACTGTACTGCTAGTTACACTAATATTATAAATGTAAAAGTTTGTGTGTTTGTCCCCATAACTCGGGGCTGGCAGAAAGGATTTGAATGAAATTTGGTACAGAGATAGCTTGGACTATGTGTGAAATCAACTGAGTTATTACCTTCACTTCGTTCTGGAAGCAACTCTTTTTCAGGCTCCTGTGGTAGTGCAGGTGTAGTTATTAAATCAAACTCCTGAGAATCGATGTCCTCTTCAACAACCATCAATGTGTTGTTTGTGTCATCCTCGGGAAAAAAATCTCCACCAATGCCGTCTCCACCAAATGGGACTGCAAAGCCAGTGCAAGTCGATCCCATCATACTGGCCACTTTGTCCAGCATTTCATCTGGTGGAATATAGTCAGGTTTGCCACCTCCAGTCTGCATGAAATAAAAATATGATCAATGTTAAATCAATTAAAGCACCTATAGACAATATACTGTTGTAAAAGTGCCTTAGGTGCCTGTCTATCCAAACAGAACTATGTTTACTGAACAATAACTCCACTATAACCAATAACTATTATTGTGAAATGTATTCATTACCTTCACCATATTCAATCTTGTGATTTGTGATCGTTTTCTTGCAGCTTTTTTCAAATTGTCCCATTTTAACTTTAATTGTACTTTTGTCCGGGGGATACTGCCGCATTTTGAATTATATGAGTCCGTTAGTTTGACCCAGGCTTCTTCTTTTAATTTATTGTTGGAGGCATTCGTTTCCTTGCTGGTAACTGTCGGGAAATTTTCAACTAAATTTACGAATAACATTACTTCATCTTTAGACATTGGCTTCTTGAAGTTTTTGATCTGCTGCAAATTAATAATAAAAAAGATTATTATGACATGTAGGTAAAATGTTTCATTCAATAAAATATAACGCCTTTATTATAGATGAATGTATTGTACTCATAAAAATATAAACAAAATCAGAAGAAATTTGAATAGGTATGCAAGTAGGTACCTCATGTAGGTTATGCTTACAGCAAAGCTCACAGCTTATGTAGGGCATTTATTTCATTGAATTATTATGTTTGTGTGTAGATAATTAGCTGAATACTTACTGGTGTAGTGGCCATCGTTATTTTAGGTAGGTATAGGTTTTGCTATTCGTTAATTAAAACAAACAATTTTAGACAAAATAGTGTTACTTGTTGCACTTTATGTTTTGTTCAGCGGGTCTAAAATTCTATTCACTGCGAGGTACACCTATTTAAATTTGAGATAAAGTATAAAGATTACTAATGCGTGCTTGAGAAGCCGAAGACAAGAGAAAACGCGCGAACCAATTTTACGCAATACGCATCGCATGACAGGACAGATGAATTGCAATGTCACTTGTGTATTGTAGTCTAGCGTTTCGATTACACTTTAGCATAGGACGGCAATTACGTTTAAATATTTAAATACAAAATTCTACAATTATGAATATGTTTACACTGCAATATAATAGTAATTTCTATTATTTTATACTGAAATAACTCATAATATTTAAAAAATAAGCCACTTCTTCACATCTACCTACAACATCTGTTTTGTATTAACGAAACGCAAGGAGGCCCATCGGTAGACACAAAACGAACGGACGCTCGTTACTGGGAGGCATGATGCACGTGTTGTGAAACACCAGATGTCCGTCAGTAACAGAACCGTCAAAACGGTTCGTAGCTCATGTACATCGACGGTTCGTAAGTTATAGGAACCGGGCATTAAACTACATCTTTCAATCATCAACGAAGACTATAATAATGATGACGATGATGGAATGAACTTTATTAATTTTAAAAATAATTTTTAAATCAAATCAAATCATTTATTTATATTCGGATAACACTGATCCATTCAGAATTAATTACACAAAATATTATACTAATAATTTAAAAAAAGCAAATAAAAATGTCTTAGGTACTAATTAAAGAAAATTAAATTTAATACTTAAAACTTTAAAAACAAGCTTTTCGTTTTCTTCACAGCAAACCCTTACATATCATGCTGGTAGATAAGTACTTTTTGTTTACCATCTTGGGGCATCCACCATATTTAATTTATCATCTAGGACCAAAGTGAACCTTGGGAAGAAAAATCCACCAAACCCAAACTCGACGGTGTTACGACGTGTCTTTTAAAAGTTCCTATGGCCACATTCTGTCTACATCATCAGACCAGCTCGATGGTACCTTAACATTGTCACCGAACTTACAAAAGTATGTCAAATTTCAGCTGAATAAGTTGAGGATAACTGCTCTAAAATTCAGTAGCAAGATTTGCTCCACACACACATACATACTAACAGGGCAACTTGAATAACAGCTTGTATTAATTGTTAATATAAAAAACCGATTTCATAAAAATGTTAGAACTGAGCCAAATTGAAATTGGACCACACGGGAAGCACCAACTTTCAAATAAATAAAAAAATACATCAAAATCGATTCACATGCGTGTCTCGACACGCTCTTGGCCAGATATTTTGAGATATTTATCAACATTGTAAAGATTGGAATAAAGTTGAAAACTAACCTTTTCAACAGTGCTTTCCACAAGTTGCGGTGACATTTCAGTTTGTTGCGAATGTGGTTGTTGAGAGTGTTGTTGTGTTGCATGTTGTTCTTGCTTCTGATATTCGCAGCAACACTTGTTGCGGCACTCCTCGGACGATTGGCATTCGTTATCTGCAACAAACACTAGTATTATTCATGTGGTTTTACCACAGACTAGGTATTATATCTACTACGTAGCCCAGACTTGTAGTTACGATTATTTCCAATGGAAACAATTCAGTCAAATACCTGAGGGGCGGGGTGAGGGGTTACTAAATGCCAATTGGCCCATTCAACGTCAGTTCAAAATGTAAACAAAGCATAGTGATGGCGTACCTACGGTATTGGTCGGAAATGACGTGAGGTACAGTGGGCGTGTTTTTTATATCAGTAGTGGTCAACTGATGAAGTGTCTGAACATGTTCGCCCTGTATTAAATGTCTAGTTATAGAAAGTCTTTGGGTATTACTGTCGGTCTGGTCTGGGTAGCACCTTTTGTAGTGGTAGGATTTTTTTGCAGGGGTCCGCCTGGGGAAGTACCACACCTTTGCCAGTTATTCAACCGACAAGCAGTATACTGTGTTCCGGATTAAAGGGCAATGTTTCCAGCGAAATTACAGGGCACACTGAGATTTGACATCTTATATCTCGGGGTGACGAGCGCAGTGCATTGCCATCCAGGGTTTTGAAATGTTGAAGTTCAAAATTCTGAGTGGCGTTGAGCTGTTATGGGCAAGCGTGAAGAGCCATCAGGCGAGCGACTTCGCTCGTCTCGTCACTCAGTATCATAAAAAAAACCTTTTTATAACTAAACGGTACCTCCCCCTAAAAGATGGGAGTGCAGAAACCTATATTTTTCTAGAAAACAATAAAAATGAATTTTGTTGTATGGTATGGAAAAAATGTTTAGGAATGTACTTTATCGACTGACTTTGACTGAAAATTTTAATGTCGTTTTGTTGGATGGTCACTCTCAACCTAACGAACCTACCAAGTTCTATGTAGCACAGAATACATAAAGTACAGGTACAGAAGATTCACTCCGCAAAATCATTTAAATCAGTAGCGACTCTTGCTACCACACAATAAAGTGCAATTCAGGACGTGCGAGCGCTAACTACCTACAGCTATAGTAATCTAGAAGTTGCCTCTCTGTCTATCGCGTAACTCTTGTCACGTTATCTCTGTCTACCGCGTGGCAGCGGGCACGGCAAGTCCGACAAGACGACTACTTCTAGCTTCATACCTAAAGTGCGGAATGCGCCAAGCCTGGTAGTAATCGGACTTGCAATAGTAGCGTGCACAAGCCATGCGTGTTTGCATATTATCAGCACTTTATAGGAGGATAAAAAATGCACTTATTTTGTGTACAAAGTACTTATATATGAAACAAAAAAAAATGAAAAATTTGATGCAAATCTGTACTGTGGTTTCGTGTGGTACTAACCTTTGAGGTAAGTGACATAGGTAGGTAATAGGTTAGTTCACCAAAACAAACACAGTTTTTGACACGGATAGTTTATCGCATGTTTAATATTGTAAAACAACCAATCACATTGAACACAAGTAAATACTGGTAATTTAATATGCGTAAAAATATTGCAAGGGGCGCGAGCGGAGCGACTTATTATTTACTAGCTGTATCCGCAACTTCGTCTGCGACTTCTTCAGAATAAAACAGCCTATGTCCGTCCTCATGATACATACTATTACCTCGCAAATTTTTATCGAGATCGGTTAAGCTGTTTAGCCGTGATTATGTAGCAAACAGACAGAGTTACTTTCGCATTTATAATATTAGTATGGATATATATTTATGTTAAAATCTGTAAGTTGAAGTGGTAGTGGGCAGGCCACATCGCTTGAAGAACTGATAACCGATGGGGAAGAAAGGTTCTTGAGTGGAGACCGCGAACCGGAAGACGCAGCGTAGGTAGGCCTCCCACTAGATGGACCGACGACATCGTTAGTCGCGGGCGATGTGAGTAGATGGCAGGATGTCGTTCAGTGTGGAGGTTAAAGGGGGAGGCCTATGTTCAGCAGTGGACGTCTTCTGGCTGATGATATTTATGTTTGTTTTTCTTTTGCTAATATTATTTTCTGTTACAGATTGTACGAGCATGCCACAGTACAATAAACTATTGCATTTCAATGCGCTTACCATTGTCCATAAATGAGTCTTGCTTCTCGAGTCGGCCGCGGCGCTTCTCATTGTTCGGATCGAGCTGAGAATTATAAAAAAAGGCATAATGTATAGTACAGGCCTAGCACGGGCCGTGGAAAACTTGTCTTTCCACCGTTTTTATCCACGCGAAGACGTGACACAGCTAGAATGTGGATACGTTTCTCTTTCTAGAGGGATAAAAACGGTGAAAAGACAATCTGTCCACCGCCCATGCTAGGTCTGCTGTAGGGACAGGCTATCGGACTGGGCCCTTACGTATAACTCTAATTGCGCGCTGAATTAGTGCAGTTTCAAAACTGTTCATTTGTGTTTGTTCTATGTCTGGGTGTTAATATCTATTTAAGTATGTATTTAAAAATATATATGTACGTTTATCAGTCTCTGGCAGCCATATTACAAGCTTTGCTTAGTTTGGGGTCAGATGACCGTGTGTGCAAAAATGTCCCAGATATTTATTTATTTTTGTTTTTCTGATGAATTTCTAGTGTAATTCCATTCAAAGTAACGCCTGATTCAATCAACTATTAGTGTAGTTTGCAAAATCACGCAAACGCGAACCTTAACGCGCCGAGATACGGTTTGCGGCCGCGCAACATTTCGCAATCATTTACACTGAATCGCTTATAACAGGCGTAAGGTCCCAGATTTGTTAATAATTATCAATACAAAATAACCGTCTTAAAAAACATCTGAAATGGACCAAATTGAAATGGGACCACACGGGAAGCACCAGCTTTCAAATAAAAAAATAATCATCAAAACCGGGTCACCCAGTCGAAAGCTCTGAGGTAACATAAAAAAAAACAGTCGAATTGCTAACCTCCTCCTTTTTGGAAGTCGGTTAAAAAGGCAAAACCGACTTCAAAATTAGTAAATACGCAATTTAACTTGGATGACATGTTTTATCAGTTATTTTGATTTAAAAATCAAACTAATAAACCGATCATAATGAAATTAATATGGGACCACCTCTGAATTATGGCCTACCAAACAAAAAAAGAATCATCAAAATAATAAATAATAATAATAAATATCTGGGACATTATTGCACATATGGTCATCTGACCCCAAACTAAGCAAAGCTTGTAATATGGCAGCCAGAGACTGATATACATACATATATATTTTTAAATACATACTTAAATAGATATTAACACCCAGACATAGAACAAACCCAAATGTTCATCACACAAATGTTTGTCCTAGATGGGAATCGAACCAACGCCCCCAAGCACAGAAGTTAGGTTCAGTACCAACTGAGCCACCGGGGCAGTCGGTGGCTCAGTTGGTACACGCTTCAGTTCGGCTTCACCAATTGGCGGAGAAATTGGTGAAAATACATAAAATATAGCAGCAATATATTTTTATACAGTTATACATTTATACATAGATCCTTTTCGTTTAATAACCTACTTCAAAAAAGGAGGACGGTTCTATGTTACATTGTTTTTTATGAATGTTCACAGATATCTCCGCCAACTGTTGACAGATTAAAAAAAACTTGTTCGGTAGGGTTTACTTCAAATTTGGTTCCATTGTCACCAAGTCAGGATCTGATGATGGGATCACTTATTACGTTTTTCATATATTTTTGAAGTCGGTCAATGATGGTGGTATGATGTAAAGTTGTGATGATGGATCTCTCGCAGGAGCCGCTGGCCCAGCAGATGTACCAGCCGATGTTACAGCAGATGGAGGACCCCAACAAGCAGATATCCACCTCACCGCATCACGACACCACATTCAAATGATCAAAATCAATTCATACGTAATATTCAAATGACGGAACATATTTTCTTGAATCATATCATTTAAATTTGATCCAGTTCTGTCATTTTTATGAAGTCGGTTTTTTATATTGATAATTATAAATTACTAGCTGAGCCCCGCGGTTTCACCCGCGTGGTGATGAAAATCATTGATGATGAGTAGCCTATGTGTTAATCCAGGACATGAGCAATGTATATTCCAAATTTCATCCAAATCCATCCAGCCGTTTCTGCGTGATTGAGTAACAAACATCCATCCATCCAAACTTTCACATATATGATATTAGCGTGATTTGGTGAAAGAAACCCACGTACCTGTTGCGAGTCGCCGTGCACACTAGGGTCGTATAATAGCGGAGGGTTCGCCGGGTCGAAGTGATACACACTCCCATCGGCGTTGGTTAATGGACGACCCGTCTGAAAACAAAACAAAATCATTATTATCCTATCATGTTCCCACTGCTGGGATACATGCCTTCTCTCAGAGAGAGGATGGGCCCTAATCCACCATGCTGGCGCAGTGCCTGTAGCTGAATATCATGTCTTTGAACTTTTGAGCTTCTTGGACATACCGGTTACCTCACGACGTATTGGTAAAAAGGCAATTTACAAAATTGACAATTTGTCAAATCACTTTTTAGGTCACTTGTCAAATCTTGTTAGAGCCGTAACAGACACATCGAACTTGGCTGACGAACCGCCGTCTGACCAACGGGAGAGAAAGAGAAAATGTTCTCTTTCTCTCTCTCGTTGGTTAGACGGCAGATCGTCAGCCGTGTTGATGTGTCTGTTACGGAACTTAGTCACTTATCAAATCACTTGTTAGATCACTTGTCAAATCATTTGTTAGATCACTTGTCAAGTCACTAGTAAGATCACTTGTCAAGTCACTAGTTAGATCACTTATCAAGTCACTACTTAGATCACTTGTCAAGTCACTAGTTAGATCACTTGTCAAATCACTTGTCAGATCACTTTTCAAGTCACTACTTAGATCACTTGTCAAGTCACTAGTTAGATCACTTGTCAAGTCACTAGTTAGATCACTTGTCAAATAACTTGTCAGATCACTTGTGAAGTCACTACTTAGATCACTTGTCAAGTCACTAGTTAGATCACTTGTCAAGTCACTAGTTAGATCACTTGTCAAATAACTTGTTAGATCACTTGTCATATCACTAGTCAAATCACTTGTAAAGCACTAGTTAGATAACTTGTCAAGTCACTAGTTAGATCACCTGTCAAGTCACTAGTTAGATCACTTGTCAAATCACTTGTCAGATCTCGTGTCACGTTACTCAAATAGGTGCTACATCTATCGAACTTCGTTGTAAGGTCGGCGGTTAGCTCACCTGCGGATGAATAAGTATAACACCACGCGGCACCGCAGCGAGGTCGGTCACCGCCCACACTAGCGCTCCGCCCCCGGCCGGGTTCGAGTTAGCGGCCGGCTCGGGAGTCCCGCCACCTGGAATCATAACAATCAATTGCTAATTCATCTCTTTCAGAGACATTCGGGAGAGTGTGCATCGGATCTGCATGATCTAATTCCCTCCTCCCCATTTTTCTATCGGACTGCCAGAGCGGGTACGAAAAACACACATTAAATCAGCAATAAAAAAATATAATATGAATTCCTATTCCTTATTTTGAGATTCATGAATAAAAATAATGGCAATGGAGAGAGCTATGCTCGGAGTTTCTTTGCGCGATAGAATCCGAAACGGTTTATATTCGACAAAGAACCAGAGTCATCGACATAGCTTTTAAAATTGGCAAGTTGAAGTGACAATGGGCAGGCCACATCGCTCGAAGAACTGATAACCGATGGGGTAGAAAGGTTCTTGAGTGGAGACCACGAACCAGAAGACGCAGCGTAGGTAGGCCTCCCACTAGATGGACCGACGACATCGTGAGTCGCGGGCATCCAGTGGATGCAGATGGCAGGTTGTCGTTCAGTGTGGAGGTTAAAGGGGGAGGCCTATGTTCAGCAGTGGACGTCTTCTGGCTGATGATAATGATGAAGTGCATAATATAAAACTGACCAGTAGGCGAGGGTGTGACCGAATCAGTGCTCCGCAAGCTGAGCGTCTTATATCCAGAACTGGAGGGAGATAAACGCCAACTGCTCGAAGCCAGATCACCTGGAATATGAAAACATGACACCATTATTTTTTTATGCCATAGGTGGCAAGCAATCTAACGGACCGCCTGATGTAAAGCACCAGGGGCATCACAGATACGTTGCCGACCTTTAAAGACTCTATTAACACTCATTTTGAAGTACCCCACGTTATAGTTACTCGGAAATGCCACAGGAGGGAGGGAGCTCATTCCACAAATTGCAGGTGTGAGGCAAAAAATATCGCGTATAACGCACAGTGTGCGATTTCCACCAATCTATGATATGTGGATGAACTTTCAGGCGGTGGCGGCTGGTGCGATGAAAAAACCGCGATGCCGGCATCAGATCGAACAGTTCTTCAGAAATTGTAAATGCGATAAGACACAAAGAGACCCAACGTCTCTGCGCATGCTGAGCTGTTCAGGTGTTCAGTGAGCTTGGGATCGTCGACAATTCTGACAGCTCTACGCTGTAATGCATCAAGTGGCTCGAGCTGATACTTGGGTGCTCCGTTCCAAAGATGGAAGCAGTACTTTTTATTGCCTCACACCTGCAATTTGTGGAATGAGCATTTCCGAGTAACTATAACATGGAGTTCTTCAAAAGGGCTTTAATAGATTATTTCAAGGTCAGCAACGTATTAACGTACTAGCTGCCCCCGCGGTTTCACCCGCGTGGTGATGATGATGATGAAAATTAGCCTATGTGTTAATCCAGGACATAAGCAATGTATGTTCCAAATTTCATCCAAATCCATCCAGCCGTTTCTGCGTGATTGAGTAACAAACATCCATCCATCCATCTATCCACCCATCCAAACTTTCACATTTATAATACTAGCTACGCCCCGCGGTTTCACCCGCGTGGTGATGAAAATCGGTGATGATGATGATGATAAGTAGCCTATGTGTTAATCCAGGACATAAGCAATGTATGTTACAAATTTCATCCAAATCCATCCAGCCGTTTCTGCGTGATTGAGTAACAAACATCCATCCACCCATCCGAACTTTCACATTTATAATATTAGTGGGATGGGATCAGTGTTCTCTGACTTGTCCTGTTGTAGAAGGAGGAAGAAAGGTCTGCTCTGGTGTGTGATGAGAGTTCCATGGCATCAGAGACACACGGAGTCCTAGTCTGCTATGAGGGAAGCGTTATATTTCCCATACCTTGCCTGCTGAGAGCCCTCGGTTGCGGCTGATCGCCGTACCCACCGAAGCTGTGGCTCTTAGACACGGCGCCTCCACAGCGCCACGAGGCGCCGGGAGGCGGACCCGATGGGTTCTCTAAAGATTGCACCTGAAAACAATTGTTAGAAGATAGTACGCGCAACCTAATTTGACCAGAGTGACGTTGGCGCAAATGGCGTAGATTGCTATTTTTGCAGCTTAGCACGGGTTGTTTGCGTGGTGATTATGTGCTAGTGTAGCCAGTGATGGCATATGGTACTGAGACGTGGTCCTTAACTGTTGGCATTTGTAAAAACTCAGAGTCACACAACGGGCAATGGAGAGAGCTATGCTTGGAGTTTCTTTGCGCGTCAGAATCCGGAACGTGGATATTCGCCGAAAAACCAGAGTCAACTACGTAGCTATTCAAATCTGCAAGTAGAAGTGGCAATGGGTAGGCCCAGTGTTACCAACCCTACTGTTTTAACAGTAGATTTGCTGTTTTCACATTGATGTCCCTGTTTTCTGTTTCTTTACTGTTTTTCAACTAGCGGTCTTCAGCGCCACTTACGCAAAAAAAATTTGATAACCACTATGTCCTACGTAATAAATAGCAATTGAAAATGAAATTGAAAAATAATTTTACTTTTTTTTTTTTTTTTGTTGCGATTATTAATATAATAATGTATGTACCTATTTTTGTATGTTTGTAATGAATAGGCTCCGAAACTACTGAACCGATTTGAAAAATTCTTTCACTGTTGGGAAGCTACACTATCCCCGGGTGACATAGGCTATATTATATTTTGTAGCGAGGCCGAAGGCCGAGCTTACACTCGTGCGAAGCCGGGGCGGACGGCTAGTAACTAATAAAATTGTTTATTGTTTAATTAAATGAACAAAAGTATGAAATCTGCCTTTTGTACTTTACCTCAGTAGGTAAAGTTTCCTACTGTTTTTTTTTGGCGAGTTGTTGTTTTTTTAGTTTTTTTGGGGTTGGCAACACTGAGTAGGCCACATCTCTCGAAGAACCGATAACCGAAGGGTAAGAAAGAACGAACCGGAAAACGCAGCGTAGGTACTCCCACTAGATGGACCGACGACATCGTGAGAGTCGCGGGCATCCAGCATATGCAGATGGCAGGATGTCGTACAGTGTGGACGTCTTCTGACTGATGATTTTGGTGACTGTATGATGTAAGTTTTTTTCCACCTGCCTTTACATGATGAAAGGTGATGGTTGAGTGGTACACTACCTTCAAAAGTTTGTTTCTCCCCGGTTCTGAAGTCAACACCTTAACGGGCGCTCCAGCGTTCAGCCACGGCCATTGGGACTCGTCCTAGGAATAAGAACCCAGATATAAAGAGATAAAGGCATGTGTGAGTAAGATTGGATGTGTGCTTGTGATTGGACAAACAAAGGAAATATGCCTTAATACAATTATTATTCGGGTGCAAACATCTCCGCTTTCAAAAAGGAGGAGGATCTCAATTCGACTGTATTAAAAATAAATTAAAAAAAATGTTTGTTACCTCATAACTTTTGACTGGGTGAACCGAATTAAAATAAATAAATAAATTTATTAATTATTATTTTATTTAAATGCTGGTTGGTGCCTTCCCGAGTGGTCCCATATCAGTTTGGTCAAGTTCTGACGTGTTTATGATGTCGGTTTTTATATTGATAACTAGCGACGCGCCCCGGCTTCGCACGGGTGTAAGCTCGGCCTTCGGCCTCGCTACTATGACCCGCTCCAGGAACACAAAATTTCATCAAAATCGGTCCAGCCGTTTTTAGAGTATCCTATGTCCGTCTCCTGGTTCTAAGCTACCTCCCCACAAATTTTCAGCCAAATCGGTTCAGCCGTTCTTGAGTTATAAATAGTGTAACTAACACAACTTTCTTTTATATAATAGGTCGGGGAAAAAGTCTTTTCGTATTTTGTATGTATAAAGTTGTAGTAAAATCTCATCGGTTGTACTGTTTGTATCTGGCTGGTTTTGATACCATTAAAAATATGATATTTTAAAAAAGGAATACAAAAAGTAAAAAGCAATTTCCCGCCATTTTTCAATTGTTTTTTGTTCGATAAAATGAGTGAATCTGACGAAGAAATTCGATATATTTTGAAGTTTTATTACAAAAAAGGGAAAAATGCGACACAAGCCGCGAATAAAATATGTGACGTTTATGGACCTAATGCAGTGTCATCAAGAGTAGCACAATGTTGGTTCAAGCGTTTTCAGTCCGAGAATTTTGATGTCAAAGATGCAGCTCGCTCTGGTCGCCCTGTTACGGATAAAGTCGATGCCATTTCTGAAAAAGTGGAGCTAGATCGGCATATTAATAGTTACGACGTAGCTGAAGAACTGGGGATCGACCACAAAACAGTTTTGACCCATTTGAAAAAGTCTGGGTATTAAAAAAAAAACGATATTTGGGTGCCACACGAGCTCACTGAAAGAAACCAAATGAATCGTGTGCTCATTTGCGATTCTCTGTTAAAACGTAACGAAACCGAACCGTTTTTGAAAAGATTGATCACTGGTGATGAAAAATGGATCACCTACGACAAGAATGTGCGCAAACGATCATGGTCAAAGGGCAGTGAAGCACCACAGACTGTAGCAAAACCCGGATTAACACGTAATAAGGTGATGCTGTGTGTATGGTGGGATTGGAAGGGCATCGTTCATTATGAGCTTTTACCGCCGGGCAAAACCATCGATTCGGATCTCTACTGCCAACAGCTGATGAGACTTAAACAAGAAATTGAGAAAAAACGGCCGGAATTGATCAACAGAAAGGGCGTGGTCTTTCATCATGATAACGCCAGACCGCACACATCTTTGGCCACTCAGCAACAATTGAGAGAGCTTGGTTGGGAAGTGTTAATGCATCCACCATATAGCCCTGACCTTGCACCCTCAGATTTCTACCTGTTTCGGTCTCTTCAGAATTCTTTGGGTAGTGTTAGATTAACATCCAGAGAGGACTGTCAAAACTACTTGTTGCACTTTTTTGATCAGATGTCCCAAAATTTCTACAGCAACGGGATCATGTCACTACCTACAAGATGGCAACAAGTTATCAAACAAAATGGCACATATATATTATAATTAAATGTAATTAAACTTGAAAAAAATATGTCTTGAATTTGTTTGTAAAATACGAAGAAACTTTTTCCCCGACCTTATATATATAGATTATTGGGTTCTCTACCCAAAAGGTAAAAACGAGACCCTGACCCTGAGCCTACGCTGTTTGTCTGTCCTACCTTATAACGACTGTATTTTTCGGATCGTGATATAGTATCGTGAGCCAGTTGAAATTTTCACAGTACCTCTCGTAGCGCCCACGGTTTTCAAAACCCATATTTGACATGGTCTACCCAAAGCGATTCTAGACTAAGATTGAATTACCGCACGGACATTTTAAAAACCGGTTCAGCTTTTTCAAGTTCCACGGTCTTTCGAAATGGTTTGTTTACATTTTTGAACGAAATAGTCGAAATGACAACCTCCTCCTTTTTGGAAGTTGGTTAAAAATTAGTGGCAAAATCGTTTGCAGGGTGAGTTCGACGTTCGCACCCGGCCTGCCACCTTGCCATATGTCCCTTGTTTGTCTGATAAGGGGGTATAGACAAAAACCAGTTTCTGTTAGCGTTAACGCCTGCCCGAAAGATAAAATTGTATGAAAATGACATTAGTATATTTCCCATACCTTGCCTGCTGAGAGCCCTCGGTTGCGGCTGATCGCCGTACCCACCGAAGCTGTGGCTTTTAGACACGGCGACTCCACAACGCAAGATAAAATTGTATGAAAATGACATTAGTAAAATAATAATATCTTTAGGATGATGTTGGGACTTCCCCGTTTTTGCAGTGCCTTCGAAATGTTCGCACAAACTCGAACCGGTGGCTTTCATGCCGTCATTCGAAAGAAAGTGGCATCACTAATGAGGAGGGTGCGGGGAACTCGGAACAACATCTTGAAGATAGTGGCTGAGGATGGTCACGCGCCAATACTCAGACATTTTGTGCGGGTGATGACTGACTAAGAAATACAGTATAATCTCACTAATCCGGCACTATTAAAAACCAGAGGGTGCCGGATTATTGGAATGTTCGGATTAATGGATTATAGACAAAGAAAAATATAAAATAAAGCATTTCATAAAGAGAATATAATGTATATACTTATGTACATATTATCTTTCAAATCTAGTGTCTTGTGTTTCTGTTTATTTGTCATATTTATCTACACATTATTCTAATTTTTTTTAAACTGGTAAATACGTAGGCACGTGTACGTGATAAGTTTTGAGGTTAGACTCGTAGACGACTACCGACACGGCGACGGAGCGCATAGGTGTAGAAGGGCGAGGGAGGCGCTAGCGGAGTGTGCCGGATTATTGGACGTATCGGTATATTGAAGTGCCGGATTAGTGAGATTATACTGTAATGTTTTTCCTACTCAGTCGTAATTAATTATATTTGTGATTAATTTTTGTCTTCGTATTTCTTATCTAACAATAGTTTTTAATTTTGTTTTTTTCTAACCCAATGGATGTTTAATTGTCCTAAATAAAAGATTTTGCATTTTTGAATTTGAATTAGCTGGAGAGATGTCACGTGACTGCTAATGTCATTTTCATACAATGTTATTTCCGCAGGCGTTAATGCTAACATACAGTGGTCCATGTCTAGACCCCCAGGGGGTCTGTGGATGTGTGAAAGACATACCGAGCTGAATATCCTACGTCTCACTCGCTCGTATTCCCGCTCGCGCTGCTCGAGAGATTTGCTGCGACTCATCGCGTTCGCGCCCAACGACGGCTCGTCCAACGAATGTGTGTCGCGTTTCAATATCGACCTGGAATATACAATATTAAAGCATTTAACTATATTAATAACAAGCTGTACAGGCGACTTCGTCCACAATTAATTCAGAAAAAAAATTGCCTATGTCCGTCTTCATGAAACATACTATTACCTCCCAAAATTTTATCGAGATCGGTTAAGCCGTTTAGCTGTGATTATGTAGCAAACAGACAGTTACTTTCCGGCCCTTTCGTAAAATAACATAGCCTATACTTCAATCTGGTCGTAGCTAAGCATATTAGTGGAAACTGCATTTAAATCCATCCAGTGGTTTAGATGTGTGTGGACAGACAAACAGACAGACAAAAGTTTTAAATCCTGTCTTTACGTGTATAGCTGCTGATTTTAAGACGCCGTGTGTTTTTTTTTTGTATATCTGGCAATTACAGTTTTTTTTATCTCTACATTTTTATTATATGTATAGATTCTATACTATAGAAGATAGGTAAAGTTATGTAATACTAACTTGGCATTATGGTGGTCGGGCTGATGCCTGGCGGGGGAGGGAGGGAGTGATGCCACGCACCAGGACTTGAAGCCGGTGCACGGGACCCGTCCGCCGCTTGTACCTGTCATGGAACAGTTTTGAAGTTAATTATTTTCATGACCATGGATACATAGTCCTTCAATCGTAATATTAAACAAGTTTTCATATTACCACAGAATACATAAAGTACAAGTACAGAAGGTTCACTCCGCAAAAGCATTTAAGTAGCGACTCTTACTACCACACAATAAAGTGCAATTCAGGACGTGCGAGCGCTAACTACCTACTGCTATATTAACCTACAAGTTGCCTCTCTGTCTATCGCGTAACTCTTGTCGCGTTATCTCTGTCTACCGCGCGGCAGCGGGCACGGCAAGTCCGACAAGACGACTACTTGGAGCTTCATACCTAAAGTGCGGAGTGCGCCAGCAGGCCTAGCACGCGCCGTGGACAGATTGTCTTTCCACAGTTTTTATCCCGCTAGAAACAGACAAACGTATCCATATTCTAGCTCTGTCGCGTCTACGCGGATAAAAACAGTGGAAAGACAATTTTTCCACGGCCCGTGCTAGGCCTGCTGGGATGATATTACACTAACGTCAAACAAGTCAGAGTCAAGCAAACTAAGTCACGGTCAAGTCAAACGCATGTCCCAGTAAAATGGTGGTGGAGGCTTTACAAGGTTTCTGTGGAGCTCACGAAAATACATGTTTCAAAAATCCAAACACCTAAAATTTTACGGTGCATTTTGTAATACGGCTCGTTTTTTCTTTATTCAGTAATAGGCTTGCGTTTGACCGCCAACTCGCCTGATGTAAAGCGACGATGCGGTCTACGATGGAGCACGCTCACCTAGAAGAAACCGATTCACTCGCGATTTGAAGACACCCAGATTGTAACTATCGGGAACACCCATTCAGGCAGCGCATTCCACAATCTAGCAGTTCTCACAATATAACTGGAATCAAAGCGCTTCATACGGGTTAACGAGTTGCATTAGCGTATTTTTGGGGTTCCATAGTACTAAAAGAGAACTCTTTACCCGCCCTCTTTTTTTGTACTCTTTGCCCGTTTATCTTTTTTTTTCTCATCCGTCTCTTGGCAGTCATGACATAAACACCAGAATAGATTGAGCTCTACTCACCGCTCTTAGACACGATGACGCAGGTCTTGTTAGACTGGTCGAGGTGATGCGCCAGTTGGAAGAGAGCGGCGCAGCGGTGAACTAACATACGCCCGTATGACGTCATCACGGGAAACTTCACTATGCAACGACTGAAATTGACAGATAATAATAATATACTAAAAATATTTTATTTATATTACACGGGAATTACTCACGTAAGATTAGTCCAGAGAGATGGATGTACTCAGAAAGAGGTGCAAAACTAGACGCAGCTGCGCGCGCGCATTTACCTTGATAAAGACCGCCGAATGCGGTTGAAATTATAGTTGGAGTAACCGGTCTAATCTTACGTGAGCAATTCCCATGCAATACAAATAAAAAGTGTGAAAACCACGTCAGTTTCTACTTAAAATAAGTTATTTTGAAAACTTGCAAAAAACTGTCCATCACTGACTACTCATTTATAATAGACAAATGTATGTAATAATGTGCATTAGAGATAAATAGCTTTACGTCAGTTTGTAAAGAATAATAATCAATTTGCGCAAACATCATGATCGTTTACAATAATTACTCGGCCTACCCACAAGAACAAAAAAAAAACTGTTTGAAATTTGAATTTTCCGCCATACGTGAAACGTATCACCTCAAAATCGGGACGTCTGGCAACGCTGACCCACGCTCACTCACCCCGGGTCGTTGATGAAGGAATGGAGCTCTTTCTCTATCTTCAGCAGCGTGGTGCGGTCTCGCGCGTTCTTGTTCAACGTCTCCTTGATAAACGCGACCAGCTCGGGACCGATCGGCTCTGATCTATCCTCTAAAATTAAAATATGATCTGTATCTTCGACCAAAATAAAATGAATGGACGGGCCCTAACCATTGAACTTGATCAGTAAAAACGAGTCAAAACTGTCGGACATATACTTCAACACCTAATTATAAAAATGTACAGTATATTTGTTACAAAATATAGATATCGGTTTTATTTGTGTATTTACACTTCGGTAAAGCATACGAATTCATAATTTTGTCAGATGTTTCGTTATCGCGTAACAATAGACTCGTGTTTCACTTCCTACGGCTAGAGACCGACTGAAACCAAGTGAGCGCTGGCGCTCATTTTGTAATCTTCAAAAATGCGCTTCTACTGGGCCCGTCCATTCATTTTATTTTGGTCGAAGATCTGTATTAGGAAATTGTTCATATTACGTTCAAAGATATAGCCGTATCACAAAACGCAATCGTTAAAGTATAAATCAGCACATGCATACTTCAATGAACTGGGGATATTAACAGTGCCATCGATACTGATCTACCAGATGAGCGTGTCTACTCGCATAAACCAGCACAGCTTTCCGCGGATAGGCGCAAACCGTGCCGGCCCTCCCCGGAATACATATAAAAACATTTTAAAGCGATAGAACATAAGCTCACAAAGGCAGGCAAGTCAGTTTACGTGAAAGGTCCCGATATCTACAACCAACTACCTGTACCCTTAGTACAAGATTTGATAGTTTTCGAAAACTTTTTTCGTTTTCGTTTTGATGCATACATTGCTGGGCTGAAAGCTATTCGAAACTATTTTTCGTATTTGAGTGAAGCAACCTATACTGCCGATTACTACCGATTTTAGTTCATCCGCGTTTCCGCTAGAGGCGCTTTACTAAAATGTATGAGACAATACGGAAACGAAAAAAGTTTTCGAAAACTGTCAAATCTTGTACTAAGGGTACTGAAGACATTAAGAGTTCGGCTTCCGACGGTATATTTTAAAAATAGGTTAAGACTGTTTTTGATCGAAAAGGCCTCCTACTCTCTCAAAGAGTATATTGGTTAAAAAATAATAAAATATATTGTTTTTTGTTAGTTTTGTAACAATAACCTTTGAACCAGTATGTAAAATGCCTGGTTGCAACACCAACATAGGCCTGGACAGATAGGTAGAACTTGGAAAGTAGGTAAGATAGTTATGTCAGTAATTTAATGAAGTCCACTCTCAAACTTTCCTTCCGAGAGTACGAAAAGCTACTTTTGTAAGATGAAGCAGTTATTTTTCAAAAAATAATAATAATACAAATCTATTTGTTTGAATTTTTTATGGATCTTAAATTTCTTGAGTAAGTGTAAGTATTTAACAATTAGATAATTATGCTCAAAATGGGTGGTCACTTCATGAAATATCACCATTTCCTGAAATAGCTAGGCACGTGGACCAACTACGATGGGACTATTTTTGACCGACTTCCAAGAAGGAGGAGGTACTTAATTCGACAGTTATTTTTAATTTTTGTCGACTGGGTGAACCGATTTTGATGATAATTTTTTTATTTGAAAGCTGGTGCTTCCCGTGTGGTCCCATTTCAATTTGGCCCAGTTCCAGACATCTTTATGAAGTCGGTTTTTTTATATTGATAATTATTCTTACCTGAATCGGTTCTACTTAATGATATACTCTTTGGTTTCTCTTTGCGATCTGCACACCTGAAAAATACGCACGATACAATAAGAACTTAGAACCAGCATCATACAATAATTCGACACCCCATTTATCAGTCGGTTAAAACGTATTTTTAACCGAATTCCAAAAAGAAGGAGGGTCTCAATTCGACTGTTTTTTAAAAATGTTTGTTACCTCAGAAGACGAGGTGAAGCGATTTTGATGATTTCTTTTTTTATTTGAAAGCTAGTAGTGCTTCCCGTGTGGTCGGTCCCATTTCAATTTGGTTCAGTTCTGACATTTTTATGAAGCAGTTTTTATATTATTTATTATTTTACATGCCTGCAATAATATTGGTCATCCGTTTCGATACTGCCCGATGCTGAGTTTTTAATGTCGTTTGTTGAACCTGCAACATTAAAACATCAACTTAAAAATTGATAAAAATCAGATTGAGATATCAAGTTATCCAACATGGCAATGCTGCCAGCATCCTGGCCATTTTGACCGAGGGGCTTTTAGATTAGTCCTTTTTTATGATTTTTATTCGTGTGTATTAGTTAGGTAGGTATAAATTAATAATTTAAAGTTTTTTGTTGATGTTTTAGTTGATTATCTGTTTTTTTTTTAGTTGTGCATAATAAATATCCTTACTGTCAGTTAACTTGTAAAAAATTATTCTTGAAATACCTAAGAAAATCAAAGTGGAGTAAATCAGCACAAGTGTATTTCATGAAAAATGACACCGCTTTATGATTGACATTCCGAAAACCCGTATGAAGCGCGTTAATTCCACTTTTATTGTGCGAACTGCTAGCCTGTGGAATGCGCTGCCTGAATGGGTGTTCTCCGATAGTTACAATCTGGGTATCTTCAAGTCAAGAGTGAATCGGTTTCTTCTAGGCAAGCGTGATCCATCGTAGGCCGCATCATCGCTTAACATCAGGCGAGTTGGCGACCAAGCGCAAGCCTATTTGACAATAAAAAAAAGTACTAAGTCCCTGACCTTAGCGAAATCTATTGTTATCTCGTCACCTAAATACACGTTAAAAAGCATATGACGTGATAATAAAAATGTACAATATTGCTTACCATTCTGTTCAGTATCGGAACAGTCCGGGCAGTCTTCTGAGCAGACGATACCGGAGTCCTGCTTCGTAGGGCATTTGTGCCTGCGTCTTCTACCCCTGAAAAGAAGTTAGATTTAGGATAATTTAAAGAAAATATATAAAAAAATCTTTCAGGGTGGAGGTTAAAGGGAGAGGCCTATGTTCAGCAGTGGACGTCTTCTAGCTGATGATGATGATATAAAAACTGGATTTGGGTATTTTTATAATCTGAGTATTGCGGTAACAAATAATATCTAGGATCACCAACTAATGTTATTTGAGCAGCCTCAAACTGTTACTGAACTGTAGCAAGGTAACACTCAGCGGGAGTGGCATTCACTCTATCTCATATCAGTTTCCTTGCCATACCTGCATTGAGGACAAGCACTGCAAGTGCCGCAGACGCAGGCGACGCGTGGGTTGTTCGAGAGCAGGTCGCGAGGGGGCTCGCGGGGGGCAGCACTCCACCGTCGGGAGCGACGTGATGACCACGATTGCTCCGGTTCTTGACCACTCCATGATCCGGACGTTATCTGAAAAAAAAACATGGAATGCTAGGAAATTGAAACTTATAATACCGAACTGTGTAACTAATACAATTGATGTCGAAAATTTAATAGAACACCTCTTTGTTATATCTCATTATTATCGCCAGCTTGTTTGTCACACTGCTTTTTTAATACACTTCAGCAAGCTCGGTTTGGTCTTCAGTTATTTCAGTTGTTGGTCTGGTCCACCAGATCATCCTAAACAAAATTAGTCTGAGCACTATCTTCCCTCTATAACTCGTCTATCCCAATGGTAGTTTCTTCGTACAACGTAAGCAGCAAAGAGCTCGAATCAATATGAAGCTAAGATATTAATATTTAGTGCCCACAGTACCCGGCAGGCTTCTACATCTGCAGCGTTTCATACAAGATTGAGCTAAATTTCAACTGACCTGTATTTCAACACGTTGCTTGGCGCCATGTTCACACTTCTTATCGCTACAGCTAAACACATCGCTATCATGACTAGAGTCAGATCCTTGGCCCATGTCGACGCGTGCATTATTTGGCGCCACGTCGATATGAGCGTTAGAGTTGGAGTCGTCTGAACGCACGGACGGTGATATTGTGCGGGGCGGCGATGTTGATTCGCGAATTGCCTGGCTTCGGACTAGTTGTTTCGATTTGAAGCTCTGAAATATAATAGATAAGGTTTGTTTTACAACTGACAGATGCCCGGGCGAGCTTAAGGCTTTTGAGAAGAACTGGCGCATCATAGCCAGAGATAGATCTTCTCTCTTCGGATATATTTGCCTTGCAGTGGGACGTTTACCAAAAAATAAAGTAAATTTGAGAGAGTTCCGTTATACCGACGACACAAAACAACAAAAAAATACATAAAACAAAGTACACAAGAAAAAGTTGTAAAGAAAATATTTACCCTGTTTCTATTGAGTTGGCTTCCTTCGTCGGATGTTACGGGTTTTTCTACATCTGACTTTTCCATTTTTAAGTAGTTATCCTGAAATATATTAAACAAAAACAGAATAAAGTGGTTGAAATAAGTGTTTTATAATTGTTTTCTTATGAACACACGGGAACTAATTGAGATGAGGCTTTCATTGGTTTATTTTACGAAACTTAAATCCAAGTCAAATTGAGTCGAGAATTTTTAGGGTTCCGTACCCAAAGGGTAAAACGGGACCCTATCACTAAGACTCCGCTGTCCGTCTGTCTGTCTGTCCGTCTGTCACCAGGCTGTATCTTATGAACCGTGATAGTTAGACAGTTGAAATGTTCAACAGATGATGTATTTCTGTTGCCGCTATAACAACAAATACAAAAAAAACAGAATTCTTGTTCTATGTAGGGAAAATATTTAAACACCAAAAAAAAACATCTGTTAACCCAACGCTACCAAACTTCGTATGATCACTCGTTGGGTTAATTTCAAGATTGCCTAAGAGTTTCATCAAAATCGGTTCTGCCGTTTCAGAGTTCATATGGAACATACATACACCGCCTTTTATGTATAGATAAAACTAACTTTACACTGTTAGTATGGTTTTAGTCTTTTGGTTTAGGCATTTCTAGCACTGGGCCGTATAGGTTAGGTTAAGTTTATATATATCCATAGATATCCATACGATATCTACAGTTTTAAAAATGTTTGGAGTGGCACAATCTAAGTGAGGCCAAGGTCCACCAGTGGGCAGTTCAAAGCTAATCATGATGACGCAAAAATTGTACTCACCTAATCTTATCTTGAGGATAAAATCTTCCAAAACAGCTTTCTTCTTCTACTCCTATGAAAATTATATTACAATAGGTAAGAGATTGGACCAATCGCGGTAACTACAGCTACTGAAGAGAAGGCAACTATTTTTATAATACTACTTATTTTTTTTTTCAATAATCTCTCATCCAAAAAATATTAAAGCCTCGTTAGAAATTTAAAAATGTTAAAATTTCACTGGGGATTTTTTTTAAATGTATATTTTTTTAATTGTCGTTAGTTTTGGAACACAACGGTTTAATGTCTGTAAGCTCGACGTTTTTCTTTTTGATTTTTAGATTTTTTATTGTGATCGGTTTTTTAGTCTGTGGGCGTGGACGGCGTGTGACGGAGTGCATTTTTTTATTTTTCTGTCTAATGTGGTTGAAGGTGTGGTTCAGGAGCGAGAGAGGGTAGCTTGTGGTTCCTTCATTGCGGTCGTCATAAATCTGGAACAAACAGATTTTAAACGTTAGATTTGAGAACTTGAGTTACAAATACAGCAGGCCTGGCACGGGCCGTGGACAAATTTTTATCGTTTTTGTCCCGCGAGAAAGAGACAAACGTATCCATATTCTAGCTGTCGCGTGTACGCGCGGATAAAAATGGTGAAAAGACATTTTATCTATTAGCCCTTGCGCCGGGGCAATAGAATACGGCACCGGTACCCCCTGCCTGTAGTAAGAGGCTACTAAAAGGGGACCTCCGGGCTCGGGATGCTCAGTGTTGGGGCTCTGACCATCCACTGAAGCGTGCCCAGGGAGAGAACGACAACATTGTGTGACCAACGTTGTCGCGAGTGGAGGGGCTGAGACAATACGCAGTTGTCTCGGGAGGAGCCGTAGCGCAGTGCTGAGGGCTCCGGTGCGTTCCTCAAGAGTTCCCGGAGGGAGCCCTCTTGTCACGCACGGCTGGTCGCCAGAAGGGGGGAGGGGGGTTTAGTGGGTAAAAGGGCCGTGGTAGGCCTTAAAAAATAAACAAAAAATATAATATAGCTTCTCTAGGAATTACAAAATAATAAAAATAAATATATAACGATTAAAGTAATTTTTAGTTAGCTGCCTACTGGCCTGAGGAGGAGGAAAGAGGAGTAAGAAGAAAGGATATGTGATGGTATAAAAACACTTACACGTTGAAAGGTGTCTAATTATTTTGTTTCACACGTGTACACAATATAGGTTACTGCGTACATCATTATAATATATTCCAATGTATTAAAGGAAAATCAGCACCTAATTGTCAATTAACCCGTAGGTAACGAGCTTCATGAACTTGGATGGCAACATTATGATAACGGCCTAATAATATCGAACAGGAAAAATAATTGGATAAACAAATTGTATCTCAGTAAATATTATATAATGGGACACTTTTATTAAATAGTAAATAAATATCTGGGACATTATTGCACACATGGTCATCTGACCCCAAACTAAGCAAAGCTTGTAATATGGCTGCCAGAGACTGATATACATACATATATATTTTTAAATACATACTTAAATAGATATTAACATCCAGACATAGAACAAACACAAATGTTCATCACACACCTAGGTGGGAATCGAATCCACGCCCCCGAGCGCAGAAGGCAGGTTCACGACCAACTAAGCCACTAGATGGACCGACGACTTTGTGAGAGCCGCGGGCATCCAGTGGATGCATAATTCATTTCTTCCTTGCGAGAGTAGGTCGAACAATTACATTGTGATGTTATAATTAAATTATGCACACTACCTCAGTTATATAACATTTAGATTACCTTTAGATTACTTAGATTAAAAGAGTTTACAATTTTTATTATATTGTCTAGTATTACAGGAGGAAAATAAATGTCACAATCACAATTCCATACGTGTCAATAAATAATTATGTTAATAGTCAGTTTTTTATTATTATTTAGGATCTTTATCTTTCAAGAATTCGTCAATGGTATAGTAGGCCCTTTCTAACAAGAATTTACTTAGTGCTACTTTGAAAAGGTACTGATGGCAGGATGTCGATCAGTGTGGAGGTTAAAGGCCACATCCCATAATAGTATTTTTATATTCAACAGGGCCTCTTGGTGTTTGCTACGGCCCCACTAAAGCCTACCAAATGTCCGGGCTAGACCCGAGAGCAGATTATATTATACTAGCCTACCGTCCCGGCTTCGCACGAGTGTAAGCTCGGCCTTCGGCCTCGCTACAAAATATAATATAGCCTATGTCACCCGGGGATAGTGTAGCTTCCCAACAGTGAAAGAATTTTTCAAATCGGTTCAGTAGTTTCGGAGCCTATTCATTACAAACATACAAACATACAAAAATAGGTACAAATCTTTCCTCTTTATAATATTAGTCTAGATTAGCCTGTATCGTCCCACTGCAGGGCAAAGGCCTCCCTTACCTCCTTCCACTCATCTCTATTTCGGGCAATTTCGGCTCTTTGCACACCCACCAACCCGCAATTAGACAAGCGTGGTGGGTTATATGTCTAAACCCCTTCACAAAAGAAATACAGGGATAATAATCTGTCTGTCATATTACGGATGTCGGCGTAATTCTGCGACCGGGTGAAAATCCACTAAGTGTCTTTCTTGACCTTACCTTCACGAACTGAGTCACGGAAAATCCGATACACCCCACTCAGGTTCAGGTTAAAGGTCAGACGGCAGACGGTGTGCGCTGTTGGGAATATTTGAAACTAGTTTGGCGCCCGCCTTTTTATTATTAGAGTTCCGTACCCAAAGGGTGAAACGGGACCTTATTACTAAGACTCCGCTGTCCGTCCATCTGTCTGTCTGTCCGTCTGTCACGAGGCTGTATCTCATAATATATATCCCATATATGAACCGTTATAGTTAAGACAGTTGAAATTTTCACAGATGATGTATTTCTGTTGCCGCTATAACATAAAATACTTATTTTTTAAACGGCCAAGTGCGAGTCGGACTCGCGCACAAAGGGTTCCGAACCATTATTTATAAAACGGCAAAAAAAAATGGCTGTTGTATGGGAGCTCCCTTAAATATTTATTTTATTCTGTTTTACGTGTGTCATAATCTCAGATCGAATATATACTTAGTTAATGGTCATAATTTAAGCCACGTCGGTCGCGGGGAGGGGCGAGGGGGGGGGGTATCGTATGCCGCTTGTGATTGAAGAAAAGTCATTCAAAATGGCAACAATTATTATCGCGGGCAACATAGACGTGGTAATACATTTCACTATAGAGGAAATAATACTAGGAGGCCAACATTTTACGGTAATCGCCGAGGTAGAGGCAACCAATATAGGACGAACACATACGGAGAGCGGCCTGAACGAAATGTATTTTCGGCAGAGCAGAATAACGCTCAAAGCAAACGGAAGGTAAAACTACTTATAACCTGAACTAGTTTTTTCGATCTTAAACATAGCAGTTTCTCATACACGGGCAATGCAAAATATATTGCATTTTATATTAATAAAAATATAAAATATTATTGGCTCATTGACACGGGCGCTACACTATCAGTTGTAAAACGCGAAGCATTGCCACTTAACATACCAGTGCATAAAAACAACACTTTAATTAATGGAATAGGAGGACAAAAACGGTCTTTAGGCTCTGTAAATTTAACTTTATATGACTCCAATGAACTTGCATTTAATCGTGATTTTCTAATATTTGATTCATTGCCACTAAAAGCTGACGGAATTTTAGGACGCAGGAATGTCAGCGAATTATTGCGTTATTTTATGTGTAATTATAATTTTATTTGAAAATTATTAAGTAATATAGTGTTTTTGGAAATTAAATTATCTTATCTATCTAATTCGCGCTTAGGATTGGCCCGCTCAAAAAAGATTCTACTGAAAATTTTGTACCTTTTCATCGCGGCGGGGTAAAGGGTGAGCTGTCAAGTGGTTATATCACAGAAAAGAAAAGGAAACTGTCGCCAGGTATTGTGACAGATACTTGATAGAACATTCTTATTTATGTCAACGCGTCGAACTCCGCGTCACAGTTGCTATAGGTTTATATGGGTGCAAGTGGCTACAACAACTTTCTTACAAAATGCCTTGACAGCCGTTCTAATTTAAACAAAACAAATAAAATAAACTGTAGGCTATATCGTCATACACAGTAAAAGTTGTTCATAATGATGGGGTACTATGGACCGCTTTCGGCTTACTACAACCCTTTCCGCGTGACCCTGTGTAACAGTATGTACGTAACCTTAGGCAAAACAAGTGGCCTTGACCGCGATGAATCAACTTCCCTTGTACGGCGTGATATCTGATCACGAAACTAAGTTTACCGTAGGCTGTGCAGTTTGACCCTGATGGGGGGAAAAACAGAAAAGATTTATACCCGACTGTCCACAAGTAGGTCTAAAATAAAAACTGTTATCAATACAGTTTCTTAAGGCGAGTTTTCATCATCATCATTCAGAACACGTCCACTGCTGAACATAGCCTCCCCCTTTAACCTACACACTGAACGACATCCTGCTATCTGCATCCACTAGATGCCCGCGACTCTCACAATGGCGTCAGTCCATGTAATGGGAGGCCTACCTACGCTGCGTCGTGGTCTCCACTCAAGAACCTTTCTTCCCCATCGGTTGTCGGTTCTTCGAGCGATGTGGCCTGCACATTGCCACTTCAACTTACAAATTTTCATAGCGATGTCGGTGACTCTGGTTCTTTGGCAATATCCACGTTTCGGCTTCTATCACGCAAAGAAACTCCGAGCATATAGTTCTCTTCATTGCCCGCTGTGTGACTCTGAGTTTCTCCAAAAGGCTAACAGTTGAGGTGAGAGGTCCACGTCTCAGTACCATATGTCATCACTGGCAACACACATTGATCAAAGAATATCGTCTTTAGGCACTGTGGTATCTTGGACGAGAAGATTTCGCGCAATTTCCCGAATGCCGCCCATCCGAGTTGGGTTCTTTGGCGACCTCTTTCCCTTACTTGGACTTACCTAACTGAACAATCAGTGCCCTAATTCTCCGTGTAACCTAGTATCGGTGGTAGGTTTGTCCCACTGACACAGCTGAGGGAGCTCACCGGGTCATCCAGGATTCACGGGTTACTACTCTACTGTGCTGTCAGTACAGTAAGGACGGAACAACCGGTGGGACCAAAACTTTCGACTGCAACCATCTCAGAAATAATTATCGCAGTTTAAAAAACTAAAATAAAAACACGCTTTAAATTCGTTAATCCTGAAGATCCTGGTTAGGATAACGGCACCCATTTTACCAAAGCCACTCTAAAATGCAATATGTATTACATATTCTTTAGACTTTTAAAATTGAGATCTATATTACAAGTACAACTGAGTAATTGTCCAAAGCTTCATGCACTTATCTTAATAATTATAGAAGTAAAGAGACTTATACTCAGCAGTGGGCTTCTCAGGGGTGGTGATGATGATGATAAATCGATACCGTAGATCTCTCCAGGCCAATAAATATATCTGGGACATTATTGCATACATGGTCATCTGACCCCAAACTAAGCAAAGCTTGTAATATGGCTGCCAGATACTGATATACGTACATATATATTTTTAAATACATACTTAAATAGATATTAACACCCAGACATAGAACAAACACAAGTGTTCATCACACAAATGTTTGTCCTAGGTGGGAATCGAACCCACGCCCCCAACACAGACGCACGCGCAGAAGGCAGGTTCACTCCCAACTAAGCTAACGGGGCTGTCATAAAACATTTCGAGATCCCTTACTGGGACTGAACCTATCCGTGCGAGTAAATAGGTCACCCAGATACAAGCCGCGCCTGTGCACCAGGCTCGATACGGACCCGGGATGTGGCTGGGACATCACCCCTCTCAAACAATGGCATCAATAAAAGTAAAGTAATTATCATTTTTTTAAACCGGCTTTAAAAATATATGGAAAACGTGCCGATAAAATTTGAGGGTTGCCTTCGATTTCCCTGGAATCCCATTATCAGATCCTGACTTGGTGACAATGGCGTACGGCCAAGGATTGGAACAACCTGCCGGCTTCCTTGTTTCCTGTGAGATATAATCTGGGCCTTTTCAAGATGAGAGTGAATAGGTATCTTCTAAGTCTGCGTGCTTCATCTTCGACCACATCGTCACTTACCAACAGGCGAGTTGGTGGTCAAATGCGGACTTATACGGGTTAAAAAAAAAATGGGCCAAATTGGAAGTAAGTATACCCTACCGAACAAGTTTTTTTTAATCGGTCAAGAGTTGGCGGAGAAAACGGTGATAATACATAAAACAATATTTAAATATACAGTGGAACATAAAACCGTCCTCCTTTTTTGAAGTAGGTAATAATCACACTAATAATCACACTAATAATATAAATGCGAAAGTAATTCTGTCTGTCTGTCTGTCTGCTACATAATCACGGCTAAACGGCTCAACCGATCTCAATAAAATTATGCGAGTCACACTAATAATATAAATGCGAAAGTAATTCTGTCTGTCTGTCTGTCTGCTACATAATCACGGCTAAACGGCTCAACCGATCTCAATAAAATTATGCGAGGTAATAGTATGTATCATGAGGACGGACATAGGCAATTTTTTTCTGAAGAAATCGCGGGCGAAGTCGCGGATACAGCTAGTATATACATATAGACTGCCCCGGTGGCTCAGTTGGTAGTGAACCTGACTTCTGTGCGTGCGTCTGTGTTGGGGGCGTGGGTTCGATTCCCATCTAGGACAAACATTTGTGTGATGAACATTGGTGTTTGTTCTATGTCTGGGTGTTAATATCTATTTAAGTATGTAGTTAAAAATATATATATGTACGTATATCAGTCTCTGGCAGCCAAGCTTTTTACAAGCTTTGCTTAGTTTGGGGTCGGATGACTGTGTGTGCAATAATGTACCAAAATAAAGTTAAATGATTATTTACGGGATATTTACCGTGGTAAGGTTGTGGAAGGAGCTCCCGATATTTCGGCGCAGTTACATGCACCATGTTCACAGGAAGACTGATGGTGCATGTAACTGCGCCGAAATATCGGGAGCTCCTTCCACAACCTTACCACGGTAAATATCCCGTAAATAATCATTTAACTTTAGTGAACAACCGTGATAGTTTAAAACAATGTACCAAAATGTTCCAGATAATTATATAGTATCATAAAAAAAAAAAGTGAAAGTTTAGATGGATGGATGGATGTTTGTTACTCAATAACGCAGAAACGGCTGGATGGATTTGGATGTAATTTGGAATATACATTGCTTATATCCTGGATTAACATATAAGCTACTTTTCATCATCATCATCATCACCATGCGGGTGAAACCGCGTGGCGCAGCTAGTTATAAGTAAAAGTCAACCTCACCCCTACTGCGCTGTGCCCGACAGGGTTATTATCATACACCAACAATTAGCTTTGTACCGCCTCTGTGTGCAATCTTAGTACATCAGGGAAAACATTTATTTTCTCATTTAAGGCGCAATTTGGGCAGCGTTTAGTCCATACAAACTTGTTCTCCTGTTTCCTCCCTGGATAATACCGCTAGAGCTATATATTATTTTTTTATCAAATTTTTCTCATTTATGGTCAGGCTTGTGTCATTTATTTTTTCTCGTAAGTTAAGTACTATAAGAAATATGAGCCTTTAAAAATCCCAAAAAATATCAAATTTTTACCTCCGTGTTCAGACGTCTCTCAAACAAAATTTATGAGTTTGTAAAACAAAAGTAAATGACAGAAGCCGAGATCAATTCTTTTTAAACAATTAATTGAAAAAAATAATGAAATCGGCCTATTTTTGAATGAGGAAACAGAAGAATCCGAGACGATGATTTTGTCTAATTTCTTAGGTATAAATCGATCCGAGCTGCAGTTGTCCTTATTGCGCTCTACGGGCAGAGGCTCGAGGTCAGGGGAGGGTCGGTCTAATACGTATACAGTTAGAGAAGAGACATGTAGTCGATAATTGTATCGACACATTAGTGCTGTGCATCGATATCGATATGTGACGGTTCTCGTCTTTAGTTAGTGTTTTGTGCGTGCAGTGAATTTAGCACATTACTGCAACGGCCGGCAAGTTAGGATTTGGACAAAATTGTTGACGCACAACATGATTTATTTTTACTATGGAAACTGACGTGGTTTTCACACATAACACATTTAAGTACGAAAAGAAAGAATTAAAAAAAAAATTGTAACTTGTGTATCAGGAATATCAGGATCGTAACAAGTGGAAAAATTTATAAATAAATAATTCTCTTAATATTAGTTAATTTTGTTGAGATATTTTTTCAAAATTTTATTCACATACATTTGGTTATTACGTTGCTAAGTGATTAGATTATAGCTTATCATCATCAGCCAGAAGACGTCCACTGCTGAACATGGGCCTCCCCCTTTAACCTCTATACTGATAGTGATCGACATCCTGTCATCCACTGGATGCCCGCGACTCTCACAATGTCGTCGGTCCATCTAGTGGGAGGCCTACCTACGCTGCGTCTTCCGGTTCGTGGTCTCCACTCAAGGACCTTTCTTCCCCATCGGTTATCGGTACTTCGAGCGATATGGCCTGCCCAATTGCCACTTCAACTTGCAAATTTGAATAGCTATGTCGATGACTCTGGCTCTTTGGCGGATATTCACGTTTCGGATTTTATCGCGCAAAGAAACTCCGAGCATAGCTCTCTCCATTGCCCGTTGTGTGACTCTTGAGTTTTTCTAAAAAGCCAACAGTTAAGGACCACGTCTCAGAACCATATGTTATTACTGGCAACTGGGAACACACTCTGGTCAAAGACCCTTGTCTTTAAGCACTGTAGTATCTTGGACGAGAAGATGTCACGCAATTTCCCAAATGCTGCCCATCTGAGTTGGATTCTCCGGCTTCGATGAAATGATACTGCCAACCTCGATTTTCAGTTTCGACATTTGGCTTTTCGCAATAGACGAATTCTTTGCGAACACTTTCGAGCCTTGGTTCCGCTCAATTGCGTACCTACAACATCTTGTATTATAGGAACTTAGATCGTGTTGCACCGATTTCGAGAATCGTCTATTAAGTTTGCCATATTCCGACATATCAGCTGAAGGTTGCAGTCTCATCTCAGTCAGATCTTTCATTAGCTTAATCTGAGAGCTTCTGAAGTCTTTTCCGGCGTGGGATCTTAAATAACTTGGACTCCACTGCTTGGACAGTTTCCACCAGCCCATTGTTTAGTACGAACAGTTCTGCTTTCAGCCCTGGAAGTGATTATGCAATTCGAGTTGGAAGTCTTTGAAGTTTTGGAGTTGAGTATGATCAGAATGGAGCGTGGACTTCACCAGACGCGACCTCACGAGCTTGTTGATATTCAATGTGCCTCTGACAATACGGTGATCGCTACCGGTTTTCACCTTGCTGATCACGGAGACATCATTGAATATTCGCTTCTTGGTCGTCATGATGAAGTTGATCTCATTTTTGGTCGAACCATCGGGGCTCATCCACATCTACTTTCTGCATGGTCGCTTCTGAAAGAAGGAGTTCATCAAATAGAGTTTCTCCTTCTCCATGAAGTCAACCAGCCGCTGGCCCCTCGAATTCCGCTGTCCATACCCATATGACCCCACTCTTAACTCCTCAACATTCCGCGTCCCACCTTTGCGTTGAAGTCACACATAACAACAGTGAAGTATGTTACGGCGGTATGTAGGGTCTCGGATATCTCCTCAAGTTCTCATACAACACCTCTACTTTACCTACTTTACTTTAAATTATTAGATTATAGTTAAAGTTATCCCATAGGAACTGTACATGGTAATCCTATCCGTAACTATCATCACATTCTAGACCGGCACCCTCACAGGAAGTTTTCAAGCGTCGTGTGAAACTGCACTATATCTTGGAGTAGCTACTGTATCGTTATTAGCTCGCTTTATGTTCATAAGTATGTATGTATTTAATATAAATACTTATAAACGTGTATATTATTTTAACCAAAAACTTGGTTATTTGAATTTTTCACATAATTTTGAGGTTATGTGAAAAAATTATTGTGCCAAAAGTTGTAGATCTTTTTATTATCTGCAACTTTGCCATTAATCTTTTTTCCATAGAACTTGTAGTTTTGCCGGAAATTGAGATAAACAATTTTTTACCCTTTTTTACCCTTGGGCTCCCACTTCCCGAACTCAGATGGCCCGTAATTAGGGTTCCGTAGCCCGACAAGTAACCCTTATAAATTCGTTCTGTCCGTCCGTCTGTCTGTCTGTCTGTCTGTCTGTCTGTCCGTCCGTTTTTTTGAAAACCTAACTTCTGTAATTATTAAGATAAAAAAAAAAATTTTAAATAATAATTACAGTAATATAATATAGATCTCAATTTTAAAAGTATAAAAAATATATTATATTGCATTTTAGGGGTGGCACTCGTACATGTGAAATGGGGATGAAATTGTTTTTTTAATCCACTTACTCGTGTGGGATATCGTTGAAAAGGTCTTTTAAAATGAAGGTAAAGTTTGATACATCACTTTTTTATAAAGTCTATACTTTGCGAAATATGGCCCGCCAAAGTGGCAAAAAGTTGCCCCCCCCCCCCCCCCTGCATTTCTAAACTAGACATAGAAACTTGAGTCTTACAATACAGATAGGTCATATTTAAAACCTTAATTCAAAATTATTTTGAACATTATCTGATGATGACTTTTTGAGTAACAGCGATAAAACTGTAATAAATTCAAAGCGTATCCAAACAAATAATGTTTTTCAATCAGTTTTCTCTATGTTTGAACCATAAAAAGTATATGCTATGTCGGGATGGTACATCTCTGAAATTTGGCTAAGTCCACAGAGCTTCGTTCGTTCGATTTTTTCTATAACTATCAATTTCTGAACTATGACTACAATTATATGGCTTTAGTTACGGAACCCTACCATATGCGTGTCTCGACACTCTCTTGGCCAATTATTTATTTTTCCTTTCGTTTTTATCATATTCTCCTCCTTTTCTAATGGGTTTCATCTTCCATCCTAATGTGATTTTTTTTGTTTCAAAAATTATCGACCCTGGTCTATTTGGCGTAGTCGGTTAGTAAAATATGAGCAGATCGCAAAATAACAAAAATCACTCGACATTCGGCAAACGACGATATCAACTAGCCGAGTAGACTGCGAGGCGAAATGAATTTGTAGGCAACTAGGGAGCACGGGCAGGCACGCACACACGCACAGTCTGTTCGACACGCACACGTCGATATCTCGCTCGTCAGGGCGCAGCGAGACAGCAATAGAGTTGCTAAATACCTATTCATCAAATTTCTTGGCCGTGGTATACCGGCTTAAGTGAATTAATGTTATTCTTTGAGAAAATAAAATCTTAAACCAATGGAACGGTGCCGGTGGCGGTCGGTCTTATCTGTGGAAACGCACCTTAAGGTGCGTTTACTACAATACAAAACTGTTATTCTGATGAATTTCTAGTGTAATTCCGCTTCTTTTCACGTCGTTTCAAGTACAATAAAGAATTTGTGATAAATTTTCCTGGTAGATATTTGTTGATGAAGTTAATTAACTAAAAAATAATTTAAAAAACATCAAGGTTAATTTTGCCTAACCAGAAATAAAATGTTAATAACATAAAACAGAAAATTAACCTAACCTGAAACAAAAAATAATTAATTCTAAAGTATTATTTAATTTAAGTAAATTTAAAAATTAAAATAATAAAGTTATTTTTTTTAAGTTTAATTTTGCCTAACCTGAAACAAAAAAATAATTAAATGAAAGAGTAAACTAAATTAATCTGATCAGGTTAGGAACCACTTGACAGCTCATCTTAGCCCAAAAACGGGCCATTTCTAGACGAGAATAGAGTTACTCATATTTCTGCAAAGAGGTCGCCCGAAGAATTCAACTCGGATGGGCAGCGTTCGGGAAATTGCGTGAAATCTTCTCGTCCAAGATACCACGGTGCCTGAAAACAAGGATCTTTGAACCAATGTGTGTTGCCAGTGATGACATATAATACTGAGACGTGGTCCGTAACTGTTGGCCTTTTGGAGAAACTCATAGTCACACAATGGGCAATGGAGAGAACTATGCTCGGAGTTTCTTTGCGCGATAGAATCCGAAACGTGGATATTCGACAAAGAACCAGAGTCATCGACATAGCTGTTAAAATTTGCAAGTTGAAGTGGCCAGGCCACATCGCTCGAAAAACCGATAACCGTTGGGGAAGAAAGGTTCTTGAGTGGAGACCACGAACTGGAAGACACAGCGCTACCAACTGCAAACTAGATGGACCAACGACATCGTGAGAGTCGCGGGCATCCAGTGGATACAGATGGCAGGTTGTCGTTCAGTGTGGAGATTAAAGGTGGAGGCCTATGTTCAGCAGTGGACGTCTTATGGATGATGATGACTCATATTTCTACTCGAGTTAACTCGGTTTGGCTTAAACCCGATTTAGCTCATCTCTATACACAAGTTTCCTCCCATCCGCTACACAGAGCTCCGCTCGTCCCCACTTCTTAGGAAGCACCCACCTCTTTTCAGCGCTCCGCTCCTCTTCAGTGGAAACACACCCTAAGGGTCGAGTTTTACTTGGAACAATATGTTTTCAAGTAATAAAAGAGATTTATAACTAAGATCAATAACCGACTTCAAGGCAAGAAACCCATGAAGACGAATTAGATGCACACAGAAAGGATAACACGGAATGGTGCTACTAACTTTGAAAGCAGGTCATTGTTCGTTTTTTTCCCTGAATATATTCAAATGTGTTGTTTTTTAACCGACTTCCAAAAAGTCTATAAATAAATAAAAAGGTTCTCAATTCAACTGTTTTTTTTATTATGTTTGTTACCTCAGAACTTTATACCGGGTCAACCGATTTTGATGATTCTTTTTTTTATTTGAAAGCTGGTGTTTCTTTAATTTGGTTTAGCTCTGTCATTTTTATGAAGTCGGTTTTTTAGACTCATAATTATTTCCAAGCTTTTTATTTAGTTTCACCTGTCCCGGTGTCTGTCTGTAATTAAATATTGCAAGTAAAATTTGACCCACTTCCCGGTGTTCGATTGAGCTGTAATTTGTCATACTTGTCAAGTTCCGATGACAATACAATATTATGGTGACAGCGAGGTGATTTGATGATGGTGACGGTGGACAACGTCATTCCTCGATGGATAATAGTAGACTGGCAGTGTTTGGGCTCATTTTGATCAACACACCGTTCCGATCACTAATTTCATAAAAAATTGGTTTGAAAATATATTTTTCAATAAAAAAACTTGTTTGATTAGATGGCAAACAAGCAGACCGGCTGACTGATGGTAAGCAGTCACCGTCACATATGGATTCCTGTAACACCAGAGGCATCACAACTACGTTGCCGGCCCTTTAAGGCTATTGACTCGCCTTTTGAAGTACCCCATGTTGCCAGTGTCATTACACCCCTATATTAAAGCTACTAAGCTCTATATTCGCAAAGCAAACATATTGATCACTCAACCACCCTGAACCTTAACAAAAAACCCATAAAGTTCATTTTCCATTTGAGAAAACAATCGGGTCGTCCAAGTTCGCGACGATGACCGACCTTGTCTGCGATGAGTCACTGCCACAGACATTTATTAGAATAGACACCGCGTGTATGTGTATGTCGATTTTTCGTGCCCGCTTTGGCAGTCCGATAGAAAAATGGGCAGGAGGGAATAAAATCTGGGACATATATATCTGGGACATTAAATATCTGGGACATTATTGCACACAATCATGGTCATCTGACCCCAAACTAAGCAAAGCTTGTGATATGGCAGCCAGAGACTGATATACATACATACATATTTTTAAATACTTAAATAGATATTAACACCCAGACATAGAACAAACACAAATGTTCATCACACAAATGTTTGTCCTAGATGGGAATCGAACCCACGCCCCCAAGCGCAGAAAGTAGGTTCACTACCAACTGAGCCACCGGGGCAGTCATGCAGTTCATGCATGTAGAGTTTTTACAATTTACCGTAGCGCAAAAAAACTTTTTTGTATTGACATTTGACGTGCTACTGCTAAGACGACGGAGATCCAACTGAAGTATGCGGCGTGCTAGTTGGAGAATTAATGCATCTCAAGTGCCGTATTACAATATGCATCATTTAGCTTAGTTAGCTGGATTTTCGGTCATAAAACGAAATAAGCTGTAATTGTCAAGACTAATATAAAACAAGTACTTCGTAACAATAAAATTGTTTATTTATGTCAGTAATTCAATAAAATAAACTTTCAAACTTTTTACCTGAGAGTTTTATCAAGAAAAACTTCTTGTGGTAAATTGGAGGTAATAAAATGTTATGTTGAGTTTTAAATATCAATAAAAAATCCAGTTTCATTTATTACAGAAACTGATTTTTCTATAGATCTTTCTATTTGATAGAATGAGACTCCAAAAATGCTGTTTTCGTTGCATTTTTTCGTCATGAAATATGAGAGGGGTCCAAAGACAGACTACAGACATGGAAAATAGGCGAACTCACCGCTTTACGGTTGATATTCCGACAACCCGTACGAAGCGCTTTGATTCCACTTTTATTGTGCGTACTGCTGTTCTGTGGAATGAGCTGCCGGAATGGGTGTTCCCCGTTAGTTACAATCTAGGTGTCTTCAAATCACGAGTGAATCGACTTCTTCTAGGCAAGCGTGCTCCATCGTAGACCGCATCATCGCTAAACATCAGGCGAGTTGGCGGTCAAACGCAAGCCTATTTATGCATTTATAAAGCTCGAGATGTCTACCCAGATAAATGTCTGTGGTCACTGGCATCAAACCGTGGGATAATATACCTAATAGTGTGGCAATAAGTGTCAGAACTGCGTGGGTTTCACGGAGTTTTAGATGCGATAGGTAATTTGATCGATATCTTAATGAGGCTAGGGCATAAAATGAATTGCTGGCTTGGGGGTTGGGGTTTGATGGGGTATATTAAGGCGCTCTTTTCCCACTTTTGGTCCTTCTAGTTTTATTTTGTCTACTTCCATGGTTAGCTTAGAATTATAAAAACCGGCCAAGTGAGAGTCCGGCTCGCGCAAAGGGTTCCGTACCTTATAATGTTAACTACTAAAATACAAAAAAAGTTGTGCAAAAAGACATCATGCCCAGGCGGCCACCCATCCAAGTACCGAACGTGCCCGACGTTGCTTCACTTCGGCCACCGACTCGCACTTGACCTGTATTTACTATTTGTTGTTGTACTTTAGAGATAGATAGATAGATTTGACAGCCCCGGTGGCTCATTTGGTAGTGAACCTACCTTCTGTGCTTGGGGGCGTGGGTTCGATTCCCACCTAGGGTAAACATTTGTGTGATGAACATTTGTGTTTGTTCTATGTCTGGGTGTTAATATTTATTTAAGTATGTATTTAAAAATATATAAGTACGTATATCAGTCCTTGGTATTATTACAAGATATTACAATATTGGATATTACAAGCTTTGCTTGGTTTGGGGTCAGATGACAGTGTGTGCAAAAATGTCCCGAATATTTATTTATTTATTGAAAACAAGGCTCAATTGGCTGCCAAAAAGCTAGGTATCCTATCGAAGGTGCGTCGGTACTTCACGTCGGAACAGTTGCTTACACTGTACTAAGCACAGGTTCGGTCGTGCATGGAGTACCAGGTCGGGGCGTCAGAGTCTATTGAGAAACGTGCCAAGAGGCTCATCAGCAACGAAGCCCTAGTTCAGACAAAGTTACTTAGTTTAGAGCATCGGCGTAAAGTAGCTAGTCTATCGGTTTTTTATCGGATACATTTCGGAGAGTGTGCATCGGATCGGCATGATCTGATTCCCTCTTACCCATTTTTTATCGGACTCCCAGATAGGGCACGAAAAATCGACACCGCTTTATGGTTGATATTCCGAAAACCCGTACGAAACGCTTTGATTCCACTTTTATTATGCGAACTGCTAGTCTGTGGAATGCGCTACCTGAATGGGTGTTCCCCTGTAGTTACAATCTGGGTGTCTTCAAATCACGAGTGAATCGGTTCCTTCTAGGCAAGCGTGCTCCGTGCGTGGTCCTAGACCGCATCATCGCTTAACATCAGGCGAGCTGGCGGTCGAACGCAAGCCTATTTTTAATAACAAAAAAATAAGAAAGATAATTCTTTATTGTTCACACCAAAAATCACATAGGTACATAATATGATAAAAAAAAACTAGTGAAACAATTAGTGTGTAGTATAATTATACCAACTTTGACACCTATGCGTATTACCGTTTTTACACTAGAACATATTGAATTTTCTATAGATCTTTAGAACGCCAAAAATCCAGTTTCCGTTGCTTCTTTTCGTCAAAAAATGTGAAAGGGTTCATAACCAGGAAAAAATCGTTAAAAAACGCTATAAAGGAAGTTGTGAAACAATAAGAATCCTTAAATCTTGAAACTAAAAATAGAAAAATTCAAAAGTTTTTCAAAGGGTATTCGACATCCTTTGAAAAACATTTCGAGAAGTCGTATAAAATGTTTGGGAATATTTCGCGAAATTGTTCAACGATATACATAAACGTGTTTTTAGAGCATTTATTTAACTTTATTTTTGACGTGATGTTATAAACTGATGAACGCCGGATGCATGCACGAAAAAGCATGGCTCATTGTCACGTTCCGCCTGAGCCGAGCGTGCAAGCGAGAGCGTGGAACAAGCGATAGAGAGGCACGATCGGTCTAAGCGTTCGGCTTGTGACGCATACGTTATCACGTAAAATTATTGTCCGTAAACCGACTTTACAGACAACCAATTTTTTTAAATAATAAATAATGATTGCGCTTGGCCGCCAACTCGCCTGATGTTAAGCGATGATGCGGCCTACGATGGATCACGCTTGCCTAGAAGAAACCGATTCACTCTTGATTTGAAGACGCCCAGATTGTTACTATCGGGGAACACCCATTCAGGCAACGCATTCCACAGACTAGCAGTTCGCACAATAAAAGTGGAATCAAAGCGCTTCGTACGGGTTTTCGGAATATCAACCATGAAGCGGTGTCGATTTTTCGTGGCCGCTCTGGGAGTCCGATAGAAAATGAGCAGGAGGGAATTAAATCATGCAGATGTGATGCACAATCTCCGAAATGTATCCGATAAAAAACTGATAGACTAGCAACTTTACGCCAATGCTCAAGTCTAAGAAGTTTAGTCTGAACCAGGGATACATTGCTGATGAGCCTCTTGGCGCGTCTCTCAATAGCCTCTAATGCCCCGAGCTGGTACTTAGCTGATCCATCCCAGAGGTGAGAGCAGTACTCCATGCACGACCGAACTTGTGCTTGGTACAGTGTAAGCAACTGTTCCGACGTGAATTACCGACGCTCCTTCGATACGATACCCAGCTTTTTGGCAGCCTTTTGAGCCTTGTGCTCAATATAGGAGCCAAAGAACCTCATACTACCTTACCATATCTCCCTTGTTTGTGTGATCTGAGGTTTAAGTGACCTTATAAATCCTATGATTACGTATACAGCGTAAGTTGCGGCATCTACTATTGCTTCATCTATGGCTGCGGTCGTCCCCGGCTCAGTACAAGGGCAAGGCTGTCCCGATATGATTCACTCGGATCAAGGCCTCGTTTATTGTGTGCCGTGCTTTTTACGGGGTGCTACGGAAGCTCTACGCCACTTGTTTTATGGAGTGCTACGGCTTGCTACGGAAGCGCTGCGCTACTTAGAAAGGTTCGAGGTCTTGTGTTAAGGTTTCTACGGAAGCGCTACGCTACTTAGAAAGGTTCCTGATCTTGTGTTAAGGTTTCTACGGAAGCGCTATGGTACTTAGAAAGGTTCGAGATCTTGTGTTAAGGTTTCTACGGAAGCGCTGCGCTACTTAGAAAGGTTCGAGGTCTTGTGTTAAGGTTTCTACGGAAGCGCTACGCTACTTAGAAAGGTTCCTGATCTTGTGTTAAGGTTTCTACGGAAGCGCTACGGTACTTAGAAAGGTTCGAGATCTTGTGTTAAGGTTTCTACGGAAGCGCTACGCTACTTAGAAAGGTTCGAGTTCTTGTGTTAAGGTTTCTACGGAAGCGCTACGCTACTTAGAAAGGTTCGAGTTCTTGTGTTAAGGTTTCTACGGAAGCGCTACGCTACTTAGAAAGGTTCGAGTTCTTGTGTTAAGGTTTCTACGGAAGCGCTACGCTACTTAGAAAGGTTCGAGATCTTGTGTTAAGGTTTCTACGAAAGCGCTACGCTACTTAGAATGTTGCGAGGCCTTGTTTCTTGCGAATAATTTTATTCCGAATCGCAGTTAAAATCCCTCACAAATAGAAACCTATAGGTTACTATCCGTTGCCATAAACAAACTAAGGCAACTTATCTTCAACGTAATTTTAAATCTTATTCATAACTAGTGCTGTTACCCGCGACTTCGTACACGTAAATTTTCATATACACTTTCAACCCTTTTTTCCTCCCTTAATCCGGCCCTTGCGCAAAATAACATAGCCCATACTTCAATCTGGTCATAGCTAAGCATATTTGTGAAAACCGTATTTAAATCCGTCCATTGGTTTAAGAGATGTGCGGGGACAAACAAACAAACAATTTTTTTTCTAAAAACTATCTTATCGTATTCAGCTGCTTATTTTAAGATGCCCTGTGTATATTTTTTTATATCTCGCAATTACAGATTTATTTATCTCTCCGTTTTTATTATATGTATAGATATAGATGTAAATAGCATTGTCCACGCATGTATATACATAGCTAATCATCGTAAAAGCTACCCCAGTTACCAGTTGCAGCAGAGAGCTAGCTGTAAGGCGCGTGTGCGGAGTTCCACTGACCTACCTCCATCTGGGGCGATCCCGACCGATCCCTAACTATGGCAATCGAACTGAACTAGCATATTCTGCAGAACGCTGTTTATCGGTGTTGCCAGAGAGCTAAAATGTCAATTGCTGTGTTCGGTGAACAAAATTGCCGTGTTTGTTAAAAAAATATTACGTACAGTACAACTTGGGGCGTAAGGCCCCAGTGCTATCTATATGTACATATATAATAAAAACGTAGAGATAGATTAATGTGTAATTGCGAGAATAAAAATAAAAAAAAATACACAGGGCGTCATAAAATAAGCAGCTAAACACGATAAGACAGTTTTTAGAATTTTTGTCTGTTAGTTTGTTTGTCCACGCACATCTAAACCACTGGACGGATTTCAATGCGGTTTTCACGAACATGCTTAGCTATGACCAGATTGAAGTATAGGCTATGTTATTTTGCGCAAGGGCCGGATTGAGGGAGGAAAAAAGGGTTGAGAGTTCATATGAAAATCTACGCGTACGAAGTCGCGGGCAACAGCACTAGTTCATGAATAAAAAAGTATAATTACAACTCCGATAATAGAGCTGATAAATTTTAAACAACTGTGGCCCTAGTACGAGCACTTGCGAAAAAGTATTCGTTCCGTAAACGATAGCAAAATGTATGAAAAATTGAACAGCGCCTCTATCGGACGTAAAGGGAAACTGAATTTTTCATACATTTGCTATCGTTTACGGAACGAATACTTTTTCGCAAGTTCTCGTTCTAGTCCCAATGAACAGGTTTTCTTGAATCGTACCTAAAACACTCTCGATCACGTAACCTTACAAACAAAATAAAATTATTATATATTTTCCCAGCAAACCCTTTCATTAACCAATTCCAAAAAAGAGGTTCTCAATTACTCTCATTACAACATTGCAGTATTGAGTAGGAACATTTTTTAATTTTCTTTTTTTATGGCAGTGCCTTTACTGATTAAACAAAATACATGCTAACACTACAGAAACAGGTCATCATTGGAACACTAGGAAATAATCTAATCTAATAATTTAATCTTTGTTTCATCGGGAATTTCGACTGGGCGAACCGATATTGTCGATTCTTTTTTTATTTGAAAGCTGGTACTTCCCGTGTGGTTCCATTTTGGTCCAGTCCTGTCATTTTTATGAAGTCGGTTTTTTATATTGATAATGATTTGATATTTATCCAATGAAGAACCAGTCGCCGATTTAGCTATTACGATTTGCAAGTTGATGTGGCAATGGACAGGCCACATCGCTCGAAGAACTGATGACCGATGGGGAAGAAAGGTTCTTGAGTGGAGACCACGAACCGGAAGACGCAGCGTAGGCGTCCCACTAGATGGACCGACATCGTGAGAGTCGCGGGCATCCAGTGGATGCAGATGGCAGGATGTCGTACAGTGTGGAGTTCGAAGAGGGAGGTCTATGTTCATTGTTCAGCAGTGGACGTCTTCTGGCTGATGATGACGATTCTTTATACTGCTATCTATTATAAGCCAACAGCTCTGGTCATTTGAAGGACATGGTATCTAAGAATAAAGCCTGCCCTTTCAATCAGCTAAAAATAGGGTTTCGAACCATAATTTGCGTCAGAGCCTCGAAGGTAAAAATAAATAGAATTAATGGTAACCAGCCACGCAAATGGTTACAAAATGCAGGTCAAAGGAAAAAACTCACAAATGGTTCAAATATAAACTTTTTAATTCTTGAAGTTTACAAGTCTTGAAGAGCCTGCTTTTTAGAGTTCCGTACCCCAAGAGGCAAAAAGGATCACTATAGGATCACTTCGTTGTCCGTCTGTCTGTCTTTCATGACTCAAGGGATTCAATCTATATATCGGGTAGAGTTCGCGCAAAACTTTATGAGCCCTCTGAAGTTAGGCCCTAGTGGCTGCGCAGTACGCATTATAGGTATCCGAGGGACGGGACAGGGCGTCGGGGAGGCCTCGGGCCTAACTTCAGAGGGCTCATAAAGTTTTGCGCGAACTCTACTTCCCGCTGAACTAGAATAATGAAATTTTCGACAATATTTATTAAGTTTGTATGGAACCCTCAGGGTACAAGTCCTACTCACACTTGTCCTTTTTTATTGTAGTTATAGAAAATTGTATTTGTGTAATTTGATAAGATTTTAAGAATATTCTCTTTGAAAACTATAAGGATGAAGATGTTCAAGAATATTTATTATCTATGATAACTATTAGAACTTTAAAAAAACTTGATTCATATTAGTTTTGCTGTATGGTAGGACCTTAACTTAGGTGATCTATAAGGAACAAGAAGTGGCAGTGGGCAGGGCACATAGCACGCAGAACAGATGGCCGATGGGGCCGAAAGGTTCTCGAATGAAGACACGGACCGGTAAACGCGTAGGACGTCCACCCACAAGATGGACAGACGACCTAAAAGAGACCGCAGGAAAACGCTGGATGCAGGCCGCTTCCAACTAGTCCTTTTGGAAATCTATGGGGGAGGCCTGTCCGGCAGTCGACGTCCTGTGGCTGAAATGATGTTAATGAAGGTACACCTAGTCAAGCCATCGCATTTACAACAATACTGAGAATGACAATGTAGGTTTCAAATTTACGCACTTATCATAATAATTTCATGAATGAACCTAATGGAATCTAAATCGAAGCTAGCAACAGTAAATACAATAAAACAATAATATTCAATCAAAACTTGCGCGTACGCAGGAAGCGAGCACTAACAAGGTCGGCATGCGCGCTCTAACACGCAGTGATAGAGCTTCCAACAAAATGATACGCGGCAGCTCACGCAAAAACATCCGTTAGGTATATCCAGCGAAGTTACGGACTTCGCTGGGTATATCATTTTTATATTTTTTAAAGAACGGTATACAAGCATGCGGTCCGCCTGATGGTAAGCAGAAACCGCCGCCCATGGACACCTGCAACACTAGCGGTGTTGACGGTGCTTTTCCAACCAGGAGAGGTAAGATAACTCTTTATTAAAAGACCACACAAACAAGGAAAACATACATTACAATGAAAATATTATCTAGGTTTAGGTAATAGATGGTAGAGGTTTTTTTTATTACAAATAGGCTCGCGTTTGACTGCCAACTCGCCTGATGTTAAGCAATGACGCGGTCTACGGTGGAGCACGCTTGCTTAGAAGGAACCGATTCACTCGTGCTTTGAAGACACCCAGATTGTAACTATAGGGGAACACCTATTCAGGCAGCGCATTCCACAGACTAGCAGTTCGCATAGTAAAAGTGAAATCAAAACGCTTCGTACGGTTTTTCGGAATATCAACCATAAAGCGGTGTCGGTTATTCGTGCCCGCTCTGGCAGTCCGATAGAAAAAAGGGCAGGAGGGAATCAGATCATGCAGATCCTATGCACACTCTCCGAAATGTATCCGATAAAAAACCGATGGTAGTTGTAGACACCCTTTTTGAAACGCTTCATGTTGAAACTCGGCGGGAAGACCTTAGGGGGAAGGATATTCCACACTTAGCAGGTTCGCGGAATAAAGGAGCGGAAAACTAATACGTAAAAGTCGTCCAGTCAGCGTCACATTGGTTGTAACGTTCATCATTATCACCTTATCATGTTCCCACTACTGGGACACAGACCTTCTCTCAGAGGGAGAGGATGGGCCCTAATCCTTCATGCTGGCCCCGTGCATGTTGCTAAAAGGACATACCGGTTTCCTCGCAATGTTTTCCTTCACCGTTCTCGAGTGAATAACCTGTGTTACGAATAAAGAGTATGATGGCATCGAAACTGCACCAAATACTGTACATAATTTGTTTAGATACTAAATAAGCGATTGGTGCAGGACCGAGGTTCGAACCGGGTGGCGTCAGATTGTAAATATAAAGGCCCGTATTTTTTGTTTCACCCTTTTGGAGCATAAAATATCAAAATAACTTCACCTAGCAAAAAATGCGAGGTCTGTGACTACACCTGAAACGTGCTGCGCCATTTTCGACGCATTGCATCAGATCCGCATTTTACCCTCAACGCGAATGACCATAAAATCTGAAACTTAATTTTACGCATTGTGCCCTAATCCGATATGCAAATTACCTGGATTTTTCGTTGCTTCCCTCCTCGCTTTTCTCTCTCCTCTCTCTATCAGATGATAATCCATTACCGGACCATCTAATCAAATCATCCATGTATCTATTCTGTAGCCAGACTCATTCAATAGAAAAAAGTTAGTGTTCCAATAACGAAACCGATTGCGTGATAAAAAAATACGCAAAAAAGGTATCTCTGTATTTTTTTATCATATAAATAGGCTTGCGTTTGATCGTCAATTCGTCACTTTGCCTGATGTTAAGCGATGATGCGATCTACGATGGAGCACGCTCACCTAGAAGAAACCGATTCACTCGTGAATTGAAGACACCCAGATTGTAACTATCGGGGAACACCCATTCAGGCAGCGCATTCCACAGACTAGCAGTTCGCACTATAAAAGTAGAATGAAAGCGCTTCGAACGGGTTACAAAAGAAGGTAATAAAAACATGTTGAAATCTAGTTCATGTGTAGCAAGTTGGTTCACTGCCAACCCAGTACAGAGCACATACCGAGAGGCGTGACGTCAGAAAGCTCAGTGAATGAATCCACGCAAGCACGTTTGATCTAGACGAATGCCGGGGAAATATTAACACTAATGTCGGCAGCGGTTTCCGCCTTTTTATCGGTCAAAATATTTCAATGGCGTCTTGTTTTAATTCTATGCGATTTTTCATATTTCGGCGACGACACAAGCAAGTCGCCCGCCAGATGGTAAGCCGCGTCTGGGCGTCAGTTGCAAATTGCAATGCGCCACGCATGTCTTTCATACTTTGTTTTTTTTTTTTTTAAATATAGTGTATAATAAAGTGATATTGTATTGTTTTGTCATCATCATCATCAGCCAGAAGGCGTCCACTGCAGAACATAGGCCTCCCCCTTTAACCTCCACACTGAACGACATCCTGTCATCTGCATCCACTGGATGCCCGCGACTCACAATGTCGTCGGTCCATCTAGTGGGAGGCCTACCTACGCTGCGTGTTCCAGTTCGAGCCAATTAAGCGACGATGTGGTCGAAGATGCAGCACACATAGTGATGTCGTTGCAATTGTATTTCATATTCATATTTATTTATTGTTAACCCCCGATGCAGACAGAGGGGTGGTAAAAGTTTGACGTGTATATGTGTGTTTATCTGTGACATCTAACTCCCAAACGACTGAACCGATTATGTTTTTGTTTGTTTGAAGGCGACTTGATCGGAGTATATTTAGGAAAATCTGGTCAGTCATTTGAAGATTATGAGCTTTTTGTCTGAGGATTTTATAAATTAAATTTTTACTTATTATACATTAAAATGGTATAAATGGGTCGATAACTTGAAGCCCATCGCAGATGACTCGATAATGAGATTGGCCCGAGACATGGCTCTATGGTACAAGGGAGAGGAGGCCTATACCCAGCAGAGGGTTGATACAGGCTGAAGATGATGATGAATGGTATAAATGGTCTCCTCTTAGCTATCATCCGCTACCTATAACATACACCGTGTTGTTTTAACTTGTGTTTTGTATTTAAAAAAATTCAATCAGACATGCAAATCAAACCAGTACTCTGACGAATCGAGAATAAATTCCAGACGTACAATCCTGACGGATCGAAAATAAATTCCCGGCGTGCAGGCATTTAAGAAGTGAGATTTATTACATAATATAAGTCATACATACACACACACAGTTTATCTGTTTGGATGATTCATGAGATATTACTCTCTTTCAAGAGGATTGTATGAAATGTTATAAATGCTTGCAAATTGGGCATCTACATAGCATAGCATTTTTTTACAGAATGAAACTCGGTGCACGATTGTTGAGAATGCCAAGCAGTAGTGTGCAAACACTGCTGTGTTCCGGATTGAAGGGCAATGTTTCCAGCGAAATTACAGGGCACACAGAGATGCATTGCCATCCAGGGCTTTGAACTGTTGAAGTTCGAAATTTTGAATGGCGTTTAGCTGTTATGGGCAAGCGTGAAGAGCCATCAGGCGAGCGGCTTCGTTTGTCTCGTATTGTGTTTTTTTTATGATACAGAGTGCTGTATCATAAAAAAAAACACAATATCTCTCTGTCTGGTCTCAATATTAGATTGTACTCGTAGACCAGACAGCGTATCTTGGAGTACTTCGGTCATATTGCCAGGAAAGACAGCGACAATCTAGAAAAGGCAGTCACAGGCAAAGTCGATGGCAAATGATCTCGTGGCCGCAACCCAATTGGTGGTCCGACCAGATTAGCACCACCACACATCAGTAAAGGATGTGTCATGTCGCTGAGGATAGGGCAAGCTGGCGTACAATCATCAAAGAGGGACTGATGGGAGGTGGAGGTCACGACCTTCAGAAATGAGGAGTATGACGCGAGGAAGAGGAAACGCGGACCCAGCATTTATTTGGTTTGGTTGACAGCTTTTTACAATATTATTAAACGGCCCATTACCACCCATACATTGTGGACTTTCCTTGGATACGTACCAAAGGCCCATTACCACCCATACATTGTGGACTTTCCTTGGATACGTACCAAACGTTTCAAATCCGTACGGTCAAGGATTGGAACAACCTGCCGGCTTCCTTGTGTCCTGAGAGATATAATTTGGGCCTTGTTAAGGCGAGAGTGAATAGGTATCTTCTAAGTCTGCGTGCTTCATCTTCGACCACATCATCTTACCAACAGGCGAGTTGGTGGGCAAACGCGGACTTATTCGCGTTAAAAAAAAAATTGCAGGTGTCAGAGCAAACAAATGCTCGGACCAAGTTTAATGTAATCATAAACACTAACTAATCAGTTTAACGTGTTCTGTACATGATACCATTAATCCAGAAGCTGGTGACGTCATGTGCCCGTCTATAAATACGGGTGCCTATTCAACGACGCGCACTGCTGGCTAGTGCCAAAACCCCGAGATTGTTACAGGGTAGGTACTACGCGGGAATATGGCGTACTAGAGAAACCTACGCTCAGTAAATGGCGATCGCATGAGGAAATCAAGTCACTTCATTGTATTATCAGATCAGACAAAGAAGAGAGATCATCAACAGCCAGAAGACGTCCACTGCTGAGCATAGGCCTCGCCCTTAGACCTACACACTGAACGACAGCCTGCCATCTGCAGCCACTGGATGCCCACGACCCTCACGATGTCGTCGGTCCATCTAGTGGGAAGCCTACCCACGCTACGTCTTCAGGTTCGTGGTCTCCACTCAAGAACCTTTTTTCCCCATCGGTTATCGGTTTTTCGAGCGATGTGGCCTGCCCATTGCCACTTCAACTTGCAAATTTTATCAGCTGTCGATGACTCTGGTTCTTTGGCGAATATCCACGTTCCAGTTTCTATCGCGCAGAGAAACTCCGAGCATAGCTCTCTCTATTGCCCGCTGTGTGACTTTGAGTTCTTACAAAAGGCCAAATAGTTAAAAGGACCACGTCTTAGTGTTACATCCACTTTTTTCACTAGGATAAAATCTGTAAATACGGCACATTTACTTCACGCCACGCCAGCTTACCATATCGACATAGACATTCCGAAAACCCGTACGAAGCGATTTGAATCCAAGTTATTGTGAGAACTGCTAATCTTTGGAAAGCGCTGCCTGAATGGGTATTCTCTGATAGTTGCAATCTGGGTGCCTTCAAATCACGAGTGAATCGGTTCCTTCTAAGCAAGCGTGCTCCATCGTAGACCGCATCATCATACGAGTTGGCGGTCAAACGCAAGCCTATTCCTTAAAAAAACAGAATCTATCTTTTACACAACGTTGTCACCGCCAAAAAATGTATGTAATGTCGGTAAAAATTGTTTCAGAAACGGAGAATTGACAACTTTGAAACGTGTCTAGCGTTCCTCACATCCAAACACATTAGTGAGTTGTGACGTCCCTACCTATAATATTTCAGAGCTAATTATATCCGCGTCATAATGATGTGTGAAACAAAATATGCCTACCTATTTGTGTTACATCACTGGTTGACGGTCAATGCCAAAGCCGTGCATCTTTTCGTGGGCTGATTTCTGAGACTTCTGGTCAGCTTTTCGACCAACTTTTATAACAAGCTTTTTTTATGATACTGACGAGGCGAGCGAAGTCGCTCGCCTGATGGCTCTTCACGCTTGCCCATAACAGCTCAACGCCACTCAGAATTTTGAACTTCAACAGTTCAAAAACCTGGATGGCAATGCACTGCGCTCGTCACCCCGAGATATAAAGCTTATTATTCGACTTGCCCTGTTAGCATAATATGTGTTAAATAAGGCCAAGTGCGAGTCGGGCCCGCGCACTGAGAGTTCTGTACCACAACAAAATACAATAATTATCAATAAAAAAAACCCGTTTGTTGTATGGGAGCCCCTCTTATATATTTGTTTTATTTTAATAATTTATTTTTAAAGTGAATATATAACAAAATATTCTGTGAATATTCCAAGCGTCTACCTGTTGCCGTTATCAATATCGAGCAAAAACGAGCAACAAAACCACTTTTGTTGTATGGGAGCCCCCTTAAATATTTATTTTATTCTGTTTTTTTGGCATAGCATATAGTGGCAACAGAAATACATCATTTGTGAAAATTTCAACTGTCTAACTATCACGGTTCATGAGATACAGCCTGGTGACAGAGTCCGACAAGACAACTAATTGTAGCTTCATACCACTGAAGTTAGAATTTTTAACTTCTCTTTTCTGTGCTTCATACCTAAAGTGCGGAGTGCGGCAGGCCTGCCTTTGCGTGAATTTACAGTTCAGTTCTGTAATGTCTGTTCGATTTGCACAACATCGTCAAAACTCGTGAACCATCGTTTAGCAAGCGAGACGGCGATTATGTCTGAATCTTAAGTGGGAATTCTCTCCCGAGAGAAAGAGACAATTTTGTCTTTCTCTCCCGTTGGTCAGACGGTGGATCGTCAGCCAAGTTGACGTGTCTGTTACGGCTTGTGCAACTATCGCGTGACTGTCGATCCAATCTGGCTGCGTATTGAGTCCAGCCAGATTGAGTATTGCCGCGATTAGCGCGTCATTGTGAGATCTTTGTATTTTTATCGAAGCTGTAACCCTCTGTTTGAGTGAATTCATGTAACATTCTTACAGATTTAGAACCCGGTAGTTTCCAGAGCATAATAAACTATTAAAATAAACAAACCCAACTAAATATAGCTGAGTTTTTTATACTTTAAACAAACGTTGCCTACGCGAAACATTAATCTATTCCTGGTTTATTATGGAATAATTTTAATGTTGTAATAGACTAGCAAATCGCTCTGGATTCCCTTGTTTCATAATCGTAAGTAAGATATAGCCAGTAAGAAAAATAAAAATACTTTCTTTTTCGAAAACAATGGGGGCTGTGTTGGTGCATTATTCAGAGACTTTACTGGAAAAATTGTTTTTTTTTTAATATAGAATAGATCTACGTTTGGCCACCCACTCGCCTGATGGTAAGCGAAAAATATTTCAAGTCTTCAGAAGTGCGTCCATAAAACAATTTCGTAAATAAATATAACTGGCCAAAAGCGTGTCGAAACACGCATGTAGTAGGATTCCGTTTTCCGTAGCCAAAGTCATTTGATTGTGGTCACAAACATAATTCAGAAATTGGTGGTTACAGAAAAAATCGGAAGAACGAAGCATTGCCAACCTATTGCTTAGTTGTCAAAGATTCTCGAATGGAGACCACAGACCGATGTCCGTGGTCTCCATTCGAGAATCTTTCAAGCGCAGCTTAGGACGTCCACCCTCAAGATGGACAGACGACCTAAAAGGTTGAAAGATTCTCGAATGGAGACCACAGACCGATGTCCGTGGTCTCCATTCGAGAATCTTTCAAGCGCAGCTTAGGACGTCCACCCTCAAGATGGACAGACGACCTAAAAGAGACCGCAGGGAAACGCTGGATGCAGGCCGCTTACAACCGGCCCTTTTAGAGATCGATGGGGGAGGCCTTTGCTAAGCAATGAACGTCATATGGCTGAAATGATGATAAAACTTTTTATTGCTTTTTTAGAACATTTTTTATTGCTTTTCTTAATACTCGTATTTAGTCTCTTACATTCATTTAGGAAGTAATACATCTATGTGATAGGTATATGTATTTACTATTCAATTATTACATATATAAGCATTTATGTTAACTGTATACGAAGTTATATTATTGAACATAATACTTATACATAATAATATTTGAACATAATTTTCTGTCATGACTGTTTAAGGAGAATTTATTTTTAGGGATGTGGCAATACTGATGATTTTTGATAGCGGGTAGACTACTGGAAATTATTAACTTGGCTCAAAACTCAGAGATCGACGTAAAATATAATTATTCAATCAAGAAATATAGAAATCTAGTGGATTTGGAGTTTTATTAAATGCCTACTACATTCTGCGGCAATCTGAAGTGAGAGACAAGCTTTCACTTCAGAAGTGGGATAACACACAAGACACACGGACGGACAGCGGATCCTTAGTAATAGGGTCCCGTTTTACCCTTTGGGTACGGAACCCTAAAAATTATGCTAAACTTTGTGTGTGAGAGTAGTACTTCACGCAGAAACAGCTGGACGCAAATGAATGAAATTTGGAATATGGATAGATTTTATCCTGGATTAACACAATAGGCTGCTTTTTTCGTCAATAATGTGAGGGCCCTAAACCCTTAAGAGGTACTACGACTTATTGGAGTAAAACCGGAAGGCCATCTATGCCATGCCATGCGGTCTACGATGGAGCACGCTTGCCTAGAAGGAACCGATACACTCGTGCTTTGAAGACACCCAGATTGTAACTATCGGGGAACACCCATTCTGGCAGCGCATTCCACAGACTAGCAGTTCGCGCAATAAATGTAGAATCAAAGCGCTTCGTACGGGTTTTCGGAATATCAACCATAAAGCGGCGGAACCATAAGGGTCTTAAAAGTGTAGTCAGTTAGGTTTGTGATCTGATAATACAGCTGACTCAATCTATAGCCCGCGTCTAACTCAACCCTGACTCATCGGCCTTGACATTTGCTTTGTTATACATGGCCCTTATTACATACAGACCTGAAGTGAGGTCGAGGGACATTAGTCATTTTAACCGACTTCCAAAAAGGAGGAGGTTCTCAATTCGACTGGTTTTTTTGTTTGTTACCCCGAAACATTCGACTGGGTGAACCGATTTTGATGATTATTTTATTTGAAAGCTGGTTCTTCCCGTGTGGTGCCATTTCAATTTGGTTTTGTTTTGACATTTTTATTAAGTCGATTTTTTATATTGATAATACTGATAATGATAAGTATTGATAATAAAAAAAACACTACATAGTACGAAGTCGCTTTCCTCTGTCTGTCCGTCCCTATATATGCTTAGATCTTTAAAACTACGCAACGGATTTTGATGCGGTTTTCACTATCAGTTAGATAATTTTCCACGGAAGGTTTATATATATATATAATAAAACATATACCCGTGCGAAGCCGGGGCGGGTCGCTAGTTATTTAATAAAGGTCTGTGATAGTAAATATTTATTAGATTAATACAGACCTGAGTGAGGTCAAAGTGACATTTCTCATTTTATAGACTAATCAAATGTCAAAGGTAAAATAAGTAGAATATAATTCTCAATAAGTATAAAAAACCCGGCTTCATCAGAACTGGACCAAATTGAAATGGGACCAAATGGGAAGCACCAGCTTACAAATAAAAAAAGAATCAACAAACTCGGTTCACTCAGTCGAAAGTTCTGAGGTCACAAACATTAAAAAAAATTAAAAATAAACAGTCGAATTGAGTATCTCCTCCTTTTTGGAAGTCGGTTAAAAATGCAATTTAGCATATGTTTGGCTAAATTTAAAATCTGATTATACGGAATTATCGAAATTGGCGCTGAAGCAGTGGCCTTTCCCCAGTACATATTTGTGCGAAAAGGGGTTTTCCACTATTTTTTATCTACAGTATGTATACTCATATATACAGGGTTATCAGTGGCAGATTTACCAGTATGCTGAATAGGCTGGAGCCTAGGGCGGCAGATTTTAGGGGCGGCAAATTAGGGGTCAAAGTATACCCTACCCGCCTTATTGGTTGAGCTTTTATTAGCTCTGAATTATACCCAAAAACTATTTCTTGGGGAAACGAAATCGTTGGGTTGTAAAAACAATCTAGGAAAACAGACACCCCCTAGTTCATAATCATACTAATAAAGGGAAAAGCTGGTGTTAGGTTTTAAATATGTTTATTGAATTCGCGATTACTTATTTGACTTTCCTAGTACTTTACTTGAATATCAACATGGCCAACTTCACTATGACGGAAAGTAGAAGGGGAAATGCGATGGCAGGTGGTAGGCGGGAGCGAGGCTGGGCATTCTGGTCTGAGCAGCGGTGCAGTAAACACCTTCAATATTGTACATTGTTACTCAGCCCTAATGTACATAGATTTAAAGTGTTACAGAATTATTAAAGTACAAGTGTATAAATATACATCATAAGAGTATCATCAGTGTATGTCAAGAGACTGAAAAAAATAGATGTCTACCCACAAAATGGAGTTTTGCTACATATCAGAAGTGGGGTACACTGGTGTATTTAGGACATTGGCAGTACGTTACTAGATGAAAGTTTTTTTCTTATTGACCTATTAAAATGTAGCTCATAAATATAGCTGATTAATGAAAACAAAATGAAAATCTGATCAAAAATAAGAAACTTATAAGCATTTTAATATCATGCTAGACAGAGAGCGCGAAACAGAAAATTATGACGTCACTTCTCTGTACGCCATATACATTATATTCTGACAAGTATGACGCACAGAGGCGTGACGTCATTTTTGTTTTGTGGGAAAGGGACAGTTTTCTCTACCAAAAACTTTAAACGGTTATATATCAAAACATTACTTAATAACTGATTTAAATTATTTATCAATAAATAAAATTCTTCATCACAGCCATTTGTTTTCAATGATATAAACATCAGTCATCTACCCTACTTATAGCAATGAATTACATTATTGAAGGATCAAAGTGGAAGACATCGGATCCTGTGGTGCGAGGGTCAGTGAAGCCTGGCAGTAGCAGGAAGACAGGTATGGTATGTTAACAGTTTGACCCTGGAGCTGGGGGCTTAGAATACGGCTTCGGCATCCTCTGCCTAATGTAAGAGCCGATTAATATGGGACTCGTTGGACTCATAGGTGGTCAAATTTATTTAGCCCATCCAAAAGCAAGACCAGGGAAGACAATGGTTTGATGTGAGTCATGCCATTGTACGGGGAAGGAGGGGAATGCATGGATAGATAGATTGAAACTCTTTACACACACCAGAAATAAAAGTTACAGAGTGCAAGCGACTTACATTGACATTACATTGATGCGCTTTCATACGTCAACGTTTATT